>JAESUZ010002682.1:0-530568 GCA_017311185.1 Proteles cristata cristata
TCTCTGACCCTCCCCTGCTCATGCTGTCTCTCTCTCTCCTAGAAATAAATAAAAACATTAAAAAAAATAAAGTCAATAAATATCATTATCACATTAATAATTAATTACAATTGTACCACTAAAGCCCACATGCCAGGAAAAAAGGCACAGGAGATAACCCAAATATTTCACAGGTGGCTTCAAGCTTTCCTTTGGTGTACAGGCTTGCCAGATGGCCTCTCTTAATGCACATTGAAAGGCAGAATTCCACGCAGGTTCCTAAAATGAATCCTAACCTTTGAAGTTCTATACGCCACTCTGGGACTCAAGGTCAAATCATCCTTGTCTTGCTTCTGACCTTAAGCTTCAGGTCTGATCATCATCATCTGCTTTGCTCATCTTTATTTATGCCAAGTTTCTCCCTCTCTCCACTGACTGCCATGTAAGCCACTGGCCTTCACAGACAAGCTTCTTAAAAGGAATAGTACCCCAGATCATGGTTTCTAAACCATTTTCCACTCAAAGGAAACAGGAATTCTTAGACAAATGGCTGATGCTAGGGCTAGGGTAGGGAAGAAGAAGAAGAGGAGCCTGAAACATCTTATTGTGCCAGAAAGCGAAGAGGTGCTCAAAAAATGATGGAACATGTCAGATGGCTTGAAGGGCTCCTTATTTCACTTGACTTCTTAGCAGCACGTAGAACTAATCTCATTCTCCTTCTTGAAACTCTCTCCTCTAACTTCTGGTCTTTTCCTACTTCTGATTCTCTTCTTTTCTTAATGGCAGCTTCCCCTAAGATTCTTTTCTGGGTATCTCATTTTCTGCTCACCTCGTAAATATAGGTGTTTCTCAGGGTTCAGTCCTCAGCCCTTTCTCTTTTCATTCTCTTCTCTCCCCGCTGAGCTCAGCTAACCCCACAGCTTCAGTTGTTATATAAACAATGGCTCTCAAATATATATTTCTGAGTATACTTATGGATGGGTAGAGACGAGAAATAGATACATTCAGCACAGACATCTCGCTTAGGGGCACCTGGCTGGCTTAGTCAGTACAGCACACAACTCTTGGGGTTGTGAGTTCAAGTGCCCCACATTGGGTGCCAGAGTCCCGCTCCGGCCAGGTCCAGTCCAGGGTTCCCTGAAGGGTGGACGGTGTCAGCGAGGGAGGGATGAGAGAGGCGCAAGATTCTTTCTGATCACCAGCCAGGCCTCTCCACACTGTCTGAGACTCAACTTTATTTTATGATCTAGTGTTTGGGGGATGGCACAGAAGTGGCATTCTGATGATAAATTCTTTTATCAGTATAAACTTTCCAGAACACTGATATGCAAAAGGATGGGGAATAGCCCAGAGGTGGCATTAGCATAGTAAAGGCAAAAGTTTGTTCTTTGTGGAAAAAAAAAAAAAAAAAGTTAGTTCTTTGTGACCAGGGGTCAACAGCCTGTTTATCGCTTAATGGGAGGTATTAAGAAAAACAGGTCTTTCAGGAATGCAATGTGGCTCCCATAACCACAAAAGAATAAGTTCCTACAATAAGTTCCTTCACAAAATGCAATCAGCATATCAAGGCCCAAATGAGTCACTCCTACTACCAATCAACAAGGTAACTTGGGGGTCTGTGCTCAAGCAGAAACAATTGGGTAGGGGTGGATATCAGTCACCATCTTATGGTAAGAGTCCATGCTACTCATCCTAACCTCACAAGGAATTCTTTCTCAATCTATGAGTTCAGAAATGGCTCCCAACAATTGGGTATAGAGATTACATAAAAATAAAACCTAGGGGTGCCTGGTGGCTTAGTTAGTTAAGCATCTGACTTCAGCTCAGGTCATGAGCTCACAGTCTGTGAGTTCAAGCTCCACATTGTGCTCTCTGCTGACAGCTCAGAGTGTGAAGTCTGCTTTAGGTTCTGTGTCTCCCATATCAGATAAAGGGTTAATATCCAGAATCTATAAGGAACTCACCAAACTCCACACCCAAAAAACAAACAACCCAGTAAAGAAATGGGCAGAAGATATGAACAGACCCTTCTCCAAAGAGGACATCCAGATGGCCAACAGACACATGAAATGATGCTCAGCCTCCCTCCTCATCAGGGAAATACAAATCAAAACCACACTGAGATACCACCTCACGCCAGTCAGAGTGGCTAAAATGAGCAAATCAGAGAACTCTAGATGCTGGCGAGGATGTGGAGAAACGGGCACCCTCCTACACTGTTGGTGGGAATGTAAACTGGTACAGCCCCTCTGGAAAACAGTGTGGAGGTTCCTCAGGAAACTAACAATAGAACTCCCCTAGGACCCAGCAATAGCACTGCTAGAAATTTACCCAAGGGATATAGAAATGCTGATGCATAGGAGCACATGTACCCCAATGTTCATAGCAGCACTCTCAACAATAGCTAAAACATGAAAAGAGCCTAAGTGTCCATCAATGGACGAATGGATCAAGAAGATGTGGTTTATCTATACAATGGAATACTACATGGCAATGAGAAAGAATGAAATCTGGCCATGTGTAGCAACACGGATGGACCTTGAGGGTGTTATGCTGAGAGAAATAAGTCAGGCAGAGAAGGACAAATATCATATGTTTGCACATATAGGATGATTAGGAGGAACTTAACGGAGGAACAAGGGGGAGAAAGGGGGAAATGATGGGGGAAAGGGAGAGAGGCAAACCATGAGAGACTCTTGAATGCTGACAAAAACTGAGGACTGATGGATATGGGGGGGAAGGGAGATGGGCATGGAGGAGGACACTTGTGGGGATGAGCACTGGGTGTTATGTGGAAACTAATTTGACAATAAACTATTTGTAAAAAAAAAAAAAAAGGTTCTGTGTCTCCCTCCCTCTATGCCCCTCCCCCGCTTGTGCTCTGTTCCTTTCTCGCAAAAATAAATAAACATTAAAATAATAATAAACAATAATAAATAAAATCTTTAAAGTGAGTCTGGGTTGCTCAGCCAGTTAAGCATCCAATTCTTGATTTCAGCTCAGGTCATGATCTCACGGTTGGTGAGATTGAGCCCCAAGTGGGCTCTGTGCTGATAGCGTGGAGCCTGATTGGGATTCTCTCTCCGTTCTCTCTTCCCCTACCCCACTTACACCCACTCTCTCTCTCTTTTTCAAAATAAATAGGTAAACTTAAAAAAATAAACTAAATATTTAAAGAAAAAGCCATCTTTCTTAAGCCCCAGAGCCATATATCCAACCAAAAGCCTCCTGGATATCTCCACTGAGATTCAACCATTCTTATCTCAAAGACAACCTATTAAAAATGGAAGACATTACCTTCCTCTCGTTCTTGTATTCTTTATTTTTTTACTGGTGCTACTAACACCTATTGTACAAGCAAGAAACCCTGGGATTATTCTTAACACCCTTCAGCCAGAGACAACCAGGAACACATCTCTAGTTGAGGAAGGTGAGTTTATGGCTCATTGCAGAGAAGAATGTACAGCATAGGGAACCATGGAACTCAGCACGAGAATGTCAGAAAGAATCCATTATAGGATTTGCTATTTGCTTGAGTGATTTGAGAGAGAGTCTAAGGAAGCAGAGGTCTATTCTAGATTGGATGCTGTCAGAAAGAGGGGGAATTTTACGATAGAGATCTCAACACATCTTATGTCCAGAGCAAGCACAATGCTACAACTGGTAAGAAGGCTTCATTTCAGTCAAAAGATGGGGATGTTTGGAACTTTGGGGATGGTACAGTGACTGCTTTTGTCTAAGCATGGAGCGGACCTGTTTTGTCTTACATTATTATGGCCTCAGAATAATCTCATTGGACGGTCTTCTGTGAAATTCTTACACTCAACAGGAAATATCATGGCCTACCTGTAAATGCCAAGTCAGCTTCTAAATGTCAGGAGGCACTGTTTCCCCCTTCTTCACTCATTACTCTGTGTCATTTCCATATAAATTAGTTACCAAATCCCATTAACTTTATTACTCACATATCTCTGGGCTCTGTCCCCTTCTCTACATCTTCTTTGTTTCTTCTCTAACCAAGGCCATTGTTGTTTGTCATCTGAGTTCCTATATTAGTCACAGAACAGTTCATCCAACATTTCATCTCCCTCCTGTTCCAGTTCATCTGCTACCCTCCACCCTTTACCCACAACGCCGTTTCTAAATATAGTGCCCCTGCTTAAAATCTCGTTACATTACCAGCCATGTCACTAATATTAAAATGAAAAATTAAAAACCACTGAGGTTAGAAATGAAAATTAACTTTTTTCTTTTCTCCCTAAAAGGAATCAAAAAAGATGGAGAAGTGTATTTACACAAGGAAGCAGCTGAATATGGAGACTATTTTGAAGTTCTGATTCCCTCTTAAGAAATTATGACTCAGTGTGAATCAACAGTGACAGGACTGCTAAAAAAACTTACTGCATTATTGGCACCATTTGCAGAAGTATATTTATTGTCCAGAAAAAGAAATTTATGTTCCATTCAGTTCTGGGTAATACATTTTAAGAAAGGTTATTATTAAAAGAGTTTGTCCAGAAGAGGGCAATCAGGACAAGGAGATTCTGAAAACTGTGTCATATGGATAATCAGAAAAAGTGAGACTTAAAGAAAACTAAGGAGGGATATGACAAGTGTTTTTGAATCTCCAAAGAGTTGTCATACATTAAAAGGGAGTAAATTTATTTTGTACAGTTCCAGAGGCAGGATCAAGTCTCAGGATTAAAAATCAAAGGAAGATTGATTTCTACTCACTCTAAGAAAACATTTTCTAATAATCAGAACAGTCCAATAATGAGTTTGCTTCCTAGAAAGGTAATGAACTCATATTTACTAGAAGGGTTCAAGCCAAAGCTGAATAATTATCTGGAAAGTATACTGTTAAATGAGGGTTGTCAAATCTTCTGTTGAAGGGACAGTACCTTAATGTATTGTGGTCTAATACTTTTATAAATTACAATAAAATGAAATTAGTGGAAATGAAAAAAAATTAGAAGTATAAGCTTAATTTTTTTTATTATCTGATTCAATGAACATTACATTTCAGCAACTAGAATTAGAACAAAGATATAAAAGTGATTTAAAAAACTTGTTCATTGTTCCACTCTTACCACTGTTATTCAACATAGTGTTGGAAGCCCTAGCCTCAGCAGATAACAAAAAGAAATAAAAGGTATCCAAATTGGCAAGGAGGAAGTCAAACTTTCACTCTTTGCAGATAACATACTATATGTGGGAAACCCAAAAGAATCCCCCAAAAAACTGCTAAAACTGACACATAAATTCAGCAAAGTCTCAGGTTATAAAATCAATGTACAGAAATCAGTTGTATTTTTACACACCAATAATGAAGTAGCAGCAGGAGAAATCGAGGAATCGATCCTATTTATAATTGCACCAAAACCCACAAAAGACCTAAGAATTAGCCTAACCAAAGAGGTGAAAAATCTATATACTGAGATCTATAGAAAGCTTATGAAAGAAACTGAAGAAGACACACATAAAAAAAGGAAAAATGTTCCATGCTCCTGGATAGGAAGAACAAATATTGTTAAAATGTCAGTAGTACCCAAACCAATCTACATATTCAATACAATCTGTATCAAAATAACACCAGCATTCTTCACAGAGCTAGAACAAACAATCCTAAACCACAAAAGACCCCAAATAGCCAAAGCAATCATGAAAAAGAAAACTAAAGCTGGAGGCATCACAATTCCAGACTTCAAGCTGTATTACAAAGCTGTAATCATCAAGACAATATGGTACTGGCACAAAAACAGACACTCAGATCAATGGAACAGAATAGAGAACCCAGAAATGGACCCACAAATGTATGGCCAACTAATCTTTGACAAAGCAGGAAAAAATATCCGATGGAATAAAGACAGTCTCTTCAGCAAATGGTGTTGGGAAAACTGGACAGTGACATGCAGAAGAATGAACCTGGACCACTTTCTTACACCATACACAAAAATAAACTCAAAATGTATGAAATGCCTAAACATAAGACAGGAAGCCATCAGAATCCTAGAGGAGAAAACAGGCAACAACTTTTTGACCTCAGCTGCAGCAACTTCTTACTTGACATGTTTCCAGAGGCAAGGGAAATAAAAGCAAAAATGAACTATTGGGACCTCATCAAGATAAAAAGCTTCGCCACAGTGAAGGAAATAATCAGCAAAGCTAAAAGGCAACCAATAGAATGAGAGAAGATAACATATCAGAAAAGGGTTAGTATCCAAAATCTATAAAGAACTTATCAAACACCCACAAAACAAATAATCCAGTGAAGAAATGGGCAAAAGACATGAATACACACTTTTCCAAAGAAGACACCCAGATGGCTAACAGACCCATGAAAAAATGTACTCATCCTCAGGGAAATATAAATCAAAATCACAATGAGAGACCACCTCACACCAGTCAGAATGGTTAAATTAATGACTCAGTAAACAACAGATGTTGGCGAGGTTGTGGATAAGAGGAACCCTTTTGCACTGCTGGTGGAAATGGAAATTGGTGCAGCCTCTCTGGAAAACAGTATGGAGGTTCCTCAAAAAATTAAAGATAGAATTACCCTATGACCCAGCAATTGCACTACTAGGTATTTATCCAAAGGATACAGGAGTGCTGATTCGAAGGGGCACATCCACACCAATGTTTACAGCAGCACTATTGACAACAGCCAAAGTATGGAAAGAGCCCAAAGGTCCATCAACTGACGAATGAATAAAGACAATGTGGTATGTACACAACGGAATACTATTCGACCATCAAAAAGAATGAAATCTTGCCATTTGCAGCAATGTGGATAGAACTAGAGTGTATGAAGCTAAGCGAAATAAGTCAGTCAGATAAAGGCATCATATGATTTCACTCATATGTGGAATTTAAGAAACAAAGCAGATGAACATAGGCCAAAGGCAGGAAAAGTAAAATGAAAACAGAGAGGGAGGCAAACCTTAAGACGCTTTTAAATACAGAGAACAAACTGAGGGTTGTAGACAGTGTGTTGGGTGGGGGGGCGGGCTTAATGGGTGATGGGTACTAAGTAGGGCACTTGTTGGGATGAGCACTGGGTGTTCTATGTAAGTGACGAATCACTTAAACTATATGAATTAAACTGATAAGGAAATTCTTAGTTGTTGAGTGTATCAATGAGTGATCATTCAAGTAGAGATGGTTTATAAGTAAAGGCTATGAATTTCTTTTAAACACTGGAAAAGAAAACTCTAATCAATTTCTTTTTTAAAAACTTTCTTAGAATTTTTTTGAAGTTTATTTTTGAGAGAGACAGAGACAGAGTGTGAGTGGGGGAAGGGCAGAGAAAGAGGGAGACACAGAATCTCAGGCAGGTTCCAGGCTCTGAGCTGTCAGCACAGAGCCCAGCGCGGGGCTCAAACCCACAAACTGTGAGATCATGACCTGACCCAAAGTCAGAAGCTTAACCAACCGAGCCATTCAGGTGCCCCTAATTAATTTCTGACTGAAGGACAACTATATTGTGTACACTCAGCTCTGTCTCATGGACATAACAATCTAAACCTTAAAACAAATCAGGAATGGAATGGCCAAACTATTTGCTGCTTCTACCTTCAAAAGGTAGAGTCTCTTTCCCCACTCCCTGAACTGGGATGCACTTGTGGAAGTAATGTACTAGTTTAGACACTAGGCCTTATGAGACTTTGCAGTTTCCAGTCTTGCACCCTTGAAACCCTGAAGCCGTGTGAACAGGCCAGGACTGACTCACTGGATAATGAGAAACACAAAGTCCACTTATGGCTCCAGCTGACAGTCGCTCAATCACTGGACACATGGGTGACACCAGCTAAGACCTGCCAGCCTCATCAACCCAGTTAACACCTCATATGCATGGACAAAGCCAGTCGGGATCAGGTCAGCGCAACCTAGACAAGATCTACCCAGAACTGTAAACTAAACATAGGGTTTTTTTCATTTAATTTTAAAAACTTTTTAAAAATATTTACTTATTTGAGAGAGAGAGTGCTTGTGTGAGTGGAGGAGGGGTAGAGAGAAAGACAGAATTGGAAGCAGGCTCTGCATCATCAGCACAAAGGCCAAGATGGGGCTTGAAGTCACAAACTGTGATCGTGACCTGAGCCAAAGCCAGACGCTCAACCAACTGAGCCACCCAGGTGATCCAGGTTGTTGTTTTAAGCTAATAAGTATTTGGGGAGACCTGTAACTTAACAATAGATAACTGATATTCAGGGATTCATCCAAAGTTCTCTTAAGAGACAGATGCTCAAGTAATTTTAAACACTTATTAACAAGTTATTAAATCCTAAAAACAAAACAAACAAAACAAAACAAAAAAAACCCTTAAAGCGAAGACTAAAGCTGACATGTAAGGAATATTTTATTTCTTCATGAAACTATTAATCAGAAAATAAGATAAAGTGTCTCTGAATAGATAACTAGAATGAGTAAGAAAATGATCTAATGTTTTAATAGTAAATGTATGATTTCAGGGACACATCCAGTGGAATGCTAGAGCTGATTCATAGCAACCTGATATCCAATTACTAAATTTTCAGAAGTTTTGTGAGCCAGTTATTAAACTGTTGGTAGATTAAATCAGCCATGATGAGAATACTTACACCATGGAAACTGGCAAGCATTACCAGGCAGAGCCAGAACTCACAGTATACTAATGAACACATCTGTTGCTGCAGACAAATTTCATCAGCATGTGTATGTGTAAATATACATATAAAAATATCCTTAATGTTTAAAGAAGACATTGGTTGGTTCTGCCATGATGTAATCTTGGCCAGGTCAGTCCTGGCCTGTTCACATGGCATTCAATTAGTCTTGCTGAATCTCAGTTCCTCTATCTGTAAAATCAACGTATGTGCCTCACACATCTTTAAGGTGTTTTTCAGGTCTACTGTTTTTATCTTCTATGATCCTACTGATGATGGTAGTTATACCTGGGTGACAATGATGAAAAAGGCCACGCAGGTGAAAAAATTGTCACAGTGACCATGTTACCAACCACAATCTTTGCTCTAATTTAAGACAAATTAAAGAAAGCAATACATTAGTAATGCAATGTGATTTGGATCATGGAGAAGGAAGAGGTGAATTCTGACTAAAGGAGATTAGAGAAGGTCTGGGCAAGATATTTTGTCAATCAGGAATGAGGTCGCATCTTTGAATACACAGTGGCTTGAACTCTACAAGTGCTTAATAAAATGTGCTGAAATAATTAGACCTGGGGGCGCCTGGGTGGCTTAGTCGGTTAAGCATCCGACTTTCACTTAGGTCATGATCTCGTGGTTCGTGGGTTCGAGCCCCACGTCAGGCTCTGTGCTGACTGCCAGCTCAGAGCCTGGAGCCTGTTTCAGTCTGTGACTCCCTCTCTCTGACCCTCCTGCTCACGTTGTCTCTCTCTCTCTCTCCTAGAAATAAATAAAACATTAAAAAAAAAAAAAAGGAATGAAATAATTAGACCTGGAGAGAAAACTGGAAAGAAAATACAATCTTGCTGAATTACTGACTCAGGATTGACTCTACTTGTGATTTCCAAATATAATAGTGGAACTCTGCCTCAGTTTCTCCATCTAAAAATGTTTATACGCAACATTATAAGAATTCAGGCAATCACAACTGTGAAGCATGTGGGGAATCCTACAGGAAGATGCTATATAAATATGAGATGATGTGACTAAATCAAAGTAGATGCCTTGTGCCAAACTAGAAAGCACATTACATATTCTTCCTGAGCATTTCTTCCCAGTGAGTTAAAATATCTTTTCTTTCAGAACGTTAAACAGCATATTAAAAAATAGTAGGGGGTTAATGGCCAAACTGTAATTGGGACAATATTTGCAAATTATTCTGCTAAGAATATTAGCAAGTCATCTTGAACTTCTGAGAAAAAAATCTAAGAAACATTCCCTTTCCCTGTAAGCAGTAGAGACATTATGCCTTCAGCAAATAAAATAATTTGCTAACATCTTGTGTTTAGGCACTGATACTTTAGCTGATTCATTTCTGGAAATCATAAATACACATCTGAAAAATATTCCATAAGTGGGGGTTTGCATACACTGCTAGAGCTTTCCAAAATGAAGGTGCATGATGTCTTGTTTTCTTCTGTTCTTAAAAATGCTTGGAATCTAACTAACGTTGCTTTCTTAGAATATGTGGAAACCAAACTTTCTATCTTGCATATCAATACCATTCCAGTTCTAATGTTATTATGTACTTAGATTCAGGCAAGTAAGAACTAGGGTATGATGTGCTATAGCCTTTAATGAACTGAAAAACCTACAGATTCTATCCACAGCAAAACACACAGATATATATTCTCAAAAATCTACACAATTTTGGGAGTTTCATAGATACCCCACCAACTCCAAATCCAATTTTTAAAATTCTTAGATCTACACAATTTTGGGAGTTTCATAGATACCCCACCAACTCCAAATCCAATTTTTAAAATTCTTAGATTTAAGTCCTCTGTGCTCCAGCAAATCTTTCACAACATCATGTTTGTCATATGAATGTGCCAGGCCATATTAGGCACTAAGGACACAGTGGTATACACAGCCAGTCTCGGACTATGCAAGTTCTAGAGCTTACAGTCCAGTAGGAAAGATGGACATTTATCAAATAATCATACACACACAGAAATACTTAATTAAAAACTTTGTCAAGTGCTACAAAGTAAAAAATATATCCAACTTCTTTCAGATACCATGCAAGCAAGGAGAGAATGGAGGGAAATCTTTAAAGCATTGAGAGCAGAAAAACCCACCAACCTAAAATTCTGTACCCTTCAATATTATCCTTCAAAATTGAAGGAGAAATAAAGACTTTGTCAAACGAACAAAAATGTAAAGAATTTGTTGCCAATTCTTTAGACCTGTCTTGCAAAAACTATTAAAAGAAGTTCTTTAGAGAGAAGGAAAATAATACACATCAGAAACTCAGATCTACATAGAGAAAGAGCAGTGGTGAAGGGTAAGTGAAGACAAAACGTAAACTTTAATTTTTCTAATTCTTCACTGATCTAACATAACAGTTTGTTTAAAAACATAACAAGTGTATTTGATTATATGTATATATGCTTATGCATGAGAAATGAATGACCACAATGATATAAGACACAGGAGGGAGGAATTAGAATTATCTCATTATTATAAGGTACCTGCACTGCCCATGAAGCAGTATAGTGTTGCTTGAAAGTGGACTTGGCTTATTTGCAAATGTTTATATGCAAGCACTCTAGTGCAATCACTAAAAAAGATTTTTAAAAAAGAAGTATATTACAACAGGGCCTGGCATGTAGGAAGGCCTTAAGTGAAAAAACCAGAGAAAACAGAATCACATAAATTAAAACCATAAAAGGCAGAAAAAGAGTAAAAGACAAAAATAGAAACAAAGAACAAAGGCAACAAACAGGAAATAGTAGCAAAGATAGTGGAAAATAATCCAACTATATCAACAATCACTTTGAATGTCAATGGTCTAAAGGCACCAATTAAAAGACAGAGATTGTCGGAGTAGATTAAAAAAAATAAGACCTAACTCTACGTTGCCTGCAAGAAACCTATTTAAAATATAAAAACATATACAGATTAAAAATAAAGGGAGAAAGATAGTAACACTCTTCAAAAAAAAGCAGGAGTAGTTATATTAAGTTCAGACATAGCAAACTTCAGAGCAAGGAATGCTATCAGGGAAAAGAAGGGCATTATATAATGATAAAATGGTTACTTCTCCAAGAAGACATAACAACTGTTAACATGTACGCACCTAACAACAGAATGCCAAAATATGTGAAGCAAAAACTGATGAGACTGCAAGGAAAAACAGATGAATCCATTATTATAACTGTAGACTTTAACTCCCTCTATCAGAAATGGACAGATACAGCAGGCAGGAAATCAGTAAAGACATAGCTGAACTCAAGACCACCATCAATCAAATAGATAAAATGGACATCTACAGACTACTTCAGCCAACAACAGCAGACTACATATTCTTCTCAAGTTCACATGAAACATTCACTAATATAGACTACATTCTGGGCCATATAACACAACTAACCAAATTTAAAATAGAAATAGAAATCATACAATGTCTATAGCCAAAGTATGGAAAGAGCCCAAATGCCCATTGACAGATGATGAATGGATAAAGAATATGTGATATATATATGTATATATACACACACACACACAATTAGTCATCAATCAAAAAGAATGAAACCCTGCCATTTGCAGCAACATGGACAGAACTAGAGGGTAGTATGTTAAGTGAAATAAGTCAGTCAGATAAAGACAAATATCATAGGACTTCACTCATATGTGGAATTTAAGATACAAAACATATGAATGTAAGGGAAGGGAAGCAAAAATAATATAAAAATGGACACTTGTTGGGATGAGCACTGGGTGTTATACATAGGGGATGAATCACTAGAATCCATTCCTAAAATCATTATTGTACTATATGCTAACTAACTTGAATGTAAATTAAAAATAAATTAACTAAAGAAAACAGAAATCATACAATGTCTGCTGTCAGTTTACAGTGGGATTAAACTAGAAATCATTAATGGGAAGCCAGCTGGACAATCCCAAAATACTTGAAGATTAAACAATACACTGCTACAGAACACATGGGTCACAAAGAAATATCAAGAGAAATTAAACAGGTTTTGCACTAAATGAAAATGAAACACAACTTATCAAAATTTGTGGGATGTAGTATAAGCCACAAATCCTTAAAGGGAAATTTTAGCATTGAATGTGCATGTTAGAAAAAAAAAGAAATATCTAAAATCAACCATCTAAGCTTCCACCTTAGGAAACTAGAAAGAAAAGAGCAAATTAAACCCAAAGTATGCAGAAGAAAAAAAAGAAAAAGAATTAGAGTGGAAATCCGTAACACTGAAAACAGGAAATCAATACAAAAAACTGATAAAACCAAAAGCTGGTTCTTTGTAAAGATCGAAAAAATTAATAAGCCACTAACCAGGCTAACTAAGAAAAAAAAAAAAAGAAGACACAAATTGCTGATATCAGAAATGAAACAAGGGACATTATTACAATTCCCAGGGACAACTAACTCTATACCCTCAGATAACTAAGATAAAGTGAACCAATTCTTTGAAAGACAATCTGGCAAAATTCACACATGAAATAGACTACTTGAATAAGCCTGTATCTATTAAAGAAATTGTATCAATAACAACCTTCCAGATATAAAGCATCAGGCCCAGATGGGTTCACTGTGAATTCTACCTAACATTTAAGAGAAAAATAATACCTATTCTCTACAATCTTTTTCAAGGGCTAGAGCAGAGGGAATACTTCCTAATTCATTCTCTGAGGGCAACATTACCGAGACCAAAACCAGACAAAGGCATTACTCAAAAACCACAAGCTAATATCTAAAATGAATATAGATGCGAAAATCCTCAACAAAATACTAGTAAATCAAACCCCCCCAAAAAGTGTAAAATAATCATGCACCATGATCAAATGGAATTTATGCCAGGTGTATAAGGTTAGCTCAACTTCAAAAAATAAATTAATGCAATCTACTAGTGCTGAAGAAGAACAAAGGTAGAGGACTGACACTGTCTGACTTCAAGACTTACTACAAAGCTACAGTCAAGGATGTGTGGTGCTAGCGAACAGACAGACAAAATATTTCAACAGAACAGAATGGGAGAGCCTAAAAAAAAAACCAGATAAATATAGTCAACTGATTGTTGACAAAGGAGTAAATGCAATACAATGAAGCAAAATATTACAAAATAACTTTACATCCTTCATAAAAGTTTACTTAAAATGGATCTCACACACACACACACACACACACACACACACACACACACACACGGGTCACAGACTACTTACAAGTAAAATTCAAAATTATAAAATGCTTAGAAAATAATATAGGAGAAAATTTAGATGATCTTGGGTTTGATGATAACTTTTTAGATACAACATCAAAGGCATGATCCATGAAAGAAAAAATTAATATGCTAGACTTCATAAAAATTAAAAATTTCTGCTCTGTGAAACAACAGTGTGAAGAGAATGAAAAGGCAAGCCACAGATTGGGAGAAAACATATGTAAGAGGCCTACCTAATAATAGATTGATACACAAAATATAAGAAGAAGTCTTAAAACTCAACAATAAGAAAACAAATAACCCAATTAAAAAATGGGCCAAAGACTTTAACACAGTTCAACAAAGAAGATATACAAATGGCAAATAAGTATATAAAAAGGTGCTCCACAGTCATGTATCAAAGAAATGCAAATTAAAACAATCAGATACAACTACACACCTATTAGAATGGCCAAATCCAAAAACACATCACCAATTGCTGGTGAGGATGTGCAGCAATGGAAACTCTTATTGGTCAGAATGCAGAATGGTCCAGCCACTTTAGAAACAAGTTTGCCAGTTTCTTACAAAACTAAACATACTCTTAGCTTACAATCCAGTAATCATGCTCCTTGGTATTTACTGAAAAGAGATGAAAATTTATGTCTACACTTGTGCATAGATGTTTACAGCAGCTTTATTTATAATTCCCAAATGTGGAAGTGACCAACACGCCGTTCAGTAGGTGAATGGAGAAAGTGTGGTATGTCCAGACAATGGACTATTTTTCAGAGCTAAAAGAAAATCAACTACCAAGCTATAAAAAGACATACTACTAAATGAAAGAAGCCAATCTGAAAATGCGACATTCTGTACGATTCTAACATATAACATTATGGAAAATGCAAAACTATGGAGACAAGAAAGATCAGTGGTTACCAGGGGTTGGGAAGGAAAAGAGAATGAATAGGCAGACACTAATTTTAGGGCAATGAAACTATGCTGTAGAATCTATAATGGTAGAAATATGCCATTCTATATTTGTCAAAACACACAGAATGTACAACACCAAGAATAAACCCTAATGTAAACTATGAACTATGGGTGATGATATGTCAATGTTGGTACATCAGTTGTAACAAACGCATCATCCTGGTGGGTGATGTTGATTACAAGGAAAGCTATGCACGCGTGGGGACACGGAAAATATCTGTATCTTCCTTTCAATTTTGCTGTGAACCTAAAACTATTCTAAAAAAGGAAGTCTTTTTAAAAAAGGAAAAATATTCACTAGGATGTTAATAACAGCATTATTATTTTTTTTATGTTTTATCTTATATTTCAGAGAGAGAGGGAGAGAATGCAAGCAGGGAAGGGGCAGAGAGACAGAAACTGAATCTGAAGCGGCTCCAGGACCTGAGCTGTCAGCACAGAGCCCAACATGGTGCTCAAATTCACAAACAGTGAGATCATAATTTGAGCCAAAGTCAGACGCTTAATCGACTGAGTCAACCAGGGACTCCAACAGCATTATTTATAATAGGGAACAAAGAGAAACAATGATTATGTCTAAAAGCAGCGAGGAAGTTAATTATGTCAATCCAGATTTTTGAATATGCATTCATTAAATGAGAGTATTTAATGATATGGCAAAAAATTCAGTTATATTAAATGAAAAAAGCAAGTTATAAAATAGCATACATAATACTGTTTTTATTTTTTGAAATATGCAGTGAAATAAGAGGGAAGAAGGGAAGCAAAGATTTTAGTATTATCTTTACAAGGGGCAATTATGGGCACCTGGGTGGCTCAGTCAGTTAAGCGTCCGACCATTTTTTGCTGTAGGCCTAGCAAAAAGCGTAATGCCTCTTCGAATGTATTAGTTGTTTGGTAAATGCTTGACGACTAGGTCAACAGAATGAATAATGGCCTCAGAATATTTCAACACGTAATTTCACTACTGCCATTTATTCTACTAGACATTCTTACCTGAAGAACATCCAAATAGTCTCTGGTAATTAAGCACATTAAGTTACTACCTTTGGGTGAGCAATATTTGAACTGAACTCTGAGACTGCCCTCTGGTGGTTTCACTGACAACGCTATTATATCAACTTCAGGTGTGTTAATCCATCTCCCCAATGGAAACATGGGAATTGGAAATTTTTCATGAAGCCAAATGAATTCCCTTTAAAGCACCATCCCACCTTATGTAGTTTTTAAGTTTCTAGAAAAAAGGAGACAAATAAGTGAACCTTTGCTAAAATGTTCATGATGGTGGATAAGTTACTAATCCTGGGGTAAAGAACGGAAGGAGCAGAGAGGAGGGGATGGTGGTGATGGAACATGTACTTACATAGCAAAACTAAATAACAGCAATCCATGAAAGCCAAATTCTAGCATCTACAGTATTAACCTATAGTTCCAGTACAATAAAATCAAAGTTAATTCTCCAAAGCACTGACATGTGAATGTGTGGTTTGGGCATCCTACAGTTGAACAATCTCTTTAGTACATCTTTGTACTTAGAAAAAAAGTTTTTAATTAATGTAATTATAATTATTCTTTATTCTTCCTACTTTTATAATGTGACATATCTCAATCTTTGTAAAAATTTGGATATAAAACAACCTGAAAAAAATCTAACCATTTTTCAAAAATATGTTACTGAACATGGCTGGTAAATATTTCTGACTAGTAAGTTTTATCAACTTGTTTTTCCTTGATCTTTCCCCCCACATTAATAAATTAATGATAAAAGGAAGCCACTTAAAAACATTTCCTTTTGGTAACAGGGGGTGGCCATTATTATTTTCTTAGTTCTTTTCTATTTATTATTCTTTACATTTTTACTCAATACTTGAAACTTCAGATAGAGTTCCTTTATTAAAAGAATTAGATTAAACAACAAACTTTTTATTGTTTTTAGTTTTTATTTATTTATTTTGAGAGAGAGAGAGCATGAGTGCACATGTTGGGGAGGGGCAGAGAAAGAGGGAGACAGAAAATCCCAAGCAGGCTCCATGTCGTCAGTGCAGAGCCTCATGTGGGGCTCAAACTCATGAACCATGCAATCGTGACCTGAGCCAAAATGCAGTCAGACGCTTAACCAGCCAAGCCACCCAGGCATCCCAAAACAGCAGACTTTAAATGAAGTTTTCAATTCAGTGAGTTTCATTTCAATTTCACTTCAATGAAATCATTTTCCACATCAAATTTTAAAATACCACAAATATTTTACAAGTTTGAATAAAGCACCTTTCCACCTTCTTAAAAGATTCCTCACGTCCTAAGCTGAAATCACAGGGGCAGCAATGCCATTAAGGATCACACACAAGGCGGCAGTGACAATCAATAGCAAAATATTCAATTAACATTCTCATCACACTAGTTTAGTGATATTAACATTTTCACCACTGAGTTGCATGTGTTCTAAAGCAAGTACAATTTCTAAAACAGCCAGGAAAAAAAATTAAAAGAAATTATATAATACCTTTCTAGGAAAGAACATTCTTGGGTAAAAGAAAATATACCTTTGTCACTGTAATGCACTGTAAAAAGGCTCTGGAACCAGACCATTTGGATCCTGGCTCTTCCACTCCACTTGCTAGGTAGGTTCAAAGTTACTTGGCCTTACCTGTAAAGTGGGGATGATGATTTTTCTTCAAAGGATTATTGTGAGAATTTAATAATGATGTATATATACAGAAAGGACCTGGAAAGCAGTAGAAACTAATTAAAATGTAACTACAGTTAACCCCTGAACAAGGGGGTTAGGGGTACCAATCCTCATTGCAGTCAAAAATCCACATATAACTTTTGACTCCCCAAAAACTTAATTACTAATAGCCTATGTTGACTGGTGGCCTCACTGATAAACATAATTGATTAACATGTATTCTGCATGTTATATGTATTTTATATTATTTTGTTACAATAAAGCTAGGGAAAAGAAAATGTTACTAAAAAAATCTGAAGAGAAAATATATTTACAGTACTGTACTGTATTTATCCAAAAAGAATTCTGTGTATAAGTAGACTGGTTCAAACTTGTGTGGTTCAATGGTCAACTCCAATTTAATTATTTCCTAGAAGCCACAAGAAAGATAACATTTTAACATTTATTTTCTGGGTGGACCTTATGAGTTTCTTTTCAAAGACAATTAAAAAATCTCCTTGTGAAGGAGAACCATGCACATTTTTATTAATCGTATTTATACTACTAACAATATTTGGCTGATAAAGCAAAAATGCTTAATCACAACTAGATACATAAAAATAAATGGCAGACCTTACTATCTCAAAGGCAAGATAGACCAAGTAAGTTTCTGTATATAAGAATGTCAAATCCACAATTACTTAGATACATAAAGAAACAGTCATTCTAATATATAAAAAGACATTTTATTATTGTTTTGCTATATAACAGTGAATATACTCAACTGCATTTTCTCAAATGGCAAATAAGACACAAGATAACATCTCTTTGATTTCTGAAAATCTCAATATCATCTGTCTTTTGGAGGATCCAGTTTCCTACGACGTCTATGATACCTTGAAAAGAAGAAAATATTTAAGATATTATTTTAGCAAATGTTAACTGTTCCTGATAGAAATAGAAAATTTCAATGATTAGTCTGCTGTTGATCAGTACTCAAAGAAATGAACGAAACCAAATACATATATATATATACACTGTTAAATATAGTCCAGATAAATATGTCTTAACAGGAAGCCACATTTTCCCACTGTGGAAATTGTTTTCTACTAATGAAGCATTTTGGAAAGGATTTTGCAGCTGTTGAGGTTAATTTCAATATGGTAACCTAGATAATTCTTAATTAAAAACTAATAATTACCTTTATCGTAAAGAAACAGCACATTATTCAAAAGGGAATGTTTTCCCCCACATGGAGCCCTCTTAAGCTACAAAATTATATTTTAATATACAATAGGATACAATCAGTAACACATTTACAGAAAAAGGTACAAGATCACAAAAATGTAAGAAATGCAAACTAAAAGTGGGGAACCTTTTACTTGTTTTTGCAATCACGAATATTTTAAAAAATCAAAACCAACCCAAGCACAGGTGTGATGAAATAAGCAACATCAGACATGATTGGTTAAAGTATTAATTGGCAAAATATTCAGGAAAAGCAGTGTGGCAATATATATCAAAAAAGTTTTTAAATAGTATTACTTTTGATCTAGTAAATCCTCTTCTGAAAACCTATTCTAAAACACACAGAAAAAGAGTTAAAATACTATTTTAATACAAAAATATATTAAGTATTAAGTATTAATATTAATCGGAGGGGAAATACAGGATGCACATTTACATATACAGAATTAAGACCATATAAAAATAAGCAAACCAAAAAAAAGAGAAATATGAAATGCACTGTTACCAATGACTAACTTTGAGTGACTTTACTATGAAGAATTTTTCTTTTTGCTTCTTTGTATGTCATTATACTCTTTCTTAAGAGAATTTCTGCATACAGTACATGTGTTTATGGTGATGAGTTCGCCTCAAAAATTCCCTTAAGGCTAGATTTGGCAAGTTGGCCTGAGTTATTTATTAACTTTTTTTGCTAATGTGGAAATCCAACGTAAGGATTTCTATACGATAAATAGTAAGCCATGTATCTTATGCTCTTTAGTTGTGATTAAGATATTGAAAGCATTCTTTTTGCTTATGGTTTCATGCAGGCAAGTTTCCGATACATTTTTTTATATGATTTTTTGAAAACTGACAAAACAAAGAAATTAAGTTGAAAAAATGAAGTACATCTATCTATAACACAAAACATTAAGTTGTAGAATTATTTATATATATCTATATGGCATAATATAATATACATATATTTTCTACATGTACTTATACTGGCACAGAAAACAATCACCATTTTCTTAAGGCTTCCAGTTATGTGCCAGATAATCAAGGTTTTACTAGTGCAAGCCTGGAAGGTGGTCTCTCAAAGTAGCTAGTCATGAGAATAGGGGTTTGGGAAGTCACAATTTCTTAGGATGCATGAATTTCAGTTTCTGCTACAATCACTAGCCAGAAGCAAGCACTTTAATTAGAGGGTACCCTTATAACTTATCATTCAGACCTTGAGACTGAGAGAACTAAAAACCTACCCCATTAATCACTAACAAAACAGTTAAACCAAGATTCTTCCTGGAAAACCAAGACGTATTATAACCTTAAATTACACAATGATTCAGTGATATATGAAATACTTGTCCACAGTTCTTAATCGAGAGCAAAACTTTATCTCCTGGTATACACTGCAGCTAGATGATCAAATCTATTTCCTACTGATGGTAGTAACTAATTTTCGTGAGCTCCATGGAAAAATATTAAAATAGTTATTTACATAAAGTAGTACTGCTATTCATACATTTATAGGATTGCCCTATATTTCGAGAAATTTAAAATTATTTTCCAAATCTTTCTTACTTTCCATCCAGCCTTCTTTCAATCCTTCTATCCTTCTTTCTTTCAACATAACTTGACATCTAGTAGTGCTATGTTAGCTTATTATCTTCTTTTTTAAGAGAGATTATGAGAATGAGATCATTTATTCATTTACTTATTTTTAAATATGTGAACATCTACCAGGCACTACCTCTAGGTGCTAAGAATTCTGTAGTACACAAAACAAGAAAAAATCTCCATCCTCATAAAGCTTACATTCTAGTGCAGGAGATAGAAAAACAAGTAAGTTAGCCAGGGAAGGTTTCAGGAAGAAAAACCCAAAGTGAGAAAGCTATTTTTGCTGATACAAGCAAGAAGAGAATTCTACATAGAGTGAACAGCAAATATAAGGGCTCTGGAGGAAAGGCATGTTCAAGGAACAGCAAAAAGGCCATGTGGCTGGAATAGAGTGAACAAGGAAGAAAACAAAAGAAAATGAGAATGGAGACGTAATGGAGAATCAGATCACAGAAGTTCTTATACATAATAGTTAAGGCCGTTAGCTTTTTCTCCGATTAAGATGGGAAACTGTTGGAAGGTTTTCAACAGAAATATTGTAAGGACTAAGGGAAGTTTTAACAGGGTTACTCTGACAATGTGCTAAGAATAGACAGTAGGGAAGCCAAACAGAAGCAGGAAGACTAGTTCAGAAGTGACTTCCATAAACCAGGCAAAGGATGGTCACATGGACCAGGATGGCAGCAGAAAGTATGGTGATAAAAGGTCGAATGTGGACACATTTTGGGAGACAGAGCTAATAGAATTTGCTGATACACAGATGTTGGGTTTGAGACAAAGAGAAGAATCAGGAATGGAACCAAGGTTTCTGCACCAAGCAGAGACAAGAATGGAGCTAGCATTAACTGAGATAGGGAAGGCTGCAGGAGAAGCTGGTTTGCAGCAGACCCTCAGAAGCTTACTCAGAGACATATTGAGTTAAGGCTGCCTATTAGACATGTCAAGTAGACAGCTGGATATACAGTTCTGGAGATCAAGGAAGAGGTCTTGGCCAGAGATTGAATTGGGAGGCATTAGGGACACCTGGGTTGCTCATCAGTTAAGCGTCAGACTCTTGATTTCAGCTCAGGTCATGATCTCACACTTCCTGAGACTGAGCCCCTCATTGGGTTCTACACTGACAGCTTAGGATTCTCTCTCTTCCTCTCTCTGTCCCTCCCACCACAGGTGCTGGAGCTCTCTCTGGCTCTCAAAATAAATAAATGTTAAAAAAAAAAAAAAAAAGAATTGGGGCTTTGCAGACACCACCACCCTGGAGCTGCCCACACTGCCCAGCCATGGTCAGTCCCACCATGTTGTGCAACATTGCCATGGACAGCGAGCCCTCGGGCTGCATCTCCTTCAAGCTGTTTACAAAGTTCTAAAAACAGCAGAGAACTTTCACGCTCTGAGCACTGGGGAGAAAGGACTTGGTTATAAAGGTTCCTGCTTCCATAGGATTATTCCAAGGTTTATGTGCCAGGGTGGTGACTGCACATGCCATGATGGCAGTGGCACCAAGTCCATCTACAGGGAGAAATTTGATATGATAATTCCAGCCTGAAGCACACAGTTCCTAGCATCTTGTCCATGGCAAATGCTGGACCCAACACAAACGATTCCCATTTTTTAATCTGCACTGTCAAGACTGAGTAGTTGGATGGCAAGCACGTGGTGTCTGGCAAAGGTGAAGGAAGGCATGAATTCTGTGGAAGCCATGAAGCATTTTGGGTCCAGGAATGGCAAGACCAGCAAGAAGATCACCATTGTTGACTGTGGACAAATCTAAAAAATTTGACTTGTGTTTTATCTTAACTACTAGAGCATTCTTTCTGTAGCTCAGGAGAACACCGCTCCACCCCCCTTTGTCAAAATATCCTATACTCTTTGTGTTCTTGCAGCGGTTTCACGGGTTCCATGTTTTCCTTACTCCTCTCCATGTCTAGTTGGATTGAAGAGTGAAGATTATGATAATGAAATAAAAGCTAAACAACAACGACAACAGCAACAAAAAAGAGCTGGGAGCCATCAGCACACAGAAGATATTTAAAGCCTGAGACTAGATAAGATCACTAGCTTAGAAAATGGGACAGGGGCGCCTGGGTGGCTTAGTCGGTTAAGCGTCCGACTTTCGCTTAGGTCATGATCTCGCGGTTCGTAGGTTCGAGCCCCGTGTCGGGCTCTGTGCTGACTGCCAGCTCGGAGCCTGGAGCCTGTTTCAGTCTGTGACTCCCTCTCTCTCTGACCCTCCCCTGTTCACACCGTCTCTCTCTCTCTCTCTCTCCTAGAAATAAATAAAACAAAACAAAAAACAAAAAACAAACAAACAAAAAAAAGGAAATGGGACAGAAAAGAAGTGAGAACCAAGGACTGATCGTGGGCACTCCAAAATTTAGAGATGAAAGATATGAAAAGCAATCAGTAGGAGAAACCAGGATAGCATAGGCACTTTAGATATATAAAAATAGTTTCAATGAAGCTATTAAAGTTGAATTAATGAAAAAAGTAACATAACCCAAGCTATTAGAGACTCTGTAACATTGCTAAAATGATGTGTTTTGGAAAGAGTTGTAACAGAAAGAATACGCCATCACTTCTGATGTTTTTCATGCCAACCAAGGAAGACTGAAAGAAAGGAAAAACATCCTGTACACAAATGCTGGCAACTAAGGGCAATGATGACATCCTTGCTTCCGGAGTACTGGCAACCCTATAGGCCAAAAGGAGATGCCACAGGGGCTGCAGTGCAGGGCAAAGCCACTCAGAATCATGTCTTCAACAACAATTTACAAAGGAGATATCTAATCCAAACTGCTGCTGAGAATATGAAAAAAAAATAGATTTGCATAATGGATATCCTTCAAAGAATATGTTCAAAGCCCCATGACTTCAGGTGAATATGATGTAATAGCTAAGCTAGTTTAATTTGTTTTCATACCTGTAATATTATCAAACAGGAAGTAGCAGGAGCCACATGGTTATCTATTGAAATCAACCTCTGCACAAATGAATATAAAAACAGTCATTCAAGCTAAGGCAAAGTGTAAGGAACTTAAAGTTCAATTTAACTGCAGATGCAGTGTCCTGGGTTTCCTCATCACCCATCTCCCACACTAAAAATTCAAACAGTTCTAGCATCCAGTCTCAGCATTAAGCTCAAATCTAGGAAGACTCTTTGAATTGTCTTCCCAAAGTAAAAAGGATTACCAGGATTAGGAAAAAGCAAAAAGCAATTCACAAATTTAGCAGTAACGTATTAACTTCAGGTTTCCAGACTTGAGATTATCTAATCACCAATGTTTATTGGCCACTGGGCTATATCAGCATCGATTCTGTACAGTCACACTACCTGCACTTCCAGCCCATCCATTTTGGGTGAGGCCATTAATTAAATCCATGTAGGTTCAGGACTGAATGAAGTGAGGCAACACCTTGGGATCATAAAGCCACTGCTGATCTTGATTAGGAATCTGATAAGAAACAACTTATTCTACCTGTGACGCTCCTAAATAAAATGGAAATTGAATAAACCCACATAACTTGATAGCTAAACTCTGGGAATAAACTTCTAAGAATCACTGAGAAATTTACCAGGGGACCATCCCCAAAACTACCATAAATAAAGTACCGTTTCAAAGAAAAACTAAACACCTTCAAGAAGCTGTGAAGATAATTAGGTAAGATATATTTCATCAAACAGCAACTGAGCACCCACACACTATATTAAGAATACTGTATTAGAGATCATGTGGAAACCTACAAAAGATGTATTCCTGATGAAGAGAGAATCATCTAGAGCAAGAGATATAAACAAAAAATTACCCACAAATACAAATATAACATTAACAGATACCCAGCCATCTATAGTTATATATAGTTGTGCTAACAAGAAACAGTTGTTCAAAATGACCATACTCAAATTAAATTTCATGGAGCAAATGGTGGAAAGATGAAAGCCCCAAAAATCAAAGGAAACACCATTTAATGATGGCTTGACTGAAATGAAGCGTCAGATTGGACAAAAACGTTAAAATCCAAAAGTAAAATTCTACTTCTAAGAAACCCACTTGAAATATAAAGACACAGATAGGTTAAAGTCAAAGAAAAGAGGGGCACCTGGGTGGCAAGTACACTGAGCAGCTGTCAGCACAGAGCCCAACGTGGGGCTCAAACCCACAAACCATGACATATGACCTGAGCTGAAGTCGGACGCTCAACCGACTGAGCCACCCAGGCACCCCAATAAACACTTATTTAAAAAGATATTATACACCCCAATTTTTAAATTCATAATGGGTCCCAATCTTTTGATTGCCATAACCTAAAAACTGTGAAATATTTAGTAAAATATCCTCCTATACATGCCTAATGTTTAAGAAGAGCTCAATGACATCTAGAACTCAACACCTGAAAAATGGCTTAGATTAATCCAAAATATTTTGATAGCAAATAAATACTAGTTGAATGATTAGTGATCACACCTTAGCTTATTTAAAATTCTGAAAGAGGGGCGCCTGGGTGGCTTAGTCGGTTAAGCGTCCGACTTTCGCTTGGGTCATGATCTCGCGGTTCGTGGGTTCGAGCCCTGCGTCGGGCTCTGTGCTGACTGCCAGCTCAGAGCCTGGAGCCTGTTTCAGTCTGTGACTCCCTCTCTCTCTGACCCTCCCCTGCTCACGCTGTCTCTCTCTCTGTCTCCTTGCAATAAATAAAACATTAAAAAAAAAAATTTAAAAAAATAAAAAATAAAATAAAATAAAATTCTGAAAGATAATGCATCACACAAGGGCAATGCCTATAGGTAAAAATTTTCCGTATACATATAAGCTAGTATCTGAAGTTTTTCTGTTAAACTATTAGGAGAGGGATGCCTGGGTGGCTCAGTCGGTTAAGCGTCCAACTTCAGCTCAGGTCATTATCTTGCAGCTCCTGGGTTTGAGCCCCACATTGAGCTCTGTGCTGACAGCTCAGAGTCTGGAACCTGCTTTGTATTCTGTGTCTCCCTCTCTCTCTCTGCCCCTCCCCCACCCATGTCTGTCTCTCTTAAGAATTAACATTAAAAGGACGTCTGGGTGGCTCAGTCAGTTGAGTGTCAGACTTCAGCTCAGGTCATGATCTCGCATCAGGCTCTGTGCTGAACACTTGCTCAGAGCCTGGAGCCTGTTTCCGATTCTGTATCTCCTTCTCTCTCTGCCCCTCCCCCGCTCACTCTCTGTCTCACTCTGTCTCTCAAAAAAAAAAAGAATAAACATTAAAAAAAATTAAACTATTAGGAGAGATACTGGGATAATCAATTGCATCTAATTAAATAATTAAAGTCTGCTTACAATTGTACACAGCCTAGTAATCCTGATGGGACAAGACATACCATACCAGGAGATTAAATTAATTAGCAGTCAAAAGCTAATTAGCAGTAATAAGATTAAGTAAGTAAATAAGATTAAGTATAGGTGAGATACTAGACCTAAAAGTATGAGGATGACATGCATGGTTTTAAGATTCTGTAGCAGTCTTCTTGCCGTCAATTTTGTCCCCTTCAAGTGCCCTTTACAGGATTTTCATAACTACAGTGATTTGGTTATAAACAAAGATGGCAAAAGATTACAGCAGTATGGAACACGTGGGAGAAAAGAGGTAGTGAAAGCCATTACAGAAGAATTTTGAGATAGGGCCTCAACTAAAATATCTGGATAATGAGACAAAATAAAAAAACACAAGCGACATTATGAATCATGGAAAGAAATCTTAGAATACAGTAATGACTTAGATATGGGGCTAAGAAATGGTTTGCTAATTTGTTTCCACATACCCTTAATTACAATTACAAAGACAGGAAAAAACTCAGAGAGAATGTAGAAACAAAATGGGTATTAAATAAGAAAAGAAAAACCAAAGAAGAGGATATAAAATAAGCAGGTTGGGATGCCTGGGTGGCTCAGTTGGTTAAGTGTCCAAATCTTGATTTGAGCTCAGGTCATGCTATCACGGTTGTGGGATGGAGCCCCACCTGGACTTGGGATTCTCTCTCTCTCCTGTCTCTCCCCATCCCTCAAGCCCTCTCTCTCTCAAAATAAATAAACTTTAATTTTTTTTAAATGTTTAATGAGAGAGAGACAGACAGAATGTGAGCCAGAGTGGGGCAGAGAGAGAAGGAGACAGAATCCGAAGCAGGCTCCAGGCACAAAGCTGTCAGATGCAGAGTCCGATGCCAGGCTCGAGCTCACAAACCATGAGATCATGACCTGAGCTGAAGTCGGATGCTTAACCGACTGAGCCACCCAAGCGCCCCAAAACTTTAAAAAAAAAAAAAAAAAGAAAAGAAAAGAAGAAAAAACAGAAGCAGGAATTGAAAAATACCATGGTGGCCAAAATACTGCAAATCTCTTTTTGAGAATTGATACAAAAATATCACTTTTATTATAGAGTGATAATTATTAAGAGGAGCTTTTTTAAGACAGACAAAAAGAGGTGTGTTTTTGTTATAATAAATTTAAAACTTTGGACAAGATACCTAGTTTGAAATTTCTAAGGACAAACTGGGAATAAGATCAAGGAAATAAAAAAATATATAATGGAGCAAGTTGCATGTCATCGATATAATGAGTATAGTTAAAGCTCTTAGAATGATTTTCAGCAAGACATGGAGTATGAGACAAAGCTCCAAAGTATCTCCAATTTAACTAAGGAAAAGGAAGGACCTTCTAAAGAGAAACTAAAAACAGATCCATATATTCATTTGCTTTCAGAATTGCTCCCTACCAGATGGATCCACTGTTCCTTCCAGACTCAGTATGACCAACAATGGGTTCATCTTCCTCACCGTCAAACCTGTTTCCCCATGTGTATGAATGGCACCATCATCCACCCAAACAGCTCTATCTGGAACTTGAGAGGCCACCTGTCTCTTCCCATGCCTAATCAGTGACCTAGTGCTGCTAATTAAAATTCTTTTATTTTCCTTCTTCCTCCTTTTATTATAGTTCTTTTATTTTCCTCCTTTCTATTCCCATTGCTGGTCCTTTCATTTAGATTTTCAACAAATTTCACCTAGACTATTATAATAGTTTCCAAATGGGTCCCCCTGACTCTAAGCTTCCCAAATATCACCTTGTCCCAATACAGAACCCACTTAATGATTTTTTTTTTATGTTTATTTATTTTTGAGAGACAGAGACAGACAGAGCACAAGGAGGAGAAGGGCAGAGAGAGAGGGAGACACAGGATCTGAAGCAGGCTCCAGGGTCTGAGCTGTCAGCACAGAGCCCAACGTGGGGCTCGAACACGCAGAATGTGAGATCATGACCTGAGCCGAGTTGAATGCTTAACCCACTGAGCCACCCAGGTATCCCCACACACACTTAATGATTTTTTAATATATAAACCTTTCTTTTTAAAATCTGACAATGAAAATAAAATCTAAACTCCTCAGCACAATACAAAATCCTTCCTAAGCCCGTTCCTTCATTCCCTCCGATTCTGGATCCCCTCCACGCTGAACTACTTGCAACGTCCTCTGCATTCTCTATGACACTCTGTTCTCTCTGCCTGTAGAGCCTTTCCAGCCTTCCCTATGGCTAACCCCTAGCCATTCTTCAAGACTCAATCACTCGATTTTATCTTCTCTCCTTAACTATAAACAACTTACAACAAGGATGGTATTTGTAATCGCCCAGCACCTAGTAGAGCAGGTAGATGTGTGTACATTCATTAATTCCATAAGCATGTCCTGTCATAAAATGTGCTTAATTACTGGGTGACTGGTGACTGATAAGAACAAAGTTTGTTCAAACATAAACGATTAAAAACAGTCACCTCTTAGTTTTGGTAGGGAGTAAGACAGATATAAAAGAAAGAAGAGTCAAAAGAAGAAAAAAAAACTAAAGCCAGAGACAGGAGGTAAAAAAAAAAAAAAATCAATGTAATAAAGTATGACTACTAGCAGATAGAGGGAAAACTAGTTTCTAAAGGCATATACATTGCCCAATCACTTGCTGTCCCCAATTTTTTAAACAATGACTCAAAATCTGTTAAATAAATGGATGAAGAACCAAGGACAAAATTAATTATTTGACAGGAGGATGAATAAAAATACAGCAAATGACTATACCACAGAATAGAAAAACTTTCAAGAATTCTTGCACAATTCACTGAAAGCATGGTTAAATTCCCCGACTACAGTAAAAGAAAAAAGAAGGATTATTTCATTTTAGCTACACTATATGTATATCTAAAACTACAATTTAGTAGGTGATCATACTGGATGTTAATTTTCTCATGCAGAATACAACCTCTGTTGTATTGTTTGTTAATGCAAGGAAGGTTACATATTCTTTTAGTCGTGGAGTGGGAGTTAAAGAAAAGAAAATAGAACTCACTGTCCACGAGGATACCAGCGGTGCTTAGTAGTAAAGAACATTTTGCTAAGTTGTTCTATCATAGGGCCTTGCTCAAAGTGTTCATTTTTTTCTTCTAATCTGGTTTTCAGCACTTGATCATGTGTTTCTTCATTATTATTCACAGGATCTGGCCGTGGAATAGGCTACAAAATAATAAGTAATGAACAACATCAAATGTAGGAATGTTAGCCAGCCTTAGATTGAGCTTACAATACAACAATTACCACACTCAGGAATCTATTACAGTACCTCAAGGTACATAAGTACGTTTTCAGAACAGAATTTCTCTTAGTTGCATTATTCATTAAAGAATCAGAAATATTTTTCCTTTCATATCAAGTTTTGGGTTTACTTTCCAATAATAAGTTCTTATTTAACGTTATTTTCCCCCCAATAATAAAGTACTTACTACTTTAATTTCTATTTCCTAAAACTATAAATTGGACTTATTATTTTTTAACTTAAAAATTTACAGTCTCAGGGCACCTGGGTGGCTCAGTCAGTTAAGTGTCTGGCTTCAGCCGAGGTCATGATCTCACCGTATGTGAGTTCAAGCCCCATGTCGGGATCTGTACTGACAGCTCAGGGCCTGGAGCTACTTCGGATTCTGTCTCCCTCTCTCTCTGCCCCTCCCCGACTCATCCTGGGCTTCTGTCTCTCTCAAAAATGAATAAACATTAAAAAAAAAAAAGTTTATAGTCTCTAACCTTGCTTATCATTAAAGTGAAATAAAATGAAAAATGTTTTTTAAAATTTCTTAAATGTTTATTTATTTTTGATATAGAGAGACAGAGTGCGAGTACAAGAGAGGCAGAGAGAGAGGGAGACACAGAATCTGAAGCAGGTTCCAGGCTCTGAGCTGTCATCAGAGTTGCCAGGCTCAAATTCACAAAGTGTGAGATCATAACCTGAACTGAAGCTGTACACTTAACCGACTGAGCTACCCAGGTGCCCCACGATGAAAAACATTTCTTTGAAATGGTAATTCTTATATCCAAAGGAAATTTTTAAAATTTCAATACTTTCATTTATGTGACTGAAATGTCATCAAATGATGCTTTATGGTAACTTGAGTAGTTTTTCATGCAAAGACATCAATTACTAAAATCTCATCTCGTCTATAACACATTATGAGTAATATGACATATTCCCATCAATAACACTAGCTCATTATATCCTTAATCACGGTCTTGGGGGGAGCGCCTGGATGGCTCAGTCAGTTAAGTGTCCAACTCTTGATTTCAGCTCATGTCATGATCTCACGGTCATGAGATCCAGCCCTGAGTCAGATCGGGCTCGTGCTGGGTGTGGAGACTGGTTGTGCTTCTTTCTCCCTCTCCCTATGCCCCTCCCCCACTTGAAAGTGCACTCTCTCAAAAAAAAAAAAATCATTGTTTTGGAAAGTCAAGTCATGTATATTTTGTATATTAAATGATACTGTATGTATCACAAGGGGGGAACATTGCCTTGCTTTACAAATACCGTATATATGCATTATAATACAATGAAAATCTGAATTTACAACCAGAAAGGAAACAATTCAAACATAAAAGTCTTCACGTTCATACACTATTAATGTCAACGACAACATTCTACCATTGTATAATGGGACAGCATACACTTATATTTATTTGGTATATGCAGACAGAATAAGACTTCTTTAAAAAAAGCAATCTATCAGGGCAAGAAGGTGACACAATTGACTTAGTATTACAAAAATGCAAAGTAACAAAGATTATTAGTGAGAAGTAGAACAGGAGCCAAGTCAGAACCTTGTCAGAGAGCATAATGTATTCTACAAGGGATAACAAATATTACAAGTAAGGGGAAGTAGGTAAGAACACACAATACGGATAAACTTTAAAAATGGATCATGAGAAACCGGATTATGAAAGGCCTTCAAATTAGACTCGCCATTAACAACTTGAGGTAAGGAGAAATAAGGAACCACTTACTTAGTGTAGGAGGAAATAAGGAAGTGGATTAAAAGAAGTTAAGGACTTGAGCTTTGGTCTCTAATTCTGCCACTTACTAGCTCCTGACCTTGAACAAGTTACTTAAGCTCTTAATTTCCATTTCCAGTCAGAGAAATAATACCTACCCAATAAGGTCTTCATGGGGATTAAATGAAATAATAATATCCAGTATGCTTAGCTGTCCCTAGTACTTTTTTTAATGTTTATTATTTTTGAGAGAGAGAAAAAGAGAAAGCACGCATATGAGCAGGGGAGGGGCAGAGAGAGGCAGGGACAGAGGATCTGAAGCAGTCTCTGAACAAACAGCAGTGAGCCCAAGGCAGGGCTCAAACTCACAAACTGGGAGATCATGACCTAAGCCAAAGTCAGACTCTCAACCGACTGAGCCACCCAGATGCCTCTGTCCCTGGTACTCTTATTTTAAGAGTTCAGTAGTGGGGAGCCTGGGTGGCTCAATTGGTTAAGTGTCCAACTTTGTTAGGCATTCAACTTTGGCTCAAGTCATGATCTCAAGGTTCTTGAGTTCAAGTCCTGCGTCGGGCTCTGTACTGACAGCTTGGAGCCTGGCGCCTACTTCAGATTCTGTGTCTCTTTCTTTTTCTGTCCCTCCCCCGTTCATGCTAGGTCTCTTTTTGTCTCTCAAAAATAAATAAATGTTTTTAAACCTTCAGTAATGGTAGGTAGCTACTAAGATATCTTTTAAGGCCTCAAACAGAAGAATTTAAATTAAATTTATAATTTAAAGAAAAAGCTCTCCTTAGACATTTAAAGTAATTTTAAAAGATTATTACTTGTATGTTAAGTAAAATATTAGTATCTTTGCAAGTTACTATCAGACCCTCAGGGATCTAGCAAACATGGGGTTAGAGCCTGTAATAGTTTTCTCTCTTTTAGATCCCTATGCTTGCTGCTAAAGATCAAATGTTTTTAGTACTATCAAAAGTTAAGTTGTTTACAAGTGTTAATGAATGTCTTCTTCCTATTCCCAAGCAGGCTCAATTCTAATATATCACAAATTCTCTCTGCTTTGTATGATTAAAAACACTTCTTTTCCAGGCACATAGATAAAAGACATTGGAATTAATGGATTCTTCGAAGTCTATACCAAGAGCCTCTGGCTGACTCAGAATTGATTTTTAGGTAGAATCTGATCTCCTTGCTCAAACTTCAAAGAAAGGATATGTGAATGCTTCAGTAAAAACGAAAAACTACAATAAAACTGAATGTCAAGTTTAAAAAACATTCAGAACTATCATCCTGAATTTCCCTTGTTTCTCTTAAGGATTTTCAAAATTTGACTTTTAAAATTTGCTACTGAATCAGCCACTAAAAAGAACTTCCTAGTACAAATTACAAAGCTAGAAATTGTTAGGGAGGAGGGAAAATGGTCTGGCTATGACAACAAGGAGCTATAGGGACATCTACTTTCCCTAGAGGTCCAGTAGTAAAAGGGAATAGGGAAGAAAACATCAACCACTTAAAAAAATTGCTGACAAAGCAATGGCCCCAGGGTCCAGCCAGGTTTCTGGTAGAGCCAGAGGTGAAGGCAAAATTCTGGAAGAAGTTAAGATGAGAGATTTTAATGATGATGTTAATTTCTAAAATACAGTGGAAAGTTTTGAGAGTTAGGAAAGAAAGGAAAAGTATCAGATTCAGGGATGTAAAAAACCATATAGGGATGAGAATCTGACATTGAGAAATGACTTTCAGATTCTCATTAGAACTGCTAAACAAAGATAAAGCACATAACCAGAAATATAATTCAAAGTAACGATAGAGGAAGGCAAAAACAGCATAAGCTGGAGTGTTTACAAGACAAAGTCAATGACTTACACCTATTTTCTACACATACACATTGCCCCAAGAAATGAAACAAAAGAGGTACTGGATTATCGCCTATGATATTTGGCTAGAATACACAGCAGTATAAAGCAGGCAGATGAAATGGTGAGGTTAAAAAGGGAATAAAAACTAGCAAAGTAACTTTAATCTATTTTGTCAGATTAACCAGTATTCTGGCCCTAAAGATGATTTTCAAAAATAGGTACAATTAGATGCATCACATCAGGATTTGAATTATCTAATTATTTTCACCTCAAAAAGCAAACCAGATGTTATCAAATATGGTAAAAGAAGGCTTAAAGACATAGGAGAAAGCATTTCAAATAAATGTGAAATAACAAAAAAACTTGGGTCAAGCTAAAATAAACTGTATTGAGGGGCATCAGGGTGGCTCAGTTGGCTAAATGTTCAACTTCAGCTAAGGTCATGGAACTTGCCATTGGTGAGTTGGAGCTTCACATCGGGCTCTGTGCTATCAGCTCAGAGCCTGGAACCGGCTTCAGATTCTGTCTCCCTCTCTGCTCCTCCTCTGCTCATGCTCTATCTCTCTCAAAAAAATAAACATTAAACAAATTTTTTAAGTAAATTGTACTGAAAACAAAACTAAAACCCCCTCTTCCTAGTGGGTGGCTTTTGAAGAAATATGGAAAAAATTAAACTAGTCCTTAAAATACATGCCCATGTTGTCCCATTAGAAAAAGCTAATTGGAAAAAAAAAAAAAAAAAGGAAATTCACCAAAGATTAAAAGGACTATCAGAGGGGCACCTAGGTGGCTCAGTCGGTTAAGTGTCTGACTTCAGCTCAGATCATGATCTCGCGGTTTGTGGGTTCAAACCCTGCGTCGGGCTCTGTGCTGACAGCCAGCTCAGAGCCTGAAGAGTATTTCAGATTCTGTTTCTCCCTCTCCCTCTGACCCTCCCCCGCTCACGCTGTCTCTCTCTCAGAAATAAATAAAACATTAAAAAAAATTTTTTTTAGGGGCACCTGGGTGGCTTAGTCGGTTAAGCGTCCGACTTTCGCTTGGGTCATGATCTCGCGGTTCGTGGGTTCGAGCCCGCGTCGGGCTCTGTGCTGACTGCCAGCTCAGAGCCTGGAGCCTGTTTCAGTCTGTGACTCCCTCTCTGACCTCCCCTGCTCACGCTGTCTCTCTCTCTCTCTCTCCTAGAAATAAATAAAACATTAAAAAAAAAAATTTAAAAAAAAATTTTTTTTTTTAATAAATAAATAAAAGGATTATCAGAACCAATTCAATATGAAAGGTTTAAAACAGCATTCTAAAATACAGTGTTTCGTGATTTATGAGATCACAATATAAGGTAGTATGGGACAATGTGTTTTGTAAATTTATACTATACAAAAATCTACCAAATTTTAGACCAGAAAATTGATGCTACGATTACATTTAAATGGTTCACTTTGTGTATAGAAAAAAGCTTTTAAAGAAAGAAGATGGAAAAGAAAAATTGAAATAGTAAAATAAAAAACAAAAATCTAAACCAAATAAAGGAAATCAAACAGCTCTATTCGTTTTGGATACTGTAAGGAAGTATGAATATTTCTAACAGCAAATTAAAAATTACAAGAGGTTTTCTCATACGTACTTTTGTATGTTCATATGGAATGTCCACAGAAGGGTGGTAGCATACTATTGTCCTGCCATCTGATGTCAAAGCAAGCTCTACTTTGCTAAAAAAGAATGTTTTAGAAATAGTTATACTGTATTCAAGGCAGAATGACTTTCTTAGAGATAAAAGTAATTAATCCTCAACCCCTGAGAATGAAGCTATGGCACCTAGTACCCATATCACAGAGAACCACTCGACTACTCCACCAAATAGCTTAACTACCACAACAAACCCTTAATGTGTTATCCACTACTGTATCTGAATTACTTTTCAGATTATTTATTTTCAGACTATCCAAATCTTTGGAAGAAATCTTCATGATGACTCATCATCATTATTAGAAATTTTCCTTATCTAAAAACTACCTTCAAAAAGCTAAGCTAATGTAAGAAGTACATTACTTGAATTATTAAAGTAAAAGATCAGCAAAGTAAATAATCTTCAAGGCAAAGGATCACCTGAATTTCCAAACATAAAGATTACAGTAGAGCACTTTTTCTAGATCAGCATTTCTTTAAGTGCGTTCTTACAGTACAACTGTAAGAGGCCTCCCATAGAGTTCTGAGGTCAAATAAATTTGGTTAATTACTGAATACTATCCCTTCTCTCCATTAACATCCCTCAGAAAAACACATTTTAGGCAATACTCCTCCAAATATTTTTTCCAGAATGCTCTGGCTGGATCTCATTCAGTTAACAACTGACCAAGCTGGTTTTTTATAGCAACTACTATTGTACTTAGATCCATATACATTCTAAAGAGAACAACTTTTACCTTTCATTAACTTTATGTGTTCTTCACACTTCTATAAATTTGAGTCTCTAGGATTTCAATATCAAGCAGATCTGAACCAGAGTTGCAATTAAACACTACAACATATTTTAGCTAATGCAGGATAAGGGGTCAGGTTCTTTCACCACGATTTTAAGATGAAATAACATAACACGGCTATAATGAACACTGAATCTAAAATGATTTTTTATGAAGAATGGAGTTTTACATAATACAAAACACTTATGAGACTGAATATTTTCAGGTTTAAAAAGAATTTCCTATTACTTAGTCTCATCTCGTCACTATCTTAGTACTTACTAAATATACACTTAAAACTCAAACTATAGTGTCAAGATGGAAAAAATTTATTTTTACTAAAATTTGCAATAAAAACAACATAGCTTAAGAAAATATGTTGCAGTTTCCATATATCAGTCTCTTCTGCAGAGAAAAAAAGCCAACATCTTACTCATGTTATTCCTAGTTCTTAGCATAGTGACTAGAATTGAATAAATACCAAATAAATTGTGACTGCATTAAATTATTTGTAATTTAGGATTATTCAACATTAAACAAAAGATAAATAACTGCTTAAGCTAACAGATATAAACCTCAAGAGAAAAAAAACTATAAAAACTAACTTTTCCATAAAGCTAAGAATTGCTTTGGAATAAAAGACAGCATGTCTAACAACATGTCTGTCTTACAACAAATTAAGTATTCACTGAAACACAATGATAATGATTTTTATTTAACGCATTTATAAGCCCAGATACTGGGTTAATAAGACCAATGAAATAATTTTTAAATACAAAATGAAATACAAAGTAATCAGAAAAGAAAGCAGAAAATACCAAAAGGAGAAAAAAATTAAATCAGATACAACAGACTATCATTTTTTCAACTGAATTTAAATACATACCAATTATAGTCATCTGGAAGAGGAGAATACGTAGATTTATGATAAACACAATATAAAGCTCCGTCTGCAAAAACCACAAGCAGTAGAATGGATTTACTCAATTTAGCATATGTTCTCACATACATGTAAGGCTGCTCTCACTCATTCAGCCAACATTTACTGCGCTTACTAGGAAGCAGGGCTGTACTGGAGACCAGCCGTTCAGTCCCTGCTTTCAAAATGGGTACAAGTCTGGTGAGAGAGCATTCCAATACAAACAAACTATTCCAGTCTAAACAATAAGCCCTGTTAGGACGGGTAGGCATTAGGAGAGGGGCACACCGACAGGTTACAAAATAGGACTGTGCTGGTTTAAGAATGCCTTTCCAGTGGAAATGATGTCTAAAGTACTCTGAAGAATGGAGGAATAAGGAGGAATGAGTTGGCCGTGGTTGAAGACAATGATCTTTGCAGAGTTACAAGTACTAAGGACCACAGGTAAGAAAGAACATGAAGCATTTAGGTATTGTAAAAAACTTCTGTTAAATAAATTAACCAATTAATCAAAAAAATCTTTTATGAGACCAAGTGCACAGTTCACAAAGGGGGAGTGTTAAGGATGAAATACAAAATAAATTGTTCAAAATTAACTTTTCTTAATCAAAATGCTCACATTTCATAGCATATTTTCCCTTTCTTAGAATACCTGCAAATTCAAGAGCCATCATTACTTTAGGTTTGTTAAAGCTTCTCCTATCTTCAGAGAAATGGTGCTTTTAAAAATAAAGAAAAAATGTAAATGTAGCTCAGTATACTTAAAAACAGATCTTCCCTTACCCCCAACCCTTATCCATATTTCTGCCTTCGGTAGTTTCAGTTACCGAAGGTCGACCTCAGTCCAGAAGCAGATGACCCTCCTGACATAGTGGCAGGTCAATAGCAGCCTAAAGCTACATCACAGTGCTAATGTCATTCACCTTGCTTCAACTTATCACATATACATTTTATCTCACATCATCACAAAAAGAAGGGTGTGTACAATACAATAAGCTAATGGGGCGCCTGGGTGGCTCAGTCAGTTAAGCGTCCAACTTCGGCTCAGGTCATGATCTCAGTTAGTGGGTTCGAGCTCCGCATTGGGCTGGGTGCTGACTGCTAGCTCAGAGACTGGAGCCTGCTTCAGATTCTGTGTCTCCCTCTCTCTCTGACCCTCACGCTGTGTCTCTCTCTCTTAGAAATAAATACAAACATCAAAAAAAAAAAAAAAAGCTTATTGAGACCACACTCACATAATTTTTACTACAGTATATTAAAATTGTTTGATTTTATTATGATTGTTACTCTCTTACTGTGCCTAATTGCTAAGTTTAACTTTATCACAGTCATATACGGATCGGAAAAAACACAGGGTTCAGTACTACCCACCGTGTCAGACAACCACTGGGGGACTTGGAATATATCTTTCGTGGAAAAGGGTGAACTACTGTGTATTTTGGCTAAAGCCAAGGATCAACTTCTTTCAACCCAATCTCTTGTCCCTCAGCATGGAGTGAAATCCCCACTTTGTTCAAATACCACTCATCCTTCAAAGTCAAATGCTACTCTTCAGGAAATCTTTTGTCCCCTCCCTGCCCCACAACTCCCATCGCAGAGAAAAAAGTACTCTATGTTGCATGTCCCACAAGTAACGCTTCATACGACTTACTATACCTTCTTTGTGGTCTTTACTGTTTTCTGCATCAGTTATTTATATGTACGAAAGATGTGTAAAAAAGATGTATATTTTCCACCTTTGTATATACTTCTCCTTTTCCCAAGACTGCATATACTTAGAGGTCTAAATATAAATTTCTTACTCCAAAGCATAAAAAGTGCCTTAATAAAACTCACTTTTATCATAAAAGACTGCTCAGCAAAATGTCAATCCCAAAATTCCATTGATTTAAGATAATAAAATGCAAAGAACTGGAAATTTAATCTCATCTCCCAAAAGATTTGATTTTCAATTATCTGTGCTAATATAAAGAAGCATTCAAAAAGACAAAGCAGAGGACAATGTAAAAAAACCACTTACGCTTATTTTCTCTCTGACACTGTTTGAGATCTTCCTAATCATATATGAACTAATATTGAAAGAAGTTTGTATTCTCTGAATATAAACCAGCTAGGTGATATATACAATCAGTCAAACAAATAGGCTTGGGTGGCAGGGGCAGGACAGACAGACTTGAGTGTTTTTAAAATAGGCAGGAGGGGAAACTCAAGACCATGGTCTCTCAGGTCAACAAGAAACTCTATTAAATTTCTATCCTGCACCTATACAGACATTTGTTTGCGCCCTCATGACGTACACTGCATTCTACCTCATATTCCAGGTTATTTCGTATTTCCATAGATGTCTATTTCACCTACAAGCATAAATAAGTTAAGGCAAGGAACCAAATTTTGATCATTACTCTGTCCCCTATAGTGGCTACTAATAAAAAAGTGATTCTCAAACTGCCTCTAAATGTTAATTCTTCAGGGCGCCTGGGTGGCTCAGTCGGTTGAGCATCTGACTTTGGCTCAGGTCATGATCTCACAGTTCGTGGGTTCGAGCCCCACATCGGACTCTGTGCTGACAGCCAGCTCAGAGCCTGGAGCCTGTTTCAGATTCTGTATCACCCTCTCTCTCTGACCCTCCCCTGCTCACGTTGTCTCTCTCTTTCTCAGAAATGAATAAAAAACATTAATAAATAAATGTTAATTCTTCATAATCAGTACATAATCTAAAAAACTCATTTGACACTTTGCCAAGAGAAAAACTCTAAATATGCTAAATATCAGAGGTTTTAAATATATAATTAGAATTAATGCCAAAGTTAACATCAATCAACTCAACGCACCAAAAAGAATTTCAATGAGAGTCCGTTCTCCATAACTTACAAGCTATTCTTGTTACGTGTACATGTTTAATTGCTTTCTGATTAGATCTATAAGAACTGATAGTCTTGCTTAACTTTTAAATGCTCAATATTTTCAATTTTTTTAAATAATTTTTTTTAATGTTTATTTTTTTGAGACAGACAGACAGACAGCATGTGCAGGGCAAGGTCAGAGAGAGAGGGAAACACAGAATCAGAAGCAGGTGCCAGGCTCTGGGCTAACTCTCAGCACAGAGCCCAACACGGGGCTCGAACCCATGAACTGTGAGATCATGACCTGAGCCAAGGTCAGACGCTTAACCGACTGAGCCACCCAGGCGCCCCTCAATATTTTAAGTTTCTACAGGATAGAAGGTATAGGAAAAAGCGTCTCAGGCTAAATAAGATGGGAAGACCTAAGTTTTGATCACAGCTCCCATCTATTAGATATACAACTTTGATTAGGTTTCTGAGAGATCACTCGACTTTCTTCACCTTCATTAAATACCTACCATTACTTAAAGTTGTAAAGATCAAATGACTTAATACACTTAAAAACCTAAAATATTCTACATTCCAATTTTGACTATATATTTTGAAAGGTTTTAAATGTTCCTTCTGGCTTATGGGGAGGCCTTTTTATTTCTGTTCACAGAATTTTCTCCCTTAATCATGGTTTTGCTTTGCCTCTGATCTTAACGTTCTTCCTTTTCATATAAAATATCAATAATAGGAATACTTTACCTTCAATAATAGTAATAATAGAACTCATGCAGAATAAGGGGCTTTAGAATACAAGAAGTTAGGTATTCACTGACTGTTAGGATGCCTGAGTGAAAATGGATTAATTTGCTGGGGTAACATCAATAAATTCTTAGTTAACTACATATGTAAACAATTTCAATCTATTCAAATCAGTTCAACCACTTACCACCTACCATGTGTGAGAGGAACTGAGAAAGTCAAAATAAATTAGACACTACAAATTTATAATACAGCAGATAAAGTATACATGGATAATTTTCACTTATCCAGGGGCATATTAACTGGTTTTTAGACTAACCTCAGTGAGCGCTAATTGCTCTTTCAAGACATGGACCAGGGAAAAATGTATTGGGTCTGATTTCCCATCAGCCTTCAGGCTGGGTTCTAGTCAGGGCAAAGGGAAGGGTAAACGCCAGAGGTCTCTCTCCCAATTCTCAACAACTAAAATGCTCCTAAGAAATCAAGAGCAGACTAGAGTTTTGTTTCATTCTCATTCTGATCTTAGTTTCTATCTAAAGTCTCTTGGCAATCTCCTCCTCCACTGACTTAAGGTTAATTATACTTCTACTCAGTTTTTACCTAGTCTTCCAACTCTTTATCCCTAACTCAATAAACCAATGTTCAATTATAAATTGCAATAAACAGGAAACATGAAGGAAGAGATTATGGTCAGCCGGAGATGTGTATAAAAGTTGACTAGTATAGCTAATGATGAAAATGCAAGCCTACTGTAACACTCTAACTATGTCTTAGAAATGGAAGAAGAAACAGACAGAAGAAAGGGAGAGTGAAAGCAAGACCAGGTGGGAGATTAAATTTTAATAGTCTATTTATTTATATGGGTCAATGTTTTGACTATCAAACATGTATTAACAGGCTTTGAATAAAACATTAGACTATCCACATTTCTTTAGAAAAGGTACAGATTATATATTATATAAATTATAAAATTTTAAAAGTAAGCTCCATGCCCAATAGGAGGCTTGAAGTCACGACCCAAGACTGAGTTACATGTTCTACCCACTGAGTCAGCAAGGTGCCCCTATAGGTTATAAACATTTTCTGTATTATAAAATATAAAATACTTTTATATTATATATAAATATATTTTTAAATGGCTAAGTACATAGAAAAAACAAACTGAAATCCAAAATATTAGTAATGATTTTTATAAGATGAAACTGTAAATTTGCCCTGTATTTGCTAATCTTAAGAACTACTAAAAAAAGTAATGTGTGAAAACATAGTAAATTTAAGTGATTCAAACCAGAGAAAGTTCCTCTTTGTCAATCCCTCACTTGCCCTCAGCTGAATCCCAGTAGTGGTCTACACAGATAATTTTTTTGGTCCACATCTTTTACTCTATATTTATACATACACATACACACGTATATGGTAGATCATCATTAAAATGCACAAATGGGATCATACAATAGATACTGTTCTGTGACATACTTTTACCCCTCCTATTTAGAGATCTTTTCATGTTGGTAACGGCTGTATATTCATAGTAAAGAGATGCCATAATTTATCTATCCCCCTTTGACAGATATTTAGACTTTCTCCCCTTTTCCATTATTGCAAACATTCCTGCTATTAAGAGGCATATACAATAACTAAACACTTTTTTGGGGGGATTAATACCTAAACACTTTATATTTTCCACAGTGAACAGGATTTCTATAACATGTGAACATTTTTTAACTTTTAAACATTAAAAAAAAAAATCTCACTTTGAATCGGAAAGAAAGGTTTCCAGAGAGTTCTGTTTGATATCACCCATTTTACTGCTGCTAATAACATGATGATTCAAGATGCTTATCAGGTGGTGTGAAAGATGATCTGAAGAGAAACTGCTTTTAAAATCTGCTTCCAGGCATACCTATTTTCATCCCTGCATAAGAGATAAAGAAAAATTAGTGCTACCTATGGTAATTAAAGGGGTACAATATATTGAACACTGTAAGAACAAGTTTGGAACCACTACCTAGAACTATACCGTCACAAGAAAAACTTTTAAACAACTTTCAATTTCCATGTGATACAGGACAAAGAACACCACCAGAATATATAAGACCTACAACCTTGGACTGATGTCAATTACTATTTTTCTTAAATGTAAACTTCTCAGCACCTAGTGTAGTTCTTTCCATTTAGTGAGCATTCAGCAAATGCTTAACTTCCCTTAGAAACAGTCACTCACACATGCTACACAAAGCGTCCTCCCTCAATATTAAAGTGTCTGTATGCAGCCTCTCAGGTGCTATACACACGATCTTACTACATCACTTGAAGTAGGATTGTTTCCGATTAAATATTAAACAAGCCCTATCGTTGGCCCATTAAATACTGATTTAGAGGAAGACATATAACCTCTCTAAAGTCCCAAGTAAAATTTCACCCTCTTCTCTATGCACAAGGTTTTTAACTTTCGGAGCTGCTTTCAGTACCATTTTACCTTACACGTATCTTTATTTTCATTCATGAAGAAACTAAAGCACAAAATTCAAATGATTTGCTTACAAGAACTTTATAGTCGTTCACGTGGAAACTTTGGACCCTTTGTTTCTTCCAGGGTAAAATAGGGAAAACAACCACATCCTCCACGGCTTTTGTAAGTAAATGACTTCTCACCATTGCTACATCCCTTATTTTTAGTCGGCCTGATAACTGATGGTTCCCTTCCCCCAACAGTGATTATATGGAATCGGGACACAGGCCGCACAGTCTCATAAGCGGGACTAAACCATGCAGGGCGATTCCTTGCACGGTCCGTAGATGTGCATTACTTTTCACGAGTTTATACACTTTTTTTCTTTTTTTTACAGCTTATAACCCGTTTCCCTAAACATTCTATGCTCTATCACAAGTCTGTGAAGTAGGCATCTTCATTTTATACACTGAGAACCAAGGGTCCCGGAGGTCAAACGATTTACCTGCCCACTTGTACCGCTGCTTTATAGGTAGAATGGATGGAACAAAATCCCATGTTTTCTGACCACAAACCAAGGAACAAAATATCTGGGGGGAACATTGGGTCCCCCCAATCCGGAGCAAGCACACCCAGCTGGAAGTTACATTACTCACTCCAGTTCAGACAGTAAATTTCTTGGCCCAGACTTCAAACCCCGAAGCAAAAGCTGCTGAGAGCCTCAGAAGACACGCGGTCTCAGGAACAGGCTACGGAGAGCACCGAGACTAGGACCCAGGGACAGATCCAAAAGACCGGCACTGCAAGGGTCCCCCACTGACCCACCCAGGAACGAGCGAAGCCGCACAAGCACACGGCCATATGCCAACCCTTCTGCAGGACTGACCGCGACTGGGGATACCAAGTTCATCCTACCGCGAACGACAGGCAGGGGAACTCAACATCTCCCCATAAGGCTTCTGGGCCTGCCTAGCTTCTAGAAATTCCTTGACTGGAGGAGAAGGCAGCAGTTTACCTGACAGCCGCTCACCGCGGGCCCGCCATCTTACCTCAATCCGGGTCCTAGGAGACACCGCTTCACGCACCTCCCTGGCCCGCAGGGCAATCTGGGAAATGTAGTCTCCGCTGGAAGAACTCGGGATTTCCGCGCAAGCGCCTGGGTCCACCCAACAGGCTCCAGCGATTAGTTGCCCCGGTTTGCCTCAACTTCAGCGGTATTACACCCCAAAAAAACAAAATCACTGCCTTACGCACTTATCCTTAGAAGGAAACAAGGACTATTTTTTTTTTTAAAGTTTATACAAATTTTGGAGCTCGAGATAGCTCCTAGGTGGATGAGTTAAGGTTTCCTGGGGGGAGTGATATTTCAGAGAGGGCTGAAGGCCGGTGGGGTTGGATTTGTCGTTTGAAATGGGGAAGTGGGGAGGCCCTTGCACCCGAAAACCCCGCACTGTGTTCTGAGAATTGTGCTGGCTATTCATTACAGGAGGAAGAAAACGTGCAGAATCCTGGACGGTACCTTATATTTTAATGCAGAGTAGAAGGCCCCTGGGCCTTTGCACTTTCTGCCCTCATTGACAGTAATGTTTTTCTCTCACCCCTTCTCATGACCAGTGCCTTACTTTATCTTGTCCACATATCATCTCGCAGAGAAACACATCATTAAACGAGCCTCATCTACCCTTATCCCATTGCCCTCCTTTATTTTTCCTTGTAACACTTATCATTATATAACACTTTATCATTTTTTTTCCTTGTTTAATGTCTGTCTCTCATGATAGAATGCAAGCTCCATGAAGGCAAGAACAAGTATCTACCATGTTCTACACCATATACAAATCCAACACCTAAAACTGCTCTTGGCCCCCTTGTAGGCCTCCAATATTTGTTGAATAAACAAAACAAATAATACTGTGGGTATCCCAAATAGTAGATGACTGACTGCTAAAGCAGCAGTTTAGCCTGGGAATTCCTTTTCCAAATGATTTGCAAAATTTTGTATTAAGGTACATTTTTCTGTAAAGAATTCATAACTTCTAATCATGTATTCAAAGGGGGCAATAAACTCCTCAAAAAGTTAAGGGCCATAGTCCAGAGTGATTAACATTGAAGATAAGTGAACATAAGTTCACAGGAAAGAAAAATAAATGCGGGCTGCTGCTTTGGTGTCTCCTTATTTTGCTACTAATCTTTGCTACTAATCTTTGTTCCTGTAGAGCCCACACTGAGGACCCATCTCTGTCCTATCTAATCGTGTCCATCCTTCAAAGCTGCCCTGTAATGTATTTCTGGACTATGCTGTAGGAAGAGACAGAAGGAGAACAGATTTGAATGAACAATCAACTGGACTTGTTAAACATTTGCTAAGCAAAGCAGAAGAGGGATGGATCAATGATGACCCCAGAGGACACGTCTTGATGACTGTGAGTTGAGTGGGGACCACTGACTAACAAGGGGACTTAGTGGGGCCAGGAAAAACTGACAAAGTTGAGACCAGGAAAGAAACCAACCACGTGCATGGAAAAGAGAGTAGAGACAGTTCTAGGCTAAGGGAACAACTTAAAAATCTAAAGGGTATAGAAATAACTGCAGTAAAGGGGCGCCTGGGTGGCTCAGTTGGTTAACTGTCCGACTTCGGCTCAGGTCATGATCTCACAGTGTGTGGGTTCAAGCCCTGTGTTGGGCTCTGTGCTGACAGCTCAGAGCCTGGAGCCTGCTTCAGATTCTGTGCCTCCCTCTCTCCCTGCCCCTCTCCTGCTCACAGTCTGTCTCTCTGTCTCTCAAAAATAAATAAACAGGGGCACCTGGGTGGCTCAGTTGGTTGTGCATCCAACTTCGGCTCAGGTCATGATCTCCCGGTTCGCGGGTTGGAGCCCCACATCAGGCTCTGTGCTGACAGCTCAGAGCCTGGAGCCTGCTTCAGATTCTGTGTGTGTGTCTCTCTCTGCCCCTCCCCTGCTCATATTCTGTCTCTCTCTGTCTCTCAAAAATAAGTAAACATTAAAAACTATTTTTTAATAAAAAATTTAAAAAAATAATTTTTTTTTAAATAGCTGGAGTATGGTGTGGAGGAGAGTGGTGGGACATGAGGTGAATAAGAGCCAGATCATGTTGGGCTTTGTAGGTGCTGGGAGTGATAACATGGAATTGGAATCGAGGCCATATGTGCAGATGTTATTCTAAATGCAGCAGGGAATCACTGAAGGGTTCTAATGCAGAAGAAGAGACCTGATACAATATATGTTAAAAAAAATTTAATATTTATTTATTTTTGAGAGAGAGAGACAGAGAGACAGAGAGTGAGGGTAAGAGGGGCAGAGAGAGAGGGAGACACAGATTCTAAAGCAAGCTCCAGGCTCTGAGCACAGAGTCTGACACAGGGCTTGAACTCACAAACCATGAGATCATGACCTGAGCCTAAATCAGATGCCTAACCACTGAGCCATCCAGGTGCCCCTACAATATACTTTTTTAAAATATTACTCTGGCTGTGCTTGTGAGGAGCAATGGCGTGATGAGAGTGGCAAAAATGAGACGGAGAGAAGGGCAGAGAGTCCAGATATCTGTTGAAAGTAGAAACGATAAGGGGCGCCTGGGTGGCTTAGACTGCCAGCTCAGAGCCTGGAGCCTGTTTCAGAGTCTGTGTCTCCCTCTCTCTCTGACCCTCCCCTGCTCATGCTGTCTCTCTCTCTCTCCTAGAAATAAAAAAAAAAAACAAAAAAACAGAAAGTAGAAACGATGACTGAACTGCTGATGGAGTGATTGCATGTGGGAGTTGAGGAAGAGGAAAGACACCTCAGGAGACACTTGGACAACTAGCTTGAAAGTGGTGTGCTTCCCGAGGTAGGGGAGACTCAAGGAGGAGCAGGTTCTGGCGGCTAGTGAGGGTGGAAGTGAATAACTCTACTTGCGAGTTGTTGCGTTAGAGATCCCTCTGAGATGGAAACAGAGATATAACAGAGAAGTAAAATGACGCAGACGGTCCAAAGAATAGACGTTCGGCTGGATGCAGATTTGATTCACATGCTAGACATGGGAATGTTGAGTGCATACAACGAAATAGTGTAGGAATAAAAGAAAAAGGCCCTGGAACCTGACCCAGGGAATTCCAACATTTAGAGGTCACGTGGAGGAGGATGGACAGCAAGGGCCTCTCAGAAGTGGCAAGGAGAAAGGCAGTATAAAAACCAAGAGACTGTGGTGTGTGAGTAGCAAAGAGAGGCATGTCATGAAGTGTTTCATAACTTTAGAGTTTGGTGCCAGCAAATTTAAAACTATAATTCCCCAAGAAACAAACCTGAAACACCATTGGTCTACATAAAAGCAGTTTAAATTTACACTAGTAAAATGATGAAACACAAAATTGGACAACTTTGGAGCTGGCTTCAAATGGCTTCAGCTGAAAAGGGGATCACCTTATTTCTTCTCTAACTTCACAGAATAAAGTCCCTTTTTATATAAATCAGAGATCAAAGATTCCAGAGCAATCTAACTGCCAAACTACTAGGGATAATCTTTCTAAAACCTTTTATTTATTTTATTACATAAAGTTGGCTACAGTTTTGAGCACTAAGTATGTGACAGACGTTATTCTTCAAACACTTTACATGTTTTTTTCTTCTCTTCTTTCTGATAGTCCCAGGAGATGAGTATAATTCTTATGACTGTCATTGTGCAAATGAAGTTACAGAAGTACAGAGAAGTTAAATAACTTGTTCAGAGTCATGCAAGGTACAAATGGCGGAACTGAGATTTAAGCTGGGAACTACTGATTCAGCGCCCATGAGCTTGACCACTGTGTGAACTCGTGCGGTTATCATTTCCAAATAGAAAATGTACATTAAAAAAAAATACTAATACAGAGGCACCTGCATGGCTTAGCTGGTTAAGCGTCTGACTTCTGCTTGGGTTATGATCTCCTGGTTCGTGGGTTTGAACCCTGCCTCGGGCTCTGTGCTGACAGCTCAAAGCCTGGAGCCTGCTTCAGATTCTATGTATCTCTCTCTCTCTCTCTCTCTCTCTCTCTGTCTGGCCCTCCCCCACTTGCTTTCTCTCTTTCTCTCAAAAATAAATAAATATTTTTTAAAAATGCTAATACAGATTTAAAAAACAAATCCCAAGAGATAATCACTGCTAACACCTTGGTATATAATCTGTCACTTTTAATCTGTTCTTATATCTATATTATAATAGGTAACATTTATTGGACACATTATGTGTACTGTCCTCAAATCCTATGCCAATAAATAGCAGAGCTGAGATATGAACCAGACAGCCTGGTTTTCCTTCAATCTCCCTGTCTTTTACACAAACACACAATATTTAGATTTTCTTTTATTCCTACTAATATATATGTATAAATACACAAAAACTTGCACACATAGATTTTCTTTTTATAAAACTCTAGATATATGCCTTATATATAAACAACAATGTATCATGACATCTTTCCTAGGAATAGCCTAAATAGTGTTCTTTTTTAAATTTTATAGAGAGAAAGAGAGCATGCATGCGTGTGCAAGAGATGGGGGAGGGGCAGAAGGAGAGAGGAATCTCCAACAGGCTCCATGCTCAGCACTGCCCTGGAATCATGACCTGAACCAAAATCAAGAGTCAGCCACTCAACCAACTGAACCACCCAGGCACTCAAAAATAGTGTCAATTTTAAACTGCAAGCCTCCATCATTAGAATTTATTTATATTATTAAAAATCCTTACGATATAGTTTTTATTTTAAAGTTATTTCATTATTAGATGCTTTCATGCAACTCTTAAATTTTAAATTTATTCTACTTCATTCATTCATTCAACACATATTTAGCAAGTGCCTATTAAAGTACCAGACACCAGAGCAACAGTTTCTGGCTTCATGGAGTATGCATCAAGTGGCATATATCGAGTGTATAATTATGTAATTAATCATTTTATTAATTGTGCTGAGTGTCTCGGAGGAAAAGAATGCCATGGAGTATATAAGTGGTCTGTTGAGGTTGGGAAAGACACCCCTACAGATATGAATTTAAATAGGAATCTGAAGGAAGGGTAGAGGTAAAGAAGACCAAGAGGGCAAAAAGCACAGCTTGTATGAGAGCCCTAAAATAGGAAGCAGTATGAGTCTCTCAGGAAACAAAAATAAGGTCCACATGACTAGAATATAGAGTGAAACAAAAACAATGAGGCTGGTGACGAAGGCAGATCTGTTTTATATTTCTAATATAGGCAGCACTTAAAAAGAGCTTTCTACATTTATAGACTACATCTGTTTGAACTGTAGTTAACCAAAGAATAAGACCCTGTTTTCCTAGTAAGCATTGGGTGTTCTTCTGAAGAAGTATTTGCTTTGCCTTCTTAAAGATTCATTTAGTTTTTATTTATTTTAATGTTTATTTATTTTTTGAGAGAGAGTGCATGCAACCAAGGGAAGGGCAGAGAGAGAGAATCTCAGTGCAGAGCCTGATACCATGAACCATGAGATCATGACCTGAGCTGAAATCAAGAGTTGGCTGCTTAACCAACTAGGCCACAGATGCTCCTATTTTTTTATTTTTTATTTTTTATTCATTTTTTTGAGAGAGAGAATGAGTGGGGGAGGATCAGAGAGAAGGAAAGAGAGAATCTTAAGCAGGCTCCATGCCCAGCACAGAGGCAAACTTGGGGCATAATCTCACAGCTGGGAGATCATGACCTGAGCTGAAATCAAGAGTCAAATAGTTGACTGAGCCACCCAGGTGCCCCTGCTTTGCCTTCTTTAGATAAAGTATATACCTTTAATTGCATAATTATTAAATATGATAATGATAAATGATCCCACCAGAAACAGTGAGAAATTTATAACAGAAATTGCTAGAGATTTTCTCCAATAGATATTTCTCCCTTTCCTCCATATTAATTGAACCCATAATCTTTGACTACTCGGAATTTAATGTTTGTTTATTTTTGATGAGACAGAGAGAGAGAGAGAGAGCCAGAACATGAGCAGGGGAGGGGTAGAGAGAGAGGGAGACACAGAATCCAAAGCAGTCTCCAGACTCCAGGCTCAAAGCTGTCAGCACAGAGCCCAATGTGTGGCTCAGACTCATGAACTGTGAAATCATGACCTGAGCCAAAGTTGCACGCTTAACCAACTGAGCCACCCAGGTGCCCCTACCTGCTCAGAATTTAAAACTCCATTATTTCCCAGCATCTCTTGCAAACATAGGTGTGGTCATGTGACTAAAAGGTGGCCGATCAGATGTAAGCAAATGGGTCTTGTAGCAGCTTTGTGTCTTCCTCAAAGAATCTGACAGGTTCTCTCTGCCCCTTACTCCATCCTTTCTCCTGCAGTGTGGATGCTATGGTCACTATTTTAAAACACTAAGATAAGGGTCTTGACTTTGCATTGATGGAGCAGTCAGCTGGAAAGAGTCTGGGATTTTGATAATTTTGTGGACCAGATTTCCCAATTCTTGGGCTTTCTACTTATGAGTTTTTATAACAGAGGGAAATAAACTTTAATCTTGTTTAAGCCCGTGTTACTTTAAGCCTCTTTTACTATTAGCGGAACCAAATCCTCACTGAAATGACAGAATGAAATAAATCATAAATAATTCAAGGAAAAAATATATGTAAATTAGAACTGATTAAACACTAAGGATCTTCACGATACTAATACATACATCATAATACATAATACTAAGTACAATATAGACCATGAGTTATAAACTACTTTTCCTTCAAAAGTTCTTTTGTGAATGCTCCAAGTGAGTTTTACGTTCGCGTCTTCTCTACCTGTAAGATCTTAGGCTTCCTGCATATAAGCCCATCTTATTTTTCATCTGTGTACCTCATATGTATAGTTTAATGTTAAGGAAACAATAGAGTGTGGAGATTAATAAGTGGATTCTGAGACTCTCTCTGCCTAAATTAGAATCTCGGTTTTCTTATTTCCTAACTCTGTTATTTGGAAACATTTATTTTCTTAATATTTTGGGGTCTTAGTTTACTTTTTATAACAGAGGGATAATAATGATCTACTTTATAGAATTGATGAATGGATTAAATAAAAGAAGGTAAGTTAAATGCTTAACAAAGTACCTGGCATGTAATAAGCACCCAATCAATGTTAATAATAATAGTACCTTGCAGGTGCTTAATAAATATTTGTGAATATCTTGCCCAAGGAGAGTACTTATTTTTTAGGCATTAAAATAGAATCCTTCCCTCTTGACTGTCAGAAATAATCTAATGAATGTAATTAAAAATGAAAAAATATGGGGCGCCTGGGTGGCTTAGTCGGTTAAGCGTCCGACTTTCGCTTAGGTCATGATCTCGCGGTTCGTGGGTTCGAGCCCCACATCGGGCTCTGTGCTGACTGCCAGCTCAGAGCCTGGAGCCTATTTCAGTCTGTGACTCCCTCTCTCTCTGACCCTCCCCTGCTCACGCTGTCTCTCTCTCTCTCTCTAGAAATAAATAAAACATTAAAAAAAAAATTTAAGGGGCGCCTGGGTGGCTTAGTCGGTTAAGCGTCTGGCTTTCGCTTAGGTCATGATCTCGCGGTTTGTGGGTTCGAGCCCCGCGTCGGGCTCTGTGCTGACTGCCAGCTCAGAGCCTGGAGCCTGTTTCAGAGTCTGTGTCTCCCTCTCTCTCTGACCCTCCCCTGTTCACGCTGTCTCTCTCTATCCTAGAAATAAAATAAATAAATAAATAAATAAATAAATAAATAAATTTTAAAAAAAATTAAAAAAAAAGAAAAATATATTTAGTCTAAAATGAATAACAATTTCTAGCTTAAAATTTTTTTTTAATATTTATTTTTGAGAGAGAGACAGAGTATGAGTGGGGGAGGGGCAGAGAGAGAGAGGGACTCACAGAATCTGAAGCAGGCTCCAGGTTCTGAGCTGTCAGCACAGAGCCTGACATGGAGTTCAAATTCATGAGCTGTGAGATCATGAACTGAGCTGAAGTTGCACATTAAACTGACTGAGTGACCCAGGCATCCCAATAATTTCTATCTTTAAGTTGGTAAATCACTTAAGGTCATAGCAGAAAACAGAATGACATACTCTAACTTACATAATTCCAGACAGGTTTATTTACAGAGGAATTCTTTACAGAGGTGTGAGTGGAATCACAAGAAGTGGTAATAATGGTATAACCCAAGTTTAGTAGCACTGGCTATTCCTTCCAGACCAGAAGGCAGAATATTTTATAGTTGGCTACCTTGAGAAGAGGGGTAATCTGTCGAAGGGCATAGCCAGCCTAAGGTGATCTTGCCAGAACTAACCCAGGTTAATAATTACTCTCACCTCCCTATCCTCCTCCAAACCAAAGGGCAAGGAACCCCTTCCATGCAGGGTAGTACATTCAGATCAACTTCCTGGGCAGAGAGCAGGGTGGACAAGGTAATAGAGCAAAGGGGAGATAACTGGTACCATATCAGAACAGGTATCATTAGCATGTGTTTAGCATTGTAAATGGAAAGCCAGAGATTGGTGCAGAATCCAATTGGATTTCACTTAAGTATAAGCAATGTGGCTCTCCCATATGGATAGAATGTGAAAAGAATTCTGAGTAGTGTCAAGCAATAGTAGCTTTATTGAATGTATTAGTAAATCAAATAGTGAAACGACCTGGGCAAGAGATTAGGCCCTCAAATTACACTAAGATTTAAGTATATGTATAACCTGAATTCAAGTGACACAGGCAGTGAGATGACCCTATTGGTGGAAATGGACTTGAAATTTCTATTGACATAGAAACCCTAAAAGAAGGCTCTGCTCTTCCTCCAGATCACTCAGAAGATGATCCTGGAAGACTGCACTTCCAGACTTCACCTTCACAACCAATCTAGAAGGCTCCTCAAACTGATGCTGTAGGTAATCCCAGATTACTTGGAGGGTCCTTAATTGTTTCCTTGGACATAAATGACTTTAATTCTTCCAAGATTTAGAATTAGGGGTGCCTGGGTGTCTCTGTTGATTAAGCATTTGACTCTCTCGCTCTCTTTTTTTTTTGAGTGGGTGGTAGGTTTTTTAATTCTTTCTCGGATAGGGGTGACAATGAGACGAATTAAGAGGTGATGAATTAAGAGCTCATTTTGTGCTTTAGGTAGTTTCATTAAGAATGCTCCTAACAGGGGCGCCTGGGTGGCTTAGTCGGTTAAGGGTCCGACTTTCGCTTAGGTCATGATCTCACGGTTCGTGGGTTCGAGCCCCGCATGGGGCTCTGTGCTGACTGCCAACTCAGAGCCTGGAGACTGTTTCAGAGTCTGTGACTCCCTCTCTCTCTGACCCTCCCCTGTTCACGCTGTCTCTCTCTCTCTCTCTCTCTCCTAGAAATAAATAAAACATTAAAAAAAAAAATGCTCCTAATAGAAGCTCTTCGAGACTTAAAGTCAAAGGCGTAATTGTTGTAAATCTTTCGATGAAATAATCTGTGCTCTTTACATGTTTTTATCAACTTTGTTGAAATATGAGTCACCAACTGTACAATTTATCCATTTAAAAAGTACCATTTGGTGTTTAATGGATTTACAGAGTTGGGTAACCATTGGCATGATCAATTATAAAACATTTCATCCGTCCCAGCATTTGACTCTTGATTTTGGCTCAGGTTGTGATCTCATGGTTGTGAGATCGAGCCCCACATCAAGCTCTGTGCTGGGTGTGGAAACTGCTTAAGGTTTTCTCTTTTCTCTTCCTGTGCCCCTCCTTGGCTCACATTTGTGTTCTCACACACTTTCCCTCTCTCTCAAAAACATTTTTTTTTAGAATTAATTGTAGAAAGGAAGTAAGAAAATCAAGCCCATCTATTAGTACTAACTTCCAGTTAGATTTGAAAATACAACATTTACAAACATGTGTATGCCATGTTTATATTTATGTATTTAGATTATATAATTTGTATCAGATTTTGTTTGTGGTCTGTTAGATTAGCTATTATATTAGAGTTAATATATTATTATAATTATTATTATATATTATTATATATTATAATATAATATATTATATATATTATATAATATTATAAATATTATAATATATTATTCTTTTCTTTTTTACAAATAGTTTATTGTCAAATTAGTTTCCATATAACACTCAGTGCTCATCCCCATAAGTGTCCTCCTCTATGCCCATCTCCCCTCCCCCCCACATCCATCAGTCCTCAGTTTTTGTCAGCATTCAAGAGTCTCTCATGGTTTGCCTCTCTCTCTTTCCCCCACCATTTCCGCCCTTCTTCTCCCCCTTGTTCCTCCGTCAAGTTCCTCCTAATCCTCCTATATGTGCAAACATATGATATTTGTCCTTCTCTGGAGAATTAAATTATTCTAATTAAAATTTTTTTTAATGTTTATTTATTTTTGAGAGAGAGAGACAAAGCATGAGCAGGGGAGGGGGAGAAAGAGAGGGAGACACAGAATCTGAAACAGGCCTGAGGCTCTGAGCTGTAGCAGAGTCCAACATGGGGCTCAAACCCATAGGCCACAAGATCATGACCTTAGCCAAAGTCAGACACTTTACTGACTGAGCCACCCAGGTGCCCCTGTGATTCCAATTTTAAAAAATATTTTGCTAGTCTTACGAATAGAATAAGATTTATTGTTGAACTTGAAAGTTTGAAGAAAAACTAGACTTTATTGTTACTTTAATAAATTGTTAATTAAAAACTAATCTGTGAATAATCTCCTTTTGCAGGAAAGTTGCCTCAAAGATTACAAAGACACAAAAATATTCATTTCAGCATAAAATGAGTTTTTACCTTCTTACCTCAAATCATACCCAAACAGTAATGAGAACAAAAATGAAAGCCAGCCAATGCAGGAATGCACCTGACTTCACAGAGCAAAGTTAAGACTTGGTTGTACGAAGGCTCATATAATGGGTGGCACCAAGTATTTAGGAAGAGGGAGTGAGGAGGGGGCTGAAAACTGAAGAGATGGTTGAAAGTAAGTTTAAAGTGCAGTTAGACTCCAGACTCTCATGCCCATCAGCCCACCTACTCAGAAATGGCAATCAGAATCCAAAAGGCTCTGGACTCAGGAACAGCATACCTGGAGGAGGGCAGGGGAGAAGTGTCTAACAGAAAACTGGCACAGTGAGTCCCCTGGCTCTCTTCCTTGCCCAGCTCCAGAAGGCCAGCATCATCTGTGTTTTTGAGCCTGGTCTGCGGCCTTCCCTGTGAACAGATGAACCACCCAATGTCCTCCCAATGAATTCCTTTTCTGTTAGTCTGAGTCAGTTTCTAATGCCTGCAACCAGGAACTTTGATTAAAATTACACTTCACACTTACCTTATATTAATTTCACTCATTTATGTCTGCATCCATTCTCTGTGAGGGTAATTTCCATGTTTGATTTGGCTCATCATTTACCTATAGAAACTAGTATTGTGCCTGATTCTTAGTAGGCACTCACTAAATGTTTTTAAATAATTGAATGAAGCCTTGCCTGTATCTTATATATACTTGTCACTGTATCTTCTATATCTCAATTATAGAACTTACCACCTCAAATATATTAATTTGTTTAAATATATTTTCCATATTAGAAATTAAGTTCAAGACTGGAGGTCCTACTTGGTTCATTTTTATTTTGTTTTTTTAAGGTTTTATTTATTTATTTTGAGAGAGAGAAAGAGCAAGCAGGAGAGCGGCAGAGAAAGAGGGAGACAGAGAGAATCCCAAGCAGGCTCCACACTGTCATTGAGAAGCCTTACTTGGAGCTGGAACTCATGAATTGTGAGATCACTACCTGAGCCAAGACCAAGAGTCAGATGATTAACTGACTGAGCTGCCCAGGCGCCCCAATACCTGGTTCATTTTATTTTATTATTTTTTCAGTGTTTATTATTTTTGAGAAAGAGACAGAGACAGAGAGACAGAGTGCAAGAGAGGGTCAGAGGGTCAGAGAGAGAGAAAGAGACACAGAATCCGAAGCAGGCTCCAGGCTCTGTCAGCACAGAGCCCGACGTGGTACTCGAACCCACAAACTGTTAGATCATGACCTGATCTGAAGTCCGATGCCTAACCGACTGAGCCAGCCAGGCACCCCGAATGGGGGGAATATTAGTAAGCCGAAATTACTGCAGACTCAGAGCTGTGTCCTCCAATGAGCTTTATTAGTAATGAAAGCAATGTTCTGATCTCCATCTCTTTCAGTTGGTTGCAGTTTCAGGAGGGGAAAGGGGATTTTATTTATTGGCCTCCTCAAAACCCAACAGTCTGGGATTCTGAACATTTGGGCCAACTTAAACACAAATAATCGGAAATATCTAACATTTGGACCAGAAAATTAGAAGAAGCAGGAGGAAAAATACGAGTTTGGGGGTCAAAGAGGATCTAGAAAAACAGGAACAAGAACAGGATAAGTCAAGATTCCCATTGCAACTGTTCTGTTTTCTTGAGTAGACCAGGTAATATGAGATAGTGACTCTCAAACTTTGGGCCCTTCAGTAGTGCCTGGGGAGTTGGTTAAAAACACAGACGCGCAGGGCCTGTGACTTGTACACAGACAACCTTGGGTGGGGCCGTGCACCTGTATGTTTAAGCAGCCTTTGAGGTGTTTAGCCCTCCAAAGTTTGGAAACCTCTGCTCCAGAGTTTATTGGATCCCAAGTCATTGTTTTTAAAGGTAAAAACGCTCCTCAAAACATTTCTAATCATTCTGGAACCAGGTGGGCAGTTTCTGCAGAGAGCAAGCAACACAACATAAACGTGTCAGAAACCAGTAGGATTGAGGGAGATAGGTGCTGGCTGGGGAAAAAGAAAGGTCAGGGCACACCAGAAGGAGAGAAACGCAGGGACAGTTTAGCTGGCAGGGTGAGTATGCAGTCACAGGCCGAGTTATGCAGTGACTGAAGCCTGAGGTTCCGGAATGCCAACAGTGCCTTGAGAACCTGAAAGGGTGGCGCACATTTGCAGGGAAGAGAACCTTGCTTCCAGAGTTTCCGTTCCAGCCAGGCTTCTGGCCAAATGTCTTGAGTCACGATCCCCTGGAATCCTGTTTACACTGGGAACTGGTCCGAGAAAGATCTCCCCTCCCCATCTACCTTTATAGACATATGGTGGAGTCAACTTTGGGCTCTACAGAATGCCTCCAGCGAGGCATGCACTTAAAGGCTCCCTGTGGGTGAGGTAACATTCAAAAATGCTTTGTAAAGCATAAGGCATTAAACAAAGGTAAACCTTGTTACTCTGATTCCCCTGGGTCTTGTCTTTCCTGATGGTCTCCACCATTGTCTAGTGTTCTTATGACCCTCCATGACCCCACTCAGCTCCTCCTTACAGGCTGGCATTGTGTTGGTTAACAGTTTGTAAGTGCTCAGCTATTTACATTGAAGTCTTGAGTATGAGGCAGCAGGCATTATTTTCTTTTTTAAATCGGTGTGCAGCTTTTTCTTCCTCCCCCACCAACTTCCTCCCTGACTGTGTTCATGAGCTCTCTTCTCACAGATACTCCTGTCTTGATCGCCCACTAAAGGGCTTTCTTATGCTGCAAGAAACAAGAAGGGTACTTGCAAACAAATATTTCTGCCAGATGACTCCACTCTTGAGTTGAAACAGGGCCTCTATTAGAGGTGACTGATCTACCATATTCCAAACTCACCTTCTATTTTGTCTCTGTAAAGCACAAGGTGGCTTGTGGAAAGAAAAAAAAAAAAAGAAAAAAGCCGTTGCCCTTCAGGAAGTTGAAAAGTTTAGGGGTGGGCATAAACATCCTGTGCTTTCGGTAAGCATTCACTTACTGATCATGAATCGATGTGACCTATTCTCAAAGCGGTGTTCATTTTCCTCCTATAGTTATTGGTTCATTCCCTTGACAAATATTTTTTGAAAACTATCATGTAGTAGGCCCTGAGCTAGGCCCCAGGGCTACACTGGTGACCAAAATGGAAGAGATCCACAACACTGAAGAGCTGAAGTATAAATGCTGAAGGTAAATAGTACTTATGTATCTGCTATTATAGGACCAAAGTAGCAAACGTGCAATATTTGAGGGTAAGGGTGGGAAAGGCACAGAATGCAATAAAATCGTGTTCTGGGAGCTAAGGCTTGGCATGGAATAGAATCTCTCTAATTCCTCCAGCACAGCATTCTTGCTTGGTCCCTCCCTACACTATAATGCAAAGGTACGTGTAGTTGGAGTCCTGGAGGGAGCAGAGACTGGAAAACAAAACAAAACAAAACAAAACAAAACATAGTTGAGAGTGAGGTCTGACAAAAAGGCAAAGAAAATTAATTAGCTAAGAATTCTGCCTAGTGGTGTTCAGCTTAATGGAGCTATCTGGTCACTCTAGTCAATACCGTGGACCAGCATCCTTCGCTGAGTTTTGAGTGTATAGTATCATCCTTGATCAGCATTGAAAGAACCTTGAATATCTCTTAAGACTGTCAAAAGTAGTGAATTGGATTATTTAATGTTTTAAATAGGTAACATACTCGCACAGTTCAAAATCTTAAAGGTACAAGAGTAGAAGTGAAATGTCTTTCTTTTACTTCTGTTTTCTAATATCCAACACCCCTCTTCTGAAGGAATTGATTCAGTTTGGTGGATATCCTTGTTTTACCTATAGTTTATGGATGTAATAAGGAGGATTCTTGACTAGATTTCTAACTTGAGAATAGACCTCCTCTTGGTCCTGTGGCAACCTGTGCTAGATTATATATATCCTGCTCTACAGGATAGACATGAATCAGAAGTTCAGATTTTATTTTCCAGATGAGTAGAGTGTGAGTTGTTCTCAAGGGGGAAAAGAATGGGAAAAACAACTAGAAGAGACATGAAAAAATATATTTTAGTATTAATACTCTCATGAGTGTTTCATGCCATCAAACAGCCTCTGTCAAACAAAGTTATACTGTCAAGTTTTAAAAATCTTGTTTCCTAAGGAAAACTATACCTGGTTCTATCATGATTATAAACACAATAGGCCTTTTTAAGTGCTATGTAGGGTTCATTTACACATCACAACAGTCACATGTGTGTACATTTTATACGTAAAGAAAATCAAAGATAGACAAGCTAGGCAAACGTTAAGTTTTCAAACCTAGATCAGGGCTCCAGCGCACTCACTTTTACTTTCTGTGATACTCATGATCTATCCTTTTTTTAAATGTTTTATTCCTTTTTGAGAGAGAGAGAGAGAGAGAGACAGTGTGAGCAGGGGAGGATCAGAGAGAGAGGGAGGAGACACAGAATCCGAAACAGGCTCCAGGCTCTGAGCTGGCAGTCAGCACAGAGCCCGACACGGGGCTCGAACCCACGAACCGCGAGATCATGACCTAAGCGAAAGTCGGACGCTTAACTGACTAAGCCACCCAGGCGCCCCACTCATGATCTATCCTAACAGACAGTAGCCAAAAGAAGGCACTTGACAACATTTTTGGTTCATCCATTCCTGTTGATGTTTATTCAAAATCTTTTATTTTCAAATTTTAGGATGAATCAAAATTACTCATTTAAATGCAGATTCCCAGACCTCGCCACTGACTTAAAGAATTAGAATCTCTGAGGGAAGGGCTTATCCTAACCAGCACTTGGAATCATAGGCAGGTGACACTAAGGCAGGAGGCTGTAAGCATACTAACAAATGTCGTACCTATGACAGCTCGTGTTTTCCAAAGTTGGCCACAACCACATCTTCCATCACACACATACCGGGCTGGTTTCTAGAATCTCTCCACTCCCCTTTCAAGAGGTGGAGTCCATGCCACATACCTTGGAAATTGCATGGGTTCTTGTGATTAGTCAACCAATAGATTATAGTGGGAGATGCAACGTGACTTCCGGGGCTAAGTCAAAAAAGAGGATTTGGCTTCTGTTTTTGCTAGCTGGAATACTGCTGGAACCTAGCCACCGTGTACTCAGAAAGGCAAAGCTGCCCCAGGGAGAGGCCCACTTGGAGAGAAACTAATAGCCAGCACGAACTTGCCAGCTATGTGAGCCATCTTGGAAGTGGATCTAGGCCCAGTCAGGCTGCCCAGGCTGACACAGCACAACATAGAGCAGAGATGCGCCTTCCCTGCCAAGCCCTGCCCCAATTGCAGATTCAAGAGCTGAGTAAATGACTGTTGTCATTTTGAACAGTAAGGTGGAACTGGTTTGTTAGGCAGCAAGATAACTGGAAGAGCACACTTCTAACCTAACGTTCAGGCTGCTTTTCTTCCTATCAGGGTGAATTCTCCTGGGCCTTCTCTAAAATATCCTGAAAGTATCCTTGTCCGATGTTATTTATTATTCCAGATTCTTCGAGTCACAGAACCATTCATTTCAGGCTTCTGGTTATGTGAAGTTATTATTGCCACTGAGGCTCAGTTTCTCATCTAAAAAGCACTCGTAATAAGAGAACCTACCTTATGAACCTTATAGTTCGGATGAGGTGATCCATATAATCATTTTGCATTGTGCCCAGCACATGTCTTCTTATCATTTTTATTAGGTTTCTTGCACTCATAGTCTCCATTTCTTTGATGCTCTCTTATCTATCTACATATAAATAGATGCAGATACAGAGATATATATTTTTCTTGTAGTCCAGTGCCATTTCACAGGCTATTTCCTATGCCTGACATGCTCTTCCCTACCAGGTCAGTTGGACTCTCATTTATCCTTGAGGACTCTACTTCTCCTTTGGGAAACCTTCTCTGTCAACCAATTAATGCCTCTGCGGGCTCAAATAGCGCCTTGGAGGAAGCTCCATTATACCCCTTAACACGATGGGTTGTAATTAAGTGTTTACAGGTACTTGTCTCTCTTCTCTATTGGATTCTAAGTTACTGGAAGGCAGTCAGGCTCTTTGTATTCTCATCCCTCAACACAGCACCTGGCACATCTTTATTCACTATCTACTGTCTGTGCTGTGCTAGGAAACACTATGGTTAAGCAGTTAAGGGGTCCATGTTTTGGGGGACATGCCTGGGATCAAAACAGCTCCATCTCCTCCTGCATAACCTAGGGAAAAGCTAACGTTTCTGAGCTTCATTTGCAAAGTGGAGATTAAAGTAGAGACATCTTCTTAAGGTTGCTGTGAAGATGAAGGAAAATAAAACCTGCGAAAAACCTATCCCATAGCAAGCAAGCAATCATCAGGGTGTCACAAAATGTTTCCCGGACAATCCCATTTTCAGGTGCCGCCACTCTAATCTTCCTTTAGAGCCTCGAACTCCATGGGTAATCCCTCTTTTAGGGATTACTCTGGGCTCTCTAATCCTGTCCTTGGTCATTCTTCCAGCTAGCAACTCTGCGCCTCAACCACTAGGTCGGGGCGTTCAGAAGCCAGTTCCCTGCCTCCACTCTCTCCAAATCCCTTCTTTCAGCTTGCCCCGGGTTTTAAGGACACCGATTTACGTGAGATTTAAATATCAAAATTAAATTTCAAAACTCTCTGGCTAGGGTTTTCCCGGATAACTTCAGAAACCCACATTTACGAGTTTGGCTACTGAGTTCCGGTCTTCCAGCTCCCCACCCCCTTAAAGGAAGGAGCCCGCGGCTCAGCTTCACCGCAGTCTTTCCCGCAGCGCCAACTGCGGCAGCGCGCTATGCTGGAACGTTGAATGAAGCAAAAAAACTAGCGGATGAATGAATGGGCTGCATCCGCGTCCGGGCCTCTGTTACGTCGCTCACTAGTGCGGGCGGGGCGCCGGCTGCGCAGTCCCAACATCGCGCGGCGAGCTCGGCCACGAGCGCCAGAGCTCCGCGCCGCCTCCCCCAACTCCCTGCCCCGGCGGGACTCGTCACTTCCGCCATCCCCGGGCCGGGGTTGGGGCGGGGAACGCGGGGGAGGGGGCCAGGTCCGAGGGAAGCCCGCCCGCGCGCGAGCAGGGACTACATTTCCCGAGGGGCCTCGGCGGCGGCGGCGGCGGCGGGCGCGGCAACGTTCCCCGGAAGTGGAGCCCTGGACTTCCACTCGTGCGTGAGGCGAGCGGAGCCAGAGTCGAGACCAGAGGCCGAACTCGGGATCTGACAAGATGGCCGGGCTGCCCCGCAGGATTATCAAGGTAACCGCCCAGGCCAACCCCCGGCTCTGCGCTCTGCTCTTGCCCGCTCGGCGGACCCGGCTGCGCGGTTCCTCGCTTCCTCCGGTCCGCGGCCCGCGCTGGGAGGCCCGAGGGCAGAGCGGAGAGGGTCTGGCCGCGGCGGCAAGGGAAGTCAGGCTCTGGGGAGGGGGCTCCGGGGAGACTTCCGGCCGCAGTGGGGTAGCCGGGCGGCGGAGACCGAGGGATTCCAGGTGGCCGCCCCTGAGGCGGGGAAGGTCCGGCCTGCACATTGGCGGAGGGTGGGGCCGCTGGGTTGCGGGGCTTTGGTCGCGGGTGCGGGCCGGTGCGGGCCTCCGCAGTCTCTCAGACCACCCGGGAGGAGGCCGCGAGCGCGCGGGAATCGCGACGGGGCCCGGTCTCCGGGCGGGAGCTGTGGCCCGACACAGCCCCTCATCCCTGGAGCCTTCTTTGGGGCCGGGCGGGATCGCGGGGGTGCGGAAGCCCCGGATTCAGAATGAATGAACCAGGAGAGTGAGGCCGGGCGGGGCCCTGTGCCCCGGGAGGCGGCTCCGGGAGGGCCGCGCGTCCTGCAGCGGTAGGCACATGTCCGCCGGTGGCTGCTGGGGTCCGGGGACGTGGGGCTCCGCGCCCCGCTGCCCTCGCCTTCGTGATCCCCTCCTTTTTAAATACGTTTCCGCTCGTTATCTCTGTGAAGTGATTTTACTCTGGTTGGCAAACTCTGAGAGCTGTTTCTGCTCAGAGGGAATAGTTTAACACAACATGGGGGGGGCGGCCAGCGCAGGTATGGGAGACTGAAATCCTTTGCCTCTCGATTTTATGCACGTTTAATTTTAAACCGTTCTTAGGCTCTTTATAAATACTGTACTTTGACAAATGCACATGGAAGCATGAAAGATTCTACGTTTGTTTTGTAAATTCTTTACGTAATATCAGGTCCTCAGATGTGCGGTATTGTAGTGTACCAAAACAAAACCTTGAAGTTGCTTGTCATTTTTTGTGAAAATTTTAGTTGAATCTCTGTATTGCTCAGTATGCGTATTAAAGTGACTCGCTTGCAACATCGTTTCTACTTCTAAAGTTTGCGGGGAGATGTATACCAAGCTCAGGATCTTGGAAGGATGGTGTATTGTGTAGTTCTTCGTGCAATTGCACTTAAATATATCTGAGATGGGGGTGGGGTGGGGATGTTTCTAACCTAAAGGTGCTTGATTTGGAGAAATAAGACATTTTATATGGTAGAAATTCTTAGAAATCAGGGAAGTAGCATAGATTGTCATGGTATGCTGGAGTTTAATAGTGAAACTCCATAGTGCGAAATTTGTTGTATTACGGACATGTCTCAGATTCTGTACAAGACAGTTTAATTGCTGTCTGCACTGGATGGTTCTTACGATGTGGGTTTGCTCACATGGCCCCAATCATGTTTACTGAGGCCCAGTTGAAAATGAGGGATAGAAGATTCCCCATTAAAATTTTTGTGTTCTGTAATGGGGTTATCAACTACATAGTACAAATTGATATTCAAGATGGTTTTCTAAAAACACATAATAAATCAAAAGTTTAACATTTTTCCCCCAGTTTTGCTTGATTCTGGACATATTCTACAGTAATATGAAAGCTTTGGATGGAAAAATAAGTTCTGTGAAACCTTGTTTAATGAAGTTACAGAAATGATTTATGACAATGAATTGAAGTCCTCATAATTCAGTTTATTTGACACACAGTAATTGAGTTTACACTATTTTCATATTACTATTTTAACCAAGACAGTAATAACTCATATGATCTTAATTTTACAGTATCTTGTTGATAGCATATCTGTAATAAAAGGCGACTTGATTTGGGTTTTATCTTTTGAAAGTTAGGTGGTTTTACTTCAATGCCTTTTATAGCTTAGCTTAAGAGAACTATGTTCGCCAATCCCTAGGAACGATTACAAGTTTTTAATGTTTTTCCTAGTGCCTGTTCTTGTGTTACGTATATTTCCCTGTACTCAGTAAAAATATTTTAATTTATTTCTAATTTTTAAAAAATTTACATGCAAGTTAGTTAGTGCAATAATGGTTTCAGGTAGAATCCAGTGATTCATCCCCTACGTATAACACCCAGTGCAAAAATGTTTTTTTTATTAAAAATAGTTTATTTTTTAAGTTTGCCACCTCTCTGTTAACCACAGTGGTGGTGGAAGACAGCTATTAATAGGATGCTGTTTACCTCCAAATGGTTATTATTTACATTTGCAAAATTCATTTTATTTTTAAGTAATCTCTACACTTATGGGATGTGGGGCTTGAACCCATAACCCCGAGATCAAGAGTTGCATGTTCCAGGCACCCTTACATTTGCAAAATTCTTGGACCATTTGATACTTGCAGATCTTGATCTTGTGAAGTAGACTATCGTTTATAGTCTAGAAATCCATTCAAATGACTTTCTTAGGGCTTTAAAACTGGCAAGAGGCAGAACTTGGATTTTTACCCAGTGTGACCTTCCCCTGCCTCTTATTATAATGAAATTACATAATGTATGTCAATGTACCTTGACAACTGTAAATAACTATGCAAATATAAGGTGAGTTTTTGAATTACTTTTCATCATTTACTGTCCCACTCAGATTCCCCTATACAATCCACTAGGAAATTCTCTAGGCACTTAACTTTCAAAATATATCCTTTATTTTAAAGTTTATTAAAAATTTTTTTACTTATGTTTATTTTATTTTTGAGAGAGAATGACAGAGTGTGAGCAGGGGAGGGGCAGAGAGCGAGGGGGACACAGAATCTGAATCAGGCTCCAGGCTCTGAGCTGTCAGGACAGAGCCCGATGCTGGGCTTGGCTTGAACCAAGAGATCATGAACCATGAGCTGAAGTCAGAGGCTTAACCCAACTGAGCCACCCAAGCGCCCCTAAATTTTATTTTGAGAGAGAATGTGTGTGCATGCTCTGTGCAAACACACATGGGAAAGGCAGAGAGAGAATTCCAAGGAGGCTGATACGGGGCTCGGACTCAAAAATCATGAGATCAAGACCTGAGCTGAAATCAAGAGTCAGACGTTTAACCTACTGATCCACACAGACACATTTTATCAGACACATTTACTCATCTCTCTGAAACCACTTTTTGGTTCCATCGTTTGCTGCCTAGTCTACTGTGTTTGTCTTCTTAGCAGCAGCTAGTGCATACCTTTTATTTATTTAATTAATTAATTAATTAATTTTTTAATGTTTTATTTATTTCTTAGCGAGAGAGAGACCGCGTGAGCAGGGGAGGGTCAGAGAGAGAGGGAGATACAGAATCTGAAACAGGCTCCAGGCTCTGAGCTAACACAGAGCCTGATGCGGGGCTCGGACCCAGGAACCGTGAGATCATGACCTGAGCTGAAGTCAGAAGCTTAACCGACTGAGCCACCGAAGCGCCCCTAGTGCTACCTTTTAGAATACAGATCATGTCACTCCTCTTCTCAGAACTCTACAAAGGTTTTCCATCACATTTAGAATAAAATCTTGATTCCCTCTTCCCTCCCTTAGTTTCAGGGTCTGCTTTACATCTGCCTACCCCTGAGATCATCTGCTTCTCTCCTTGGATCACTTCACTGCAGCTATACTGTTCCTTTGCTGTATACTGAACAATAAAAGCCTAAGTTTGTTCCGGTCACAGGGCTTTCCTTCTGTTTACTGCATTGCTTGTTTTGGCATATTCAGTTCTTGGCTCATATGTCACCTTCAGAGAGGTCTACCTTAACTATCCCAAAACGGGATTTTCTTCTCCCCCTCCCCTGAGGTCCTTTATTCCCATTATTTCCCTCTCTTCTATATAGCTGTTATCACTATTTGAAGTTATATTTTATACCATTTATTTCTGCTTCTACTAAATCTCTATGAAGACAGGGATTCTTAGAAGACTTGGGCATTCCTCTAATAGCTAGATGATATGGTAGGCACTGAACTGTTGGTCAAATGAATGAATATGCTTCATTCAGTCTCTGGAACTAAGTTTTAGGAGAGTTATTCTGTATCATAATTTGACATGGTTATTGCTTAGTAGATTTTATCTAAACCAGTGTCTATGCTAAAAGTTAATCTCTAATTCATTAAAAAGTAAGTCAATTTTTTACTTTGTCAAATAGGGAATACACACATAGAGCATAGGATTTGAAAGGTTCTAAAGGGTACATGGAGAATATTCAGACTCTCTCCTCTGTCCTTCAGCGTTGAAGTTCCCCTGCCCAGACAACCTTTATTTTCATTGTGTATTCTTCCAGAAGGACCAGAGAGACTTACTACATAGATAGTAGGTTTATTCCCCTCCTCTTGATGCTAATAGGAGGGGGTCTTTCCCCCCCAAACGAATACATCTTTGAATTGACTCCTTTTTTAAAGGGGTTCTTTGTGGAACCATGTGGTTAGACCTTAATTTAACAAATTGCTTATTGCTGACTTTTACATTGTCCCACAAATTTGCATGTAAACAGTGCTGTAATAGTCTTAGAGGTATTTTGTACACGTTAGTTACAGTGAATCTTGACAGTTCCATGTTTTGCTTAAATTTTTAGAATTTGTTTTTTTCTCTCTTTGCCTCGGCCTGAGCTCTTTTAGAGTCTCTCAAAGTGACTGAGCAGTTAAAGCTTAAAATCACATTAAAAGGTACCTAAAATAAAAGGTCCTCCTTAATCTACTCATCATAAAGAATTACAGTTATTTTGGGGGCAGATAAATGAGACTTGTAGTTGTGGCCTTGGTCAAAAATTTATTTCACATGACTTAAAGAGTGCTGTTTTCTTGGGTGCCTGGGTGGTTCCATTGGTTGAGCATCTGACTTTGGCCCAGGTCATGATCTTGTGCCTTGTGGGTTTGAGACCTGTGTCAGACTCTGCTGACAGCTCAGAGCCTGGAGCCTGCTTCAGATCTGTGTCTCAATCTCTCTTTGCTCATCCCCCACTCATGCTCTGTCTCTCTCAAAAATAAATACTAGAAAAATTAAAAATAGAGTGTTCTTCTGTCTTCTTAAAATAAATCATGAAAACTAAAATATAGCCCTAAGAAACAGTAGTTAACTTACCTGAGGGAGTTGACTTATTTGATTAAAACCTGGCAAACCACCTGCTCAGATTTGATTTTCACTACACTTTCCTAGAATTTACTCTTCTGTTGGTGAGGTTTAGTTCCAGATTTTTAAAAACCTCATATGATCTGACTCTGAATTTAGGCTTGAGTTCTGTATACTTTTTACTTTAATACTTTCGATTTTTAAAAGTTCAGATATTACTTTTTCCCTATCACTATTTATTTTCCTTATTTATTTTTTGAGAGAGAGACAGACAGAACATGTGCATGCATGTGTGTGTGAGCAGGGGAGGGGTAGAGGAAGAGGGGGAGAGAGAATCTTAAGCAGGCTCCATGCCCAGCTAAGCCTGAGTCGAAATCAGGGGTTTGGTGCTTAACTGACTGAGTCACCCAGCCCCCACCCCATCACTATTTAAAAAGCCGCTAATTTGCTCATTTGTTATCTATTCTAGTAGAAAAATGATTTAGAAAACTTGCCCTTTTTTTAAACCTTGAAAGTTTGATAATTTTTTTCCCCGTTTAAAAAAAGTCATGAGACTCTTACATGATGAGGATGTACTTGTTATATGTAATTAAAACATCCTTAGGAAACTGATAAGCTTTTAGAGTAAAAATTTGACCAGAAACAGTGTGGCTCTTGGCTCTTTTGGTGGTTGTTCCAATTTAAGACTTTTCTGGCCATCCTAGGAAGATAAGCCTTATTTTTGCATGTAAATTATGGGAATTCAGATTTTTTTTAAGTTTATTTGTTTTTAGAGAGCATGCACATTCTAGTGCTGGAAAGGAGCAGAGAGAGAGAATCCTAAGCAGGCTGTATGATGTAGAAGATGCCAACCAAAATCGAGTCAAGATGTTTGACCAGCCACCCAGATGCACCGAGATTCAGATTCTTGAGAAGCTTATTTTTGAATCATCTTGGTCTCCATGGATTCCAGGTTAGGAATCCTTGGACTACTTTTGGTAGTGATTAAACTTTCAGCCTATAAGGATACTGTTTAATATACTGCCTAATATTTTGATTATGAAATGTGGGCATAATTGAACAGAAATTAGAAATAGTATTTTTTTTAAAGTTTATTTTGAGAGGGACAGAGCGAGCATGAGCAGGGGACGGACACAGAGAGGGAGAATATGAAGCAGATTCTGTGCTGTTAGTGCAGAGCCTGATGTGGGACTCAGACCTACAAAACTGAGGTCATGACCTGAACCAAAATCCAGAGCCAAATGCTTAATTAACGACTCAGCCACCCAGGAGCCGCCAGTGTTATTTAAGCTTCTCTGTGTCAAGCATTTTCTTCAGGTTGATCGGCTCTCCCACAATAGAAATTGAGTTTTGTCAAATTATTGAACATTGCCTGAGTATCCACTATGCTAACTAATTATGGCATCAGAAATATACATTTGCTTTGCAGAAGTTCTTAGTTTTTTTCCACACTTGTGACCACTTTATAGGCATAGGGTTTTACACGTTAGAAAATGCCCATCGTTTCCATTCTCTGGTGAGTCTGTAGGCAAAGAAGTTGATAGCTAGGATTCTGCTTACAAGTTGGCATCTTTGCTTTTTTCCCCTATACCTTATAGGCTGGTTTACTTGTGTGTAAATGGTTTTAAAAAGAAAATAGGTTGTGCTACAGATTCAGGTAGTATGGATTGTATTCACAATTTAAATCTGTTATCATGAGTTACAGATACGTATGCGCTAGAAAACTAAGGAAACAAGGAGATGAGGATAGCATCCACCAGGAGCTTTGGGCATTACAGTTGTAATCAGTTTTGATTCAGAGGCCTAATTACTGTACAATTTCACTTTCTAAAAACAAAATAGGTCTGAAAGCCATAGTACATGTAGTAATTCATATCAAGAAATACTCCTTTTCTGTATGAAAAATGAGTTGGACTTTTATATAGTTGAAATTTTCTTTGCAAATTTAGGGTATGAAAGACATCAGCATGAATATATAAATTAGGAGATGGAATAATAGGGAATCAGTTAACTTCACCTGAAATCTTAGCAGCTTCTAAAAATGCTTCCTAATTGAAGTGGGTTTTTTTAAAAAAAAATGTTAGTTTTCTTTAATTTGTGGATTAGATAATGATGTAAGATCACCATAGTCTGAGAACTACCCTAGCATCTCTGGTGGCAGGAACCATTATTATGTGATTGGATGAGCCCCCAGAGAATCAACAGAAAGACTTGCTATCCATTCTTTCAGAGCTATACCACACTATTCAGGGTATTGTATATTCGCTAAAATCCTGTCTGTACCTATTTTAAAATCCCCTAAGGATACTTAAAAATCAAAATTTTTATAATTCTGACTTGGCCTACAACTCAAATGTTTCTAAACTATTAGGATTTAGCAATAAAAGTACTTCTGTCTTGTTTATTATAAGTAAATAAGTAAATGTAACCTCTGTGCCGAACTTGTGGCTCGAACTCATGACCTTGAGATCAAGAGTTGCATACTCTATTGACTGAGCCAGCCAAGTGTCTCTAAAGTGCTTTCAGACATTGGTTTCAGAATCTAATGTTGATATGTTTTGCTTTTTGGCTGTCGCGTGTTCAGATTTTCAAATTCCTTCAGTTTTCAGTATGTCTCTCAATAATTTGGTCTCTTTTTGGCATATCTGTTTTTTATTTTCAAAGTGTTTACAATCTAAGATTTAAAAATTTTTAAAGATTTATACTAAGGAAAATGTTGTTCCCATAAAGTCTGTGTTTTTAATGACCCTTAATGACATTAGCATCCATTTCACCCCCTTAAAATAGGTCGGGGCAAAAGTGACTTTAGTGAGCTATTTGGAACCTAGTGCCAAATTTCATTTTTCCATGACATTGCAGTTTGTCTGCCTTTTTATTATCTTTTTTAAAAAATCCATTCTTAAGGCATGTTTCAGTTCAATTAAATGGACAGTTACTGAATGCATAATAGGTATTTAGCTCTAAGCCAGGTGAACAAGAAAGATATCCCCGTCTAATGGGAAACACAGTCATGAAACAAGAAATGAAGTGAGGTGCTTTGTGAGAGAAGATATACATGAGATTTACCCTAGTCTAAGGATCAAGGAAAGTAAGGATGAAGGAATGTTATTAAAGTTGAAGAGAAGGAGGGAGTGAAGGCTTGAAGGAGAAAGGAACAGAGAGAAAGTGCACAAAAGGTATAGTATATTCCAGAAATCCAGTATGTGTGATGGATAGGGTCTTATATAATTATCAAGTTCCCACAAGAAGTATTACTGTCCAGATATTAAGTTTAGAGAGTTGGCATCAAGAACTGTTGGGCAGAGAAAGTATTGTTGAGTTTTGAATTGTTAAATTCAGACTTAAGGTATGAACGAATCATTCACCAGAGTCTGGTGTGGTGACTGTTCTTGAAGTGAGATTGGTCATACAGTTTTTATTATGTACGGAGGACAGCTTTTATTGAGCACTTACTATGTATGAGGCGTTATTCTAAGCATGTTACATGCATTCATTTATTTAATTCTAACAGCATTCCTATGATATGGATATTAGTATTAGTCCTGCATTAGACATACAGAAACCTGCACAGAGGGGTTCAATGGTTGATGGAGATGTGACATGAACCTTAGCAGTCTGAAACTAGACTGCAGGTGCTATAGATGGAAGGTGCTAGAGCTTATCTGCCCCTAGTTAATAACTGGCACTGTATTTTTTATATTTTATCATTTGGACAGAGGAAGTAGAAAAACATGTTCATGTGCAGTCTAAGTGCTCAGCTTTCTTCTTTTTCATTAGAAGTCTCCTTATTGCAATTTAATTGGAGGCTTTTGCACAAGTGAGTCTTGTTTAGTAATTGTGTCACTTAGGACTGAATGCCTCTGGTCTGGGGTGGTATATTGCTCTCTTGGATACTTGGATTTGGTCAGTTTGGGGTTTGGTGGGAAGGAGCTAAAGAGCAGCTATTCCCCTCTTTCTTGCTATTTCTTACCAGGGAAAATACATTTGAGGTATCACTGCATTAGAACGTAGCCTCTCTAATGTTATTTTAAACAGTATTTTTCACCCAGCGGCTCCTGGGTGGCTTAGTTGATTCAGCATGCAAATCCTGATCTTAGCTCAGGTCTTGAGTTCTGGGTCAGGAGTTCAAGCTCCGCGTTGTGTTGGGCTCCATGCTTGGAATGGACCTACTTAAAAAAATTTTTTTTCGCTCATTAAGCCTAAAAATAGATTAGAATTATCTTACACACATTTATATATTAAATTGAATTTTGTGTTTTCAGCCCAGGTTATTTGTATCTGACTTAGTTTCCTCACTTCCATTTGGAGAGAGTAGGGAAAAGTGCTGTTCCAGTATAACTCCTCGTACACACCTGCATATACTATAATAATATAATAATTCTTGTGGCTTTTTAGAAAAGTAATTTTTCACAGTTGGAGGCACAGTGATTTACAGCTATAAAGCTTGATGTTTCTTGCCTTTAAATGTGAAAGAGCTATTCCTGTTAAGTAACATTTTCTCAAATAAAGCATTCTGTCCACCCTTTCTTTCTTGGTGCCCTTCAGGAAGGAGTTAAACTGAAAGTACTGAAAGCTCCATTCAGGCTCCTGCACCAATACAATTGGACATCAGTGAATACTTGGGCCTATTTCCTGTCAGAATCTTCTGGTTTCATTGGGAAGGCTGCTGGTGTATGGGTGGTAGGAACTAGAAGATATTTTCTGTGAACACTTGTTTATAATCTGAGTTCATGGTTGTACATCAGAATTAACTGGGCCATTCATAAATTTGACATATACCAGCCCAGCATGGTTTTTGTTGTTGTTATGTTTTAAGCTCTCCAGATGGTTTTTATGGGCACTTTGCAGGAACAATGGCCTTGTGTGTAAAGATCGGTAGAACGTGGGGGATACAAGATGTAAGTAAAATCACATAGCCAGGGCCTTTTCATTTGAAGAAAGCGCAGGCATCAATGGAAATGCCAAAGACCTGACAGTCTAGGGGTGGGGAAACCTTCAAGATTGGTTTAGGGAAAGAGATTTTTAGAGGAGTGATATTTGAGCTCACATTTGAAGGCTAAGTAGAAAAGTGAGGCGGGGGGTGTGTGGAGAGTAGAATGTCATTTCAGGTTAGGCGTCTCGAACTCCAGGAAGACCCTTGAGCAGTGCTGAAGCTGTAACGTGAGTCAGCACTTCCTTGCTTGGACCACAGACACTTTAAATGCAGTGCTAAATTGAGATTTTTTTTTTCTTCAGAAGTCTAGTTTATGAATGTATATTTGTTATAAATATTCAATTAATATGCCAAGTATGTTCTATAATAAAATTAAGTAATACAGAGAATTATTTCCTCTTCATTTTCTTTTGCTATTTCAATCTTCAGTTCATAGGTAGGATGGCTAAAATCTTACTGAATATGGAAGGAAAAACCTAAATGCTTCATTTATTTTTTTGAGATACAACTCACATTCTATAAAATTCATCCATTTGAAATATACAATTCAGTGGTTTTAATAATTTGCAAAGTTGTGCACCCATCACTACTAATTCCAGAACTTTTTCATCACCCGGAAAAGACACCCTGTGCCCATTAGCAGTTACTATTCACCCCTTCTCCCTCAGCTCCTCTATTTTCTGTCTCTGGTTTCATCGGTTCTGGACATTTCATGTAAATGGAATCATAAAAATACGTGGCTCTTTGTGTCTGGCTTCTTTCACTTAGCATGTTTTCAAGGTTCATATTGTAATGTGTATCAGTACTTCATTCCCTTTAAAAATTTTTAGCTGAAGTTATCTCAGTTAATAACTTTTAAGAAATGAGAGTGCTGAGTGTAACAAAGCAGTAGTTTCAGCAAATGATCTGTGTTTATTCCCCAAATCTAGTCACATTTGAAACCTGCATTGCTTTAGAACATTTAAGAAATATTCTTGAGCCTTCTATGCTATTATTTTTTGTTTTTTAAATTGTCAGCGGTAGTAAGTCTTTATCTTTAAAAATTAGACTTGATTGCTGGACACTGAGAAAATTAAGCCCATGCTGGTGAACAGTGGTTAGGGATCAGCACTGACTTTTATTTTTATTTCAAGGATTAAGAAACTTTATGACCTTCGCCAAGGCACTTTCCCTGGGCCTCAGTTATTTCTAATTCCTTTTAAATTTATTTTTTAGAGAGAACGCAAGTGGTGGAAAGGGGCAAAGGGAGGGAGAGGGAGAATTTTAAGCGAACTCCATGCCCAATGAGGGGGTCGATTCCATGACCCTGGGAGCCGAAATCAAGACTTGGATGCTCAACTGATTGAGCTACCCAGGTGCCCTTCAAATTCCTGTTTGTTTATTTTATTATTATTTTAAAAATTTTTTTATTTATTTCTGAGAGAGAGAGACAGCATGAGCAGAGGAGGGTCAGAGAGAGGGGGAGACAGAATCTGAAGCAGGCTCCAGGTTCTGAGCTAGCTGTCAGCACAGAGCCTGACGCGGGGCTCGAACCCACGAATCGTGAGATCATGACCTGAGCCGTAGTCGGATGCTTAACTGACTGAGCCACCCAGGTGCCCCACAAATTCCTGTTTTAAAACTTGGTGATTATGTGATCACTTTGGGCAGAATTTAAAACAGTGAGAAAAGACTATGGTTGCATAGTCCTAGAACTGATTTTCCCATTTGGCTTTTAAACTGGATCTTAGGGAATCCCCTGCTCCTCCAATGTAAAATGCTGAGTAGTATTCTGAAATAAATGTATAGTTTTCCAGTATAACTAATATGCAGGCCTGTATCCTATCAGCATTGATAGTTTTAAAACCACTTTATTTTTTTTCCTTAAATAGTTTATTGTCAAGTTGGTTTACGTATATCACCCAGTGCTCATCCCAACAAGTGCCCTCCTGCATGCCCACCACCCCCCTTCTCTTTTTTTTTTTTTAATATTTTTATTTATTTCTAAGAGAGAGAGAGAGAGACAGCGTGAGCAGGAGAGGGTCAGAGAGAGAGGGAGACACAGACTCTGAAATAGGCTCCAGGCTCTGAGCTGGCAGTCAGCACAGAGCCCGACGCGGGGCTCGAACCCACGAACCGCGAGATCATGACCTAAGCGAAAGTCGGACGCTTAACCGACTAAGCCACCCAGGCGCCCCCCACCCCCCTTCTCTTAAAGACACTTTAAATGTTTATGTTCTCTTGGGGTCTCCTTGGACCTTTTTTCTCATTATTTATTCCCTTGAACATATTTATTTGCTTTACTTGGTTTCAGTCTACGTGGCTCAATTATTCCAAAATCTAGTGTGGATTTTCAAGTCTTTCCAGCTGCCTACTTTTCTTTCTCCCACTTAGATGTCTTGCATCTAATGCAGACATTTCTTTCTTTCTTTCTTCTTCTTTTTTTTTTTTTAATCTAAATTCTAGTTAAATAACATACAGTGTCAATATTGGTTTAAGGAGTAGAATTCAGTGATCACTTGCATATGACACTCCACAGCAAGTGCCCTCTTTAATGACCATCACCATCACCCATCTAGCACATCCCCCACCCACCTCCCTCCATCAGCCCTCAGAGTTTTCTTATTGTTAAGAGTCTCTTGTGGCTTGTTTCCCCCTCTCTTTTTTTCTTCCTCCTTTCCATATGTTCATCTGTTTTGTTTCTAAAATTCCACATATGAACGAAATATCAAATGGATATTTCTCAAATATCCATTTGTATATGTATACCGCATCTTCTTTATTCATCAGTTGGTGGACATTTGGGTTCTTTCCAGTTTGGCTATTGGCTACTGTTAATAATGTCGCAGATATTTTTAAATCAACTATTTATTGTTTTACAATGAAATGTATTCATATTGCTGTCTCCCCTCATGTGAGTCAGCACTTCTAGTGTTTCTTCTCTTTCTTATGTCACCATTAATCCAGTTGCCTGAGATTTACTCCTCCTTTTCCCTCCACTTGTTCCTTTCACATTCAGTTTGCTATTAAGCCCAGTTGATTTAGCCTGAGAAATGTCTCTGGTAACCCTTTCCTGTCTTCTCTCTTTCCAGTTGTCTTTGTGGGCCTTTATTCATCCTTTCCTCGTTTTTGCAGTAATCTCAGAACTCCTCTCTCTGTCTTCATTCTCTTCCCATTTTCCATACCATCACATTGTAAAAACATTGATGTGCTCATGTGGCTCTCTACTGTATATAGGATGAAGTTGAAACTTTTTAACTTGGCATGTACTACTTTTTCACAAGCTGGCCTTTCATCTTATTGGCATCTCCTTCCTGTCTCCCCTTTCTTAAACAACTTCTGATAGTGATAGTGATATTGTTTACCAGTCAGTGATGTATTTTCTAGCTTCTGGATTATGCGGTGTTTGCAAGGAAGCATCCCTCATCAAATGTGACTGCCCAGCATTCTGTGTTGTTTGGGTTAGTTTCCTCTGCTCTCCTGAGAATGTTCTTAATAACAAGTAGATTGTGGTTTAGAACTAGAAGTACTATTTTCTGTTATTTCTATAAGTTCCATGGAAAGAAAATCAGGGATAAAATTTAAGTCCTTTGCTTTATTTTCTGGGATCCTGTTAAGGTACTCTGGGAAATCCAATGTTGGTCTTGCTGAGTCATTAATTACAGTGAAAAAATATGTTAAAAAATTTTTTTTACAAGTAGAAATTGTATATACTTAAGGTGTATAGCATGATGTTTTTTGATATGTGTATGCCTTTTGAAGTGATTACTACAAACTTGTAAACGAAGGTCTTAGTTCCCATAGTTAATTTTTTGTTGTTGTGGTCAGAACACTTGATCTATTCTCAGCAAATTCCAAGTCTGCAGTGTGGTGACTGTTGTTACATGTGATAAATTAGGTCTCCAGAGTTTGTTCATCTTATAACTGAAACATTTTACTTTTTAAAAAAATTTTACTCTTTGAGGGGCGCCTGGGTGACTCAGTCGGTTAAGCGTCCAACTTTCGCTCAGGTCATGATCTCAAGGTTCATGGGTTCGAGCCCCGCATCGGGCTCTGTGCTGACTGCCAGCTCAGAGCCTGGAGCCTGTTTCCAATTCTGTGTCTCCCTCTCTCTCTGACCCTCCCCTGCTCATGCTGTCTCTCTCTCTCTCTCTCTCTCCTAGAAATAAATAAAACATTTAAAAAAAATTTTTACTCTTTGATTCACCATCTTCCCTTTTCTTCCACATTCTTTTTTTTCTTTTTTTAATGTGTTACTTATTTTTGAGAGAGCGATAGAGACAGTGTGAGCAGGGGAGGTCAGAGAGAGGGAGATACAGAATCTGAAGCAAGCTCCAGGCTCTGTGCTAGCTGTCAGTACAGAGCCTGATGCGGGGCTTGAACCCACGAACCGTGAGATTATGACCTGAGCCGAAGTCAGACGCTTAGCCCACTGAGCCACCCAGGCATCCTTCTGCATTCTATAGCCTCTGTGGTAACTACTGTTCTACTTTGGGTTTTTTTGTTTGTTTCTTTTCTTTTTAAAGATTCCACAAATAAGTGAGATAATGCATATTTGTCTTTCTGTGTTTGTCTTAGCATAACTTCATTGTCACAAATGGCAGGATTTACTTATTTTTTTAGTTTTTTTTTTTAAATGTTTTTTAAATTTATTTCTGAGAGAGAGGCAGCGTGAGCAGGGGAGGGTCAGAGAGAGAGGGAGATAGAGAATCCGAAGCAGTCTCCAGGCTTTGAGCTAGTTGTTAGCACAGAGCCCGACACAGTGCTCCAACCCACGAATTGTGAGATCATGACCTGAGCCGAAGTCAGACACTCAACTGACTGAGTCACCCAGATGCCCCTTTACTTATTTTTTTTGAAGCTGATGAAAAATATTTTAATTTGCTCTTTGTAACCATTAGAAAAATAAAATATCTGGCACTCCCTGGGTCAGAGAGTTTTAAGCACCATATATACTTTTTAAAAAGCCTGTATAGATCCTTGCTCTGATGGTTCACACACATAGATACTAGCCTTTTTGTTTTCTGTTGCTTAATTGATAATAATGGATTAGTTATAACAGGGCTATAAACAAAGGTGTTGGAGAATTCCAGTCCTGGCCCCTAATTGTAGGGATTACTTTAGCAGATTTTCCTGTATTAGGATTCAGTGGGACCCTGACTGCCAAGAACCCAGTCCTAGTCAGTGAGCAGCTTTTTGTTTCCTGTGCCCCACAGTTACGTATTTAAAAAATGCAGCTATTTAAGTCTACTGTCAATGAAAAAGGAAAGTAAAACTAGCATATGTTCCCTCTTATGAGTAATCAAATTATAGCAATTTTAATATTCTTAGAGTGCACACACACACACTTCTTTAAAGTACCCCTATATTTCTTGAGTTGAATCATCAGGCCAATTACGGTTATGATTAGGTATGTTAATTTTTTAAACATTACAAGTATTAGTATATTGAGTATCTGTTCTTTGTACTGATTATAGTTAATTTTCTCTGTTTATGGCACTGAAAATATTTAATTCTTTCTGCTTGGTGTATATCAGCCACTTCATTTTGCCATTACTGGCATATATAGTCAGAGAATAATTTAATTTAAATATTTGATTTTAGTAAAATGAAAGCAAATGTATGGATGGAGTAGGAGGGGAGGGTAGAAACGCAAAATATTTAAGAAAAAGGAAGAAAGATTTTTTTAAGGCTCCAAACAGATTGCATTTCAAGTCCAAAAATTCACTTTAAAATTATAAAATTATGGGGTGTCTTGGTGGGGTACCTTGGTATCTCGGTTAGGCATATGATTCTTGATTTCTGCTCAAGTCATGGTCTCACTAACCATGAGACCTTGGGGTGCAGAGCTGGTTTGGAATTTTCTCCTTTTCTCTGCCTCTGCCCTCAAACTCTCTCTCAAATAAATAAACTTTAAAAAAAAATCATACATTTGTGCGTGTTTCACATTATCATGCTCTTTTGTTATATCACAGAGTCAATTACAACCTTGGTTGGAAAATAAGTGTCTTGAAAAAAATGTGATTAATTGCAAAGTATAGAAATGTTACCAATTTCACAAAAACGAGAGTCTTGTTCTTATGTATATTGAAAAAACTTTATGATGGAAGTGAGAAAGACTGAGAAGAGATGTTTATTATTTCCTCTGGCAGGGAGATCCCAAGGATTGCCCCCTTAATCTTGTAATCTTAAGGTTACCTTTTTCTTTAGTTTTATTTGACTCCTCTACATGTGAAGGTGTTGCCTCAGAGTATTGCTGGACCCTAAATCTTCTGTCAGGGATATTGGAGATGTGTGGTTGGGGAGAAGTTGGTTATATGGGAGTTGGGAGTCTCAGAAATCTTGCCAGATTATGAAAGTGTTTGGGTCATTCACATTTGGGTATGGCTTGCTTTGAGCATACATATATCATCAGGTTGTTCTCTGAAGAGCATCTAGTTGTGATCTGCTGCTTTGAAAAGTGAGGAATGGTATGGTATATCTTAGTTGGTATAGTGTTGGTCCTGATTTCTGTGAAACCTGCATATTGATACCAGTAAACCACATTTTTGGAACGTTGAACTGCATTTGACACACAACGTACCGTTAGTTTCAGGTGTTACAACATAGTGGCCAGGACAAGTTTATACCTTATGCTGTGCTCACCACAAGTCTAACTGGAGTCTGTAACCATACAAAGCTATTATGGTACCATTGACTATATTCCCTATGCTGTTCCCTTTATTCTCATCCATGACTTACTCATTCCATTACTGGAAGCCTGTGTCTCCCACTCCTCTTTACTCATTTTGCTCAATCCCCGCACTTTCCTTCCCTCTGGCAGCCATCAGTTTATTCTCTGTATTTATGTGTCTGTTTGTGCCTTTTGTTTGTTGTGTTTTTTAAATTCCAGATACGAGTGAAATTATGGTATTTGTCTTTGATTTATTTCACTTACATTATACCCTCTAGGTCCATGCATGGTTGCCTCAAATGGCAAGATTTCATCCCCCTTCCCTTTTTTTTAGTTGAGTAATATTACACACACACACACACACACACACACACACACACACACCCCACATGTTCTTTATTCATTCATCTGTCAGTGGACACTGGGGTTGCTTTCATAATTTGACTGTTGTATATAATGCTACAGTAAACATTGGGATGGATATCTTTCCAAATTAGTGTCTTTGAATAAACCACCCTTTGAATACTGAATTTGATTATTTGATTTTAGTTGTTAGATATGGGCATTGTGGCGTTTTACCTATGTCCAGTGAAAGGGCTCCCAAACATTTCGGGACTTGAAGTACTTGCATGGGCACTCTCTAGGATTGGCATTTCCTTAACTGGCATAACTGCCCTTGTCCTTCCCAGCTGTCCTTTTATCCTTTGCAGAGTGGAAGGCGGGGGTGGAGAGTTGGGGTGGTACTAGGTATGTGCAGGCAGCTGGACTAATCCTTACTCTGGCAGTTCTGTGAACATGTGGGAACTGTCACAGATAAAATGTGTTCCCAAGAGTTGCCTGGGTGGCTCTGTTAAGCGTCAGACTTTGGCTCAGATCAAGATCTAATGATTTGTGAGTTTGAGCCTGGAGTTGGGCTCTCTGCTGTTACTGCAGAGCCTGCTTTGGACCCTCTGTCCCCTCTCCTTCTCTGCCCCTCCCCTGGATGTGCTTGCTCATTCTCCCCCTCTCTGTCAAAAGTAATAATTAAAAGGGTGTTAACGTGACTGAAACGGTGAAAAGAGAGCTTTAAGGTATTGTGGAGGTAGAATTGGAAGCAGATACCACCCACAAATCTCGGAAGAAGACAGAGAAAAGATGGGAATTATTAAAATTTAGAAACGGTTGAGGAACCCCAGCTGGGATGCAGACCTCTATAAAGGGAGATAGATAGGACGATTAAGCTTAGGGTAAGAGGACCTCTGCTGCAACCTCCTTCCCCCACCCCTAACACACACACCATGTGACTGTCAGGATTTTTTAAAAGTAAGCAACATACAGGGGTGCATGGGTGCCTTAGTTGGCTAAGCGTCAGACTCTTGATTTTTGTCTCAGGTCATGATCTCATGAGTTCGAGCCCTGCATCGGTTACCGCGCTAACAGCACGGAGCCTACCTGAGATTTTTCTCTCTCTCTCTCTCTGCCTCTTCCTTGCACATGTGTTCTCTTTCTCAAAATAAATAAATAAACATAAAAAAAAAAAAAGCAACATATCCTGTAGAGAAATGCCTTTGTTCCAAATCAGTTGAATCTTTCCCCCTCTATTTTGGACCAAGCCTCAAATCTCAAGAAAGACCAGAACTGCTTGTTTTCAAGCTAGGATGTTAGAGAAGAAAGCAGGGTTAGAGAGAGAAAATGCAAAAGCAAATGGTGCTTTCTAGATTTTATCCTTTCTCCTATCCTTGGTGACTCTGCATCAGCTCTAAGGACACTTCTTCATATATTTATGAGAACAAATGAAGAAATGTTTCGTATTTTTAGCTCTGATAACACCTTATAGTTCTGACTCTGTCCTTCACCTAGAGTTTGTGGATGTGAGTGAAGCACTACTGGGGATTTGAAGTTCTAATTGTTAAGTGTAAAGAGAGCCCTTAACTGGAAGTGGCTTCTGTTCCATGTTCTGCCACTTTTGTAGTGTACATTTCTGGAGGTGGTTCTGAGGCCTAAATGAAACAACACATGTGAACAACCAGGTCAATTTTAAGGATTAATTCTGGTGTCAATCCCTACACATTAGAGTTCTAACTAAATTTTTCTAGCTTTCTAATTCATTAGCTTCTGAAAAGCCAATGTCCTGCCCAGGGTTTGGCCATTTATCTAGTAGTTGAAGATCTTGAAGTTTCCTTTTGTCTGTGGTTCTGGGATTGTATATGCTGTTAACTCAGACACACAGCTCAGCCCTTTCAACAGTTCCCATAAAAAAAAAAAAATCTGCTATGTAATTGCAAATATTTTGCAAATTGAGTGATTTTCATTGAGAGTTTAGCAGCCAGTGGTCATAAGCCATCTCCTTGACTCTTGGTGTTTTTCTTCTAGTTTTTCTTCCTGTGTTGCTCCACTGCTCAAATTTGTGAATGCTTGATCAGTGTAGCCCCTGCCTCTAACTCCCAACAAATACTCAGGTGAATACTGAGCCCATCTACCCAAATTAAGACCCAGGTGCTGTCCTCAGTATGCTCAAGACATACACTACACTTTCTTTTTCCTTTTATGTAAACTTTATTGAGGTATAATTTACATACAATTGATGCGTCCTTTTAAGTGTACTAATTTAAGTTTTGACAACAGCTATGAAACCAACATCTTGTTAAGATTTGTAATATTCTGCCCCAGCACAACACTTAATTAAAAGATTATACTGTTTTGAAGTGTGTTTTCACTTTATATAGAAGGAATATATTTCTTTGGTGTTACACATTACGTTTACAACATCTTTTTCTCATAGGCTTTGGTGTGATCATTTCTGGAGGTGTACTTTTGAACACATCCACATGTTTCCTTAGGATAAATTTTAAGACGTGAAATTTTAAAGGGTGGGTTAGCTTGTAATCCCACAAGCCATGTATGTGAGAGCCAATTTTCTCCACAACACTAAGTAACATTAAAAAAAAAAAATCTTTTGTTCTCAGTTTTAAGGGTTGTCTTGATAATGAGACATTGTTACTTTCAGAATAGGGCTACTTAAAATGCTTATTTGGTCAGTGTAGCCCCTGCCTCTAAATCCCAACACTTATTCAGGTGAATAAAGAGCCCTGTCTACCCAAATTAAGACCCAGTTGCTGCCCTCAATATGCTCAAGACATATACTCTAAGACACTTCCTTGGGTGATTTTATTTTAAAAACATTTTTCTTGCTTTTTTTGGTAAGTAGTGCTTGCATGTGTTACAAAATCAAAAGGGTCCTCACTGACGTGTTCCCCACCTCTATGTCTCAATCATCTAATTACTCTCCTCAAGGAAACCACTATTGGACCATATAAATTATTTTATAATTTTATAAGCTTTTGTTATTTTTTTTTGAAATTTTGTTATTGTTGTTTAGGTGCAGTTTTACTTAATATCATATTCACAGTGCTAGCAAACCCTGAATCCAGCATTCATATTGCATTATTGCAGAGACTCTAGCTATCCACATGAAGTGGGTGAATCTGACCCAGTTCTATTATACACAGAAACTCATGTCATATAATATGTCTGCCTCAGTATGTAAATTTGTTGTTATTTCAGTTATATTAAAATCTGTCTGGGTCATTTCCTTCTCTGGCTCAGGAGTACAGGACAAAATAATCATCTGAAATCACAGAAAAATAAAATACCTACTGAGTTAGATACTTCAGCTGGATCTCTTAAGATTATGTAATTTTCAAACCAGATTGATATGTATGAAATATTAAAATTTCTAACCTTGGTTTTTTTTTTTTTTAATTTTATGATTATAGTTTCTTTACTGAAGAACTCAGGTCAAAAAATCCTACCAAGAAATATGCCAGAATGTTGATATGACTTCCCTTAGTTATTTGGATAAGATTGACATTTTTCTTCATGATACTATTCTGTAGCTTAATATAATAGTGAACAATAGTACAATACTTTATAAATGAGAAAATAAACTTTATATGAAGAAAAACCAAATGCCCAAATCCAGATTTCCCAGAAAAGCATGCATTATTAGTTATAAGCTTAGATCGTTGTGCCCCTCAGCCTCTTTTATCTAGCGAAAGGCAAGAATTTCCAAGAAATAGAATATATACAACAGAGTATATAACGTAGGAGGGAACTTTGAGAGCAGTGGTTCAAAACCAGGAGCAATTATGATCTCAAGGAACATATACAATGCTTGGAAATATTCCTGGTTGTCCCACAAGATAAAATTGCAAGTGATGAGATAAAAATGCAGTGTTTTTTAGGGTAAAGCAGAGAGGTGGTTGAGGTGAGGCTCTGTGTTGTTCGATTTTTTTTTTTTTAAATTTCAAACCTTGGTTTCTTGAGCAGTTTCATTTCAAATTCTTCCAAAAACTTTGAGGTAGAAGAGTGAATCTTAAATATGTCAGCCAGTTAGTATTGTGCAAGTGATCATTATTAAACTTGAGAAAAATGATTATTAGATCATCAAAGATACTAATGGGGTGAAAGAAACTTAAACCTGATACTCTGGTGCTTAGTGTTTGGTCCTTTAAGTGCACAACTTGTAAGGAAGATACCAAAGCCAAGGCGCTTTTTTTTTTTTAATGTTTATTTTTGAGAGGGAGAGCATGAGTGCAGGAGGGGCAGAGAGAGACGGGGACAGGATCTGAACTGGACTCTGTGTTGACAGCAGTGAGACTGATTCAGGTCTTGAACTCAGGAACCATAAGATCATGACCAGAGCTGAAGTCCGATGCTCAACCCACTGAGCCACCCAGGTCCTCCTCAAGGCCAAGGCTTTTAAGCAAAAAGTATGAAGTAGTTCCTAAAGATGGGTTTAAAGCCTTAAAAAGTCCTTTTTTCTGCATATTCCTGGCCATTTATGGCCCCTAAAACCATAGGGCCTACCATATTTAGAAGTTCTTGAATCCCTCTTTACCCTGTCAGTATTCTCCCCCCGCATCCTCCCCCCCATCCCCGGGACTTTTTTCAGTAGTAGATCTGTTCATTCCACCAGTATGGAACGTGAGACACTGTCCTGCTTAGTATTAGGGCTGCAAATGCTACACCTCGGCCTTGACCTATAGGGACTAGTGTGGCTGGGGAGTCAGATGGGGAACAGTGTACAAGGGATAGTTTTCTGCAGAAGGTGCACTCCTGCCGCCCAAGAATACTCTTGCTTTTTTAGTCAGCGTCTAGTTAATTGCTTATCTCTTAAGTAACAGTTGACTTTCAAAATGGTAGAGATGCTTCTTTGTGGGCAAAATAATGGTTAGTGTCTTAAATGTCTTAGATCTACTTCCTAATTCTCCATAGCGAAAGGATATTGGATATGTGGAGCTAGCTGTGTGGATTATGTGTGGTAGGAGCACAGAATGTGGGGCTAGGTTTTCTGGGCTTGACTTATAGCTGTGCCAAGTACTAGCTTGTACAGCCTACTTGACCTCTACTTCTTTCTCTCTTTAATATATTAATCTAGCTCTAGGGTGGTTGAAAGGGTTAGAGTGCAGAGAAGAGCCTGCCATAATACTTAGCCTTATAGTGTTGATTATTACTGCTTTCTGATTTTGCAAAGATGCTGCTTCACTGTAAAATGAGTATCTTCTCAGTGTGCATAAACTTCATCATTTATGTATTAGTTCCACCAAACAGATGATCTTAAACATAATGCCCTGAAATGGGACATAGATCTTTTTAAGGCATAGTCAATGCCTACTTGTCAACAGTGGGTAGGGAAATGGGGTGTTTGAGGTAAATACTATATTCTGATTTTATTAGAATTGTTTTGATTTTAGTATGGTCAATTTCCCCTGAATTAGACAACAGTAAAGTTTATTTGTATAGCTGCTAAACTGAGGTTTTATTCTTTAATCCAGAGTATTTAGGATCCTGCCTTGCACAGCTTTAGGGGGTGCCATTCATGCCGATTGTAATCTGAATGGTCCTCTCTTGGAGCTGTGTAGTGTGGCAGGCTTGTTAAATGAGCTTATTTTGGGGGGAGACAGGAACTCTAATATCTGATTGCTTTCTAATTTATCTCAGAGTTAGTATGTAGTATGTGAAAAAAAAACCCATTTTCTTCTTGTGGTTTGGATTTTGGACAAAATTATGTCAGTAGCACAATTGAATTGAGAATGCAAATCTGGACCAACTGTAACTTGTTTTTGTTTGCCTCACTGAAAATTTCAACTGCTTTTGCTTCTGTCCATCTTTTTGTCTGTTAATGTAAGCATAGGACTTAACCTCTTAGTGGAGATCTCAGGCATTTTACAATTAAATTTTGTTGTGATTACCCCATTTGAAACCTGGTGTTTCTAGTGATCAAGGGTTAGGTAAGTAATATATGGTAGCTGTACAAGTGTAGCCACTAGTTTGTAGGCTAGTAAACGTGACTAGTTATGTCATACAGTTTGCAAAGAATATTGATTAATTTACTTGTAAAGCAGTCAGGAAAGCAGGGTGCAGTGACATGGTAAATGAAAAAGTGTAAAAATATTAAACCGTTTTTAAGGGCTTTTATTTTTATCAGAATAAAATATAAACATACTAAAATGTTAATTAGATTTTGGTTATTAGGACTGTGGCTTATTTAAGTTGATACTGTATTTTTCTTTAATGAGCAGGTGAAAAATAATTGGGAAAAAAAGCTGGTACCATTAGCATCACATTTCTTCTTTATTTAGATATTGGGCATTGGCATAGATGCTGAGGATACAGTCTATAATCCCTATTCCCTCAACAGGGAGGGCAAAATATTGAACAGTAATTGCAGGGTTAAAGAGCATTATAAAAGGGACCTTCTACTGGAAGGAAGTATATAGCAGTAAGATTTAACCCATTCCAATAATAAAGTTTCCAGTCAATTTTAGTGCTAGAGAGAACCTTTGAAATGTTCAAGGGACTACATTTTTTTTTTTAATTTTTTAAAATGTTTTATTTATTTCTAGGAGAGAGAGAGAGACAGCATGAGCAGGGGAGGGCCAGAGAGAGAGGGAGTCACAGACTGAAACAGGCTCCAGGCTCTGAGCTGGCAGTCAGCACAGACCCCGAGGCGGGGCTCGAACCCACGAACCGCGAGATCATGACCTGAGCGAAAGTCATGACCTGAGCGAAAGTCGGACGCTTAACCGACTAAGCCACCCAGGCGCCCCAAGGGACTACATTTTAGAAGACCAGGGAGATAATTGAATTTGTGTGCTTGTATAACAAATTGGTACAGTTAGAATTGAGATTAAATTCAGATATCTTAGTTCCAAGTTTTTTCCCAGTAGGTGTACCAGGCTGTCTAGTTGAAGTTGGCTCTCTCAATTTAAAATTAGCTCCTTCTTTAAAGGCTGTTAAACTAGGTAGAAGTTCTTTGATAAAGAGGTTAGCTGACTTGGGTGCTCTCCCTTTATCTCATTTAATCCCAAAGAGATATTTAGCCTCTTAACCTCTTCATCCACATGTACCCCTTATTCTATTACTTCTTACCTTTTCTTCACTTTCTTCTCTATCTAGCTTAGACTTTGCATTTATAGCAATTAGTGGAGGTCAACTTTGACTAGTTTGAGTAGAAATAGTGTTTATTGAGTTATTAGGTGTACCTCACATGATCTTCAGAGGAGCCAAAGAAAGAGGCATTCAGGAAAGGAGGCTCAGAATTTCAACATGGTGGAGACTTCGCTGCCTGCATTGTGTGCGTCATCCTTAGCAGTTTGATTGCATATGCCAAATACAGCATGCTCCTGTGGAAGTCCTTCCGTTGCTGTCTGGAGGAAACTACTTCACAGTCGATCCTTGTGTATTTTAGCTTTGATACGCAGGTTTTGACTGAGCCTAGGTCTTACATGCTGGGCAGACAGCTAGGAAATTTTCTGACTCTAAAGCTGATATTGAGGGAGGTGGGAATCCATAAAGGCTAAGGGGGTATTTCCCAAAAAGGCTATTTTGCTTGTCAGGTTGTTAAAAGGAATGATGAAGGTCTGCTGTGAACCTCATTTTGCCTTATGCTGCCAGGCATTCTTTCTATGTGACTATAGATAAGTTTTTTTTGATATTCAAACTTCCACATTCTTAAGCTCCCAGTTTGAACATTGCACTTAGGAAGAGGAGGGAAGATACGAATGAATGGGGTGGGGGGTGGGTGAAGGGATTGTACTATTGCCTAATAGACAAGTTTGTAGACAGATGGCTAAAATTATACATAAAGGCCTTAAAATGAATAATCAACTTCAAATAACCAGTTAGAACTTTAAGAAAGAAACCCACAATTGAGGTAATTTCTAACTTAAATGCTGAATTTTAAAGTACGTAGTCACTGGTTTTTGCTAATACTTCCCGTAATTTTAGTTTTCACTGTTTAGAAATAGACACTTAAAAATTGTCCTATTTTCATTTAGGATGAATACAGAAGACTTTTCCTCCCCTGTCTACTAAATTATATACTTCTTCCCAGAATCTAAAATATGCAAATATTTAAAAAATGCTTTTTGATGGGTTTGTTATTGGTACCCTAAGGACCTTTTTCAACAGCCCCAATCTCAATGAAGTGTTATTAAGCTAGATCCTCTCTTCGGAGTTCTGAGACCTCATTCCTAAGACGCAGAATTCATTAAGACAGAAGGACAGTTGCATTATTCAGATCATTAAAGACATACTTACAGTTTTTGAGCTGGTGCTAAAGAAAGTCCAGGCAATGAAGGGGGAAAAATAGTTGAGAGGGAGGGAGGCAAACCATAAGAGACTCTTAAATACTGAGAACAAACTGAGAGTTGATGGGGTGGGAGAGAGGGGAAAAGGGGTGGTGGACATGGAGGAGGGCATTTGTTGGGATGAGCACTGGGTGTTATATGGAAACCAACTTGACAAACTATTAAAAACAAAAAGAATCATGAGTATTTTGTGAAGGAGTATTTGGCATTGTCTTTAAACTGTGATGCCAGTATTTAGAAATCTTTCAAAAACAGAAAAAGAAAAGATGGAGATGAAAAGTTTCCTTTCCAGAAAAATTTTAAAAGATTTTTGTATCTTCAGAAATAAGCAAGGTCATGATGTGCTCCTAGTATAGTGCTGTTGTTAGTAACTAATTCCTAATCACACTTATACCATCTTCTCTAAGACTTTGACATACCCCACTCTAAAATGCATCTTTCAAAAATTGACTAGGGGTGCCTGGGTAGCTCAGTTGTTTGAGCATCTGACTCTTGGTTTTGGCTCGGGACATAATCTTATGGTTGTGGGTTCAAGTCTTGCATCAAGCTCTGTGCTGTCAGCGAGGAGCCTACTTGGGATTCATTCTCATTCCCACTCCCCCTCCCCCTTCCCCTTGACTCCCTCGCCCCCTCCCATTTCTCTCTGCCCCTCCCCCACTCACTCTCTCTCAAAATAGACTTAAAAAATGTGAAAATTGACTTTTATGGGTACTTCATACTCAGTGCAAAATAAATTCTTCAGGGGCAAGTGTCTTTGTTTTATTCTTCCTTTGAATCAGTTGATACCACAATGTTGTGTATAAAGTAAACATTTGTTAGTAAATCCTATTTCAAAGTCACAACATTTCAGAGCATGGAGGTTTTGTATAATATAAGAGATAGGCAAAGTGGCATATTATGTAATAATTCCAGGTCAAAATGGCATACACCAATTTTTCCATCAAATAAAGCAGATGTATTCTACTTCATTTATGTTAAGACTGTATACTTCAATTGCCAGTCCCAAAGGGAAAAAATAAGTGACATTATGGTTTAAATTAATTTACCTCTTTCATGAAGCACTTCTTCATGATTATGAAGTACTGAAAATAGCCCCTCCTTTACTTCTGTTCTATATAGTCCTGTCAGACATTTGACATTTACTGTATATTGTTGTCTTTCTGAATACCATTGAGATTGAGCAATTAGGCTCTGAAGACAGACTGAGTAATGAGTAAACCCAATAACCTGGATTTTAATCTCGACTCTGTCATTTGCTAACTTTGGTTATAATGTAAATGGTCACTCTTAGTTTCTCATTTCCCTCATTTGTAAAATGGGTATTAAGATTAAGTGAGTTAATAATACATGTAGAGCACTTAAGTTACTATTTGGCTCAGTTAGTTTTTATTGTTACTTGATCTTTTGATTCTCTGCCTATCTGGGCACAGTGCTTGATAATTGCATAGAGTCCTTGTCCTTACGGAATTTACAGACTAGTGGGGGAAGGAAAAGAAACAGACTACAGTATGACCTGATATGCTTAGTAGGACAAAAGAATTGGGAGGTGCTGGACAAGGAATTCAGCCTAATGGTTTCCCTTGTTGTAGGCATACTCTGTTAGTAGGATTTTCAGATTTTTGTCTGTTGTCAATGATTGGAATAATTTTAAATGCCATTCCTGGGGTGGAAGTTACCAACTAACACAGTAAGTATAGTAATTCTTCTTCTCAGCCTGTGTGGTACCTAAGCCTGCATTTATTCAATGAACAAGCATTTACTTAGCACTTCATTCACCACCACCATTTGCTATCTGAAGTTCCCACCTTCAAATAGTTTAGGGCCTGACTAACAACAGTAGGCCTGACTAGGGCCTAACAGTTATTGTCCTAGCTATAGTAAGAGGAATGGTAGAAATGCCCGGGAAACTGGAAGTACAGGGGAGATGCTTCCAGACTAATTCAAACCAGAGAAACAAGTTGGTTGCCTATACCTAGCTTTTCAGAGGTGCCTTGTTAGCACAGTAGGTAGCACATCAGTCTCCTATACCTAGCTTTTCAGAAATCCTTCTCTGGCTTCCACATCTCCTTCTTTTTTGCTGAATTTAACAGTCTTGGGTTGAGAGAAAAAAACTAGAGATTTATTTCTAGCCCAGATCATTCTGTCCCATCTCTTGGGTATTACTCCAAGTTGAATACAGAGTACAGTTGACCCTTGAAAACGAGTTTGAATTGTGCTGGCTCACTTACACATGAGGCCACATATATATGGATCTTTTCATTTTCATTTTATTTTTATTTTATTTATTTATTTATTTATTTATTTATTTATTTTAAATGTTTTATTTATTTCTAGGAGAGAGAGAGAGACAGCGTGAGCAGGGGAGGGTCAGAGAGAGAGGGAGTCACAGACTGAAACAGGCTCCAGGCTCTGAGCTGGCAGGCAGCACAGAGCCCGACGCGGGGCTCGAACCCACGAACCGTGAGATCATGACCTAAGCGAAAGTCGGACACTTAACCGACTAAGCCACCCAGGCGCCCCTGGATCTTTTCATTTTAATAAATGCAGCAGAGTACTGTTGATGTATTTTCTCTTCCTTATGATTTTAACATTCATTTTTCTCTAGCTTGCTTCAATGTAAGAATGCAGTGTGTAATATATAAAATTTGTGTTAATTTGTAAGGTCAATAGTAGGCTGTTAGTAGTTAAGTTTTGGGGAGTCACAAGTTATGTATGGATTTTCAACCATGCAGGGGGCTAATGCCCCTAACTCCTGTGTTCACTTTCTGTTATCAGTCCAACTGGAAATAAAGCTTTTCATTAAAGGGATACCTTGGTCTAAACTCTAAGATGTAGTCCTTGATACCTAGAGCCTTTGAAACAGCTTCTTCCATTTTTTTCCTCCTTTTCAGAGAAGGAAATTGTGAGGTTGATGTATGTGGGAGTAGAGGGGGAAAGAGAGGGTGGTGGGGGGTGTGCTTTGAATTGTTATTCTCATCTGGCTTTAGGATAAGCATTTTTTTTTAAACTTTGTGAATTAGAGTAAAATAATTTATGAGCCATTTGTGAAGGAAAGGGTGTTGAAATAGGTAAATGAGGTCTTTCGTCCACTAGGGGGTAGTGTGGACTGTAAAAATTAAAATTATTCCTCAGGGATTGACCCTTAATTTCTTCATGCAGTTGTGTTGTTTGAATTAATTTTTGTACATGCTAGGTTTTTTTCAAAATTCCTGCAAATCACTATTTTTAAGTGCAATCTTGTGACTGTAACAAATAATACTTATCTATGTTCCTGTTTTTAGTGATTCAGATGTTCTGACATTACTTTTTGTATAGAATTTTTGGAGAGGAAAAAGTGATGCTTTTAAGTTTCTCTACTATATTTTACTCACTATATGAAATAAAATTATTTTAATGACTTGTAAGTAACATCATTCTAACAGGATTGTCTTGTGTTTCAGTATCCTGTACAGTAGCTACTAACCCCATGTGGCTGTTGAGCAGTTGAACTGTGGCTAGTTTCAATTGATATGGGTTATAAATGTAAATTACTGGATTTTGAAAACATGTGAAAAAGATTGTAAAATGTTAATAATTTATATATATGTATATATATATATATACCTTAAAGTTTATTTATTTTGAGAGAGCTCTCATGGTGGAGAGGCAGAGAGAGAGGGAGACAGAATCTCAAGCAGGCTCTGCACCTTCAGTGCAAAAGCCCAAGGCAGGGCTCAAACCCATGACCTGAGCCAAAACCAAGAGTCACACGTTTAACGGACTGAGTCACCCAGGTGCCCCAATTATTTTTATATTGATTATGTGTTGAAATGATGCTTTTGTAGTATTTTGTTAAAGAAAACATTAAGTTTACCTGTTTCTTTACTTTTTAAAGTGGCTAGTAGAAAATATAATAATATATTTGCAGCTCATATTTCTTTTGGACAGCACTGCTATAGAGAAAATATTCATCAACTGTTTTTATCATGCTGTACATACCTCTAACTGGCCTTAAGATTTGTAGAGAAGTGTAATGGGGAAATTGAGCACAACTTTGGCTCCGTTTCTAATCCCAGCCAGAATAAATACAGTCACTTCTACTATAAGGAGATACTGTGTGTTCCTAAAATTCATTGTGTTAACTGAAATTGTCAGTAAAAACCACATAACTCATGGATAAAATGTTAGGGGCATGACTCTTAAAAATGTTGGTAACGTTTTTTTTAAATGTCCACTTAGAGGGTGACGTTGTAGATGCCCTTAAGTAGTTTACAATTGTGCGTATAATGAAAAATTGGCTTTTGCTTTATCAGTAATTCCAAAAAAGGATCCCTTGTTAATATTTTAGAATTGCTTAAAGACAGGGTTAACAGAGGTTGGCATCATGGAGGCATCTGTCAGGTTTTCTAAAGAATGAATTGTAACAAGATTGATACATTGTCAAGTATAGTCAGATGGCTCTTGGGTGAAATGATCTAAAATATCTATAATTGGCACTATTAGTAATACATTGCATTTTGTGTTGCAGATAATATTCTGAATAGGGGAAAACTGATTGCTGTAGATGTATGTTGGAAGTGTATAAAGTTACTAACTTTTCTCGTATGCATATTACCACTCTTTTTCTAGGAACACGGTTTATTATCTAGAATTTTACTGTACATTATTCAGTCGTTGCCTTAAAAAATGTATAAGACCTTCCATTGCTTCTTAGTGAGCACAAGTTATTGAACTTTAAAGTGGGAAAAAACCTAGTTCATGGGATTAAGTTGACAGACTGTCAAGTGTTGCAGTTTATTGTGATGTATAATTCTGGGATTTGCTTTCCCAGTAGATCTATTGATGATCAGATCAATTTGATGTTACTTAATTTCTTCTTAAAGTATTTATAGCATGAAAAAAATATTTACAGCATAAACTATTATACTCTCTCTGTAAAATGAGTTTCCTTGAGACTTAATCATACTGTCCCTTAAATTCATACTCTAATTGTATGTACTTTTCTATTTTTTAGTAACTAATTCTCTAAATAGTCTAAGGTACTTTTTATTCTGTATGACCTAAACTCAGTTGCTACCTGGGATTGGGTCCTAGGAGTGCTTTTAAACAAGTAGGTCACAGTGCAACTAATGGTTATTCTGTTTCTTTAGAAACAAACCTATTTAATAAATATTAAGATATGTTATTGTGCCTTGCTCTTACATTCTTTTTGAGTTGGTTATATATGGCTATGGCTTTCTTATGGGATCTCATTTGTTAAGCCTTTCTGCAGTATTAGCTCTTTTGATGGACGTAGCAACTCTGCATGAGAGGTAATCTTATTATGATATAGATAAGGCAGCTGAGGCTTAGAGCAGTGTAAATTATTTGGTCAGAAATAATAGTTAAGTAAGCAGTATGATAGGAATTTGAACCCATTACTTACAGACATGAAGAAACCATAGTGTACTTAACCGATTGAAGCACCCAGGCACCCATCTTTCTACCAAAAAGTAATATAAAACTAGGAGGTGTTTCATAGTTTGTGTGAATAGAAAGCAATAGGAAGGATTTTATTTCCTACCCAGTTTTGCCTTTTTTGGGGAAAAAATTGACTCCAACTTCTTTGGGTGAGACTTCTTCGTTTGGTTTGGATTTTATTCTTTTTTCATCCTGTAATTTGTGGTGTGGGTTTGTTTCGGAAATCAGTGCCATATAGCCAAAGAATTATGCATCTGTTCATTATATCAAAATGTATGAGAACTTGAGAGCGTATAAAAACTGTTCGAAAAAGTCTTCTACACCTTAAAGCTTATTCTAGATTGTGCCCTGTTGGAATCTTATAATTGACCAGGCCGTGTATTATGTTTACTGTGTACATTTTTTAGAAAGCCTCTGATTTTGAAGAGGAACTGAAGATGAGGAAGGAATGTGGAGTCTCTGACAGTGTGTTCTGAGAGTGATTTTGAGGCTATTTTGGGATATGATCTTGGAGGCCCTTTGGCAGCTTTTTATAGCCCTAAATAGAGCTGCTACTACTTTGTGTAACCAGGGAGTGGGGTTTTTGGGCTCTTGGACCCCAGCCTTTTCTTTTTTTACCAATCTCCCTCTTAATGGGTTTCTAAAAATATGAAGACCTAGGACAAAATGAAAGGAGGATGGAGGTGAGGAGAGGCCAGAATTCAAGGAATTTTACCATCCAGTTTTTTTCTCATTCCTTTATTTACTCTTACTCTTCATCCTTAATATCTTTACTTTTTTGCTAAAAATGAAGACTGGCCTCTCTTGTTCTAATTCCATGTTGGAGGACTTCCCATAGTGGGAGGGTTCATTATTGCATCTTGAGATGTTTTTAATGCTCTAAACATGTTTTACTTTGAACCTTAAAGTAGTTGACAGCATTTTAGCTTCTCATTTGTCCTTGCATTGCCATGATTAAAACAAAGCAAAAAGCAAAAACAAAACCCCAAAGGCCCCTAGTCTCTAATTAAAATACTAAAGGCATTACTTTAAATGGCTATGAGTTTAATACAATTTGGGAAAGGATTTAATTTTTATCTGCATCTTACAATTATTTTAGTATATGATAGGTAAATCTTTTTTAGTATGTGCACTGTAGGCTTAGAATGAAATGGTATAACGTGTGTGATTTTTTTTTTTTTTGCAAGTGAAGACAGCATAAATACAGTATTCTCATTGATTATTTTTTATACTAATGCTGTCGTTATAGCAGTGTTCTGAAACTTCTGATTGCACATGCTTATTCAAAATGTTGAAAATATATTAGTAATACATGAAATTACACATAGTATTGTCAGTTTCCTTTATTGCATATTAACATTTTTTTGGCTATTTGTAAGTTGTTTATAAATAGCAGTTAGATTATTTCTTTCCATGCCTGAATGGATCCTTTTGTTTTCCTCCTCTGATGTGCACATCCTGCTTTGAATAACCCTGCTTTAATGTTAAAGATAAAATTCTGATAGTTGATGTGCACATCCTGCTTTGAATAGCCCTGCTTTAATGTTAAAGATGAAATTCTGGTAGTTTATTCCTTGTTCTTTGTAACATCAAATAGATTCATAATTCAGAAAGTATTTATGGAACATCTGTGGTGCCAGGCACTGTTCCAGATGCTGAGGATATAGCAGTAAATAAAACATGCACAAAACTCCTTTTATGGCACTTCCAGTCTGAACAAAATAAGTTAGATATGTAATATGTTATTAGTGCTTGTGGAGATAAAGTAGGGGAACAGGGATAGGGAGGGAGGGTGGGGTGTAGGGTGGAATGGGGTTTTGCAGTTTCAATTATGGAGGCTTCACTGAGAAGACATATTTGCATGAAGATCTTAGGAGCTGAGAGAGCAAACCAGATAGAAATTTGGGGGGAAAAGAGCAAGTGCAGAGCTTTTGAGGGAGCAATATGGTATGTTGGAGAACTACAAAGAAGCTAATCTGGGTGAAACAAAGTGCCAGGGTGGAAGTAGGTTGGGGGAAACATAGCTGAAGATGAGTTAAAAGTAGGTTGAGTGAAGGGACCATATAAAACCTCTTCTTGGGGAGCTGTTATAAGGACTTTGAAAGGTTTATGAAATAACAGACCCAGGAGGGAGTGGGGAACAAGGTCAGAAGCAGGAAGTACAAAGTTGGGCTATTGCAGTATGCCAGGTGAGAACTTGATGATGGCTTGGATTGGAAGTGTAGCCATGGGGTGGTAAAAAGTAGTCCAATCGTGGATATATTTTGAAGTTTAAGCTGACAAAATCTGCCTATCAGATTAGATGTGGTGGGTTATGAAGGAATAGATTTGATCCCGTTGGAAGGATGTATTTATGGTTAACTGATATAAAGAAGGCTTTGAGGGAGGAGCAGGTTGAGGGTGGGGAATGCTAGGTTTGGTGCTTATTAGACACTCTTGGAGCTCTTGAACAGGTCATTATGGATGGAGAAAGTGTGATCCAGGGGAGAGATCTTTGCCAGATATGAGTTTGGGAAAGCATCATATACAGAGTGTATTTAGTATTTAGATTCATTGGACTATATGGGATCACTGTGGAGGTGTGTAGTAGAGAAGGTCTAGGACAGGGCCCTGGGGCACTTCAGTGTTGGAGATAGGAACCAACACAGAGGTTGCTGCCAGACTAATAGGAAGACAGGAGAGCATGGCTATTGGAAGTTGGGTGAGGAGCGAGGAACAAGGAGGAGGGCAGGCCAGCTGGATAAGATGTTCCCTTTAGGTCAAATAAGATGAAGATTAAGCATTGGGCATTTGATTTAACTGTGCAGGAATCATGGGTGACCTCAACAAGCAAGTTAGTGGCTAGACTCTGGAGAGTTGTGTTCAAGATAGGAGGAGAGGAGAGAAATTGGAGACAAGCAAGCATAAATAACTTTCAATAAACAGTTGAGCAGTGGGGTGTTAGCTGGTCTGGCGAGAGTAAGGTCAAGGTTATTTGCTCCTCTTACTGGGCAAAATTACAGCAAGTTTGTAGTTTGGGATAAATCCAATAAAGAAGGGAAAGTGATGATTCAGGAGAGGAAGGAGATGCTAGAGCAATGTCCTTGAATAGGTGAGAAGGAGATAAGGTCTAGTGCTTTCTTTAGAGGAGAGGTCAGTCTTAGCTAAGAATGATGGCCATTTTATCCATAGTGACCAGAGGAACCTTCAAGTTCTTTAGGAGAGAGAAAGATGGAAAAGAGAATTAAGAACTGATTGTTGTGGAGCAGCAGAGTTTGTCGTCAGGGGTGTACATATTTCTCTAGCCCTGTTGAGGTGCTTAGGCACTTGGCCCTCCTACATTCCCTTCTGTTTTTCAGAGGAAAGATTTTTAGTGACTTTTAGCACTGATTTTACTTTTTATTTATTAAAACGATTTTATTTTTAATTTCCACACCCAGTATAGGGCTTAAACACTCAACCCTGAGATCAAGAGTCACATGCTCCATTGACTGAGCCAGCCAGGTGCCCTGAATTTTACTTTATAAACAGCTTGGTTTGAGTGGAGTTTAAAGAGAGCAAGTTGCCTTTACTAATGTGATAATGCCAGTGTTACTTTCCTTTTTCTCTTCCCTCTCCCCTTTCCTCACTTCTCAACTAAATATAAAATCGGTTTCATTAGCTTAATTTTTATTATCAACATTTTTGGACATTTGTGGCTACAGTATATATGTGTCATCAGTATTCATTTGCTCTTGCATTTGGCTGATTGGGAATATTTAAATAGTTTTTCTTTGAACTTTTGAGTTTTATAAAATGAATAAAAACCCATCAGATTGGAGAGGTTCTGTTATGCCCAATTCCAAGAGGTGAACTGCATACTTTTTATTATGGTGCTCAGCAAAGTTACATTTGTGTGTCAAATGCATTGTTTTTCTGTTGTAGGAAACCCAGCGTTTGCTGGCGGAACCAGTTCCTGGCATTAAAGCAGAACCAGATGAGAGCAACGCCCGTTATTTTCATGTGGTCATTGCTGGCCCCCAGGATTCCCCCTTTGAGGGAGGGACTTTTAAGCTTGAACTATTCCTTCCAGAAGAATACCCGATGGCAGCCCCTAAAGTACGTTTCATGACCAAAATTTATCATCCTAATGTAGACAAGTTGGGAAGAATATGTTTAGATATTTTGAAAGGTAAGTGTTAACTTTTATCAATATATGCTATTAAGATTACTCCTTTTTCTCTTAAGCATTCCATATTGAGAATCTGAACGTTGTAATCTTGCCTATTATATATAAAGACCAGGAAGGTCTGTGGGAATGAAATGCAGTAGTTCTGGGGCTGTTGTTTCATGCCTGATCATTCTGGGCCTGTTCTCTTCCTAGACAAGTGGTCCCCAGCGCTGCAGATCCGCACAGTTCTGCTATCGATCCAGGCGTTGTTAAGTGCTCCCAATCCAGACGATCCATTAGCAAACGATGTAGCGGAGCAGTGGAAGACCAACGAAGCCCAAGCCATAGAAACAGGTATTTAATATCCATTCTCCTTCACACTACCTCCACTTTTTAAAACAAATATATACTACGTTTTAAAAAACTTCTTTTAGAGTCTTAACAAAAATAAAAAATAATATAAAGAGGAGTAAGTCAGATCCTGCTTCTAAGTATATGAGCACCTTTTAATGGATGTTTAAGCTCCACCTGATGGTCTGCTTCTTGACCCCCAAATTAAAGACAGCCTATAATAGGGAGCTCTTCAACTCTTGTATAACCTATACCTGGTGCCTCAGATACGGAGTGTGTACTATTTATCTAGCAGGACATAGAGATAATGGAAAACTTAACGCCTTGAGCTGCTTTGTATTTCATCTGATTAGTAAGACTGTATCACTTCAGAGCTAGGGAGTTTGATATCATTGAGCTTCCTGCTACAGATTTTAACAAAATTAGTGGAGAGCATTATATATCTAGAAATGAAGGAGACAAGTCTTCTCATGATGTTGAATTTTGTAGAACTTCTGGATTCCACTCTATTGTTTTGGTAATTAGACATACATAGGCTTTCTGTCTGACCCAGGTGACAGAAAAATGGCGTAAATTAACTTAATACTACTTAATTTTTATAGAGTTTGGAAAGTAACATTAAGCTAAGTCAAATAATAATTGAATGTTTGTTTTTGTCTGCAGCTAGAGCATGGACTAGGCTATATGCCATGAATAATATTTAAAATCGATCTGATCATCCAGTGTGCATCATTTCTCCTGTTCTGCCAAGACTTCTTCCTTTTTTGTTTGCATTTAATGGACACAGTCTTAGAAACATTACAGAATAAAAGCCCAGACATCTACAGTCCTTTGGTGATTAAATGCACATTAGCAAATCTTTGTCTTGTCCTGATTCACTGTTGTAAAGCATGAGCAGAGGCTAGAAAAGTACCATCTGGATTGTTGTGAAACGTTTAAAAGCAGTGGCACCTCTCTGCTTTTATTCATTTCCCCCATGATGGTTAAGGTATAAAGCACTGTGAATGAAGGTAGTTGTCAGGGTTAGCTGCAGGGGTGTGGGTGTTTTTTCTCTATTAGTTTTTTTTTGGGGGGGGAGAGGTAGTTTTATTTTAATTTTGTGGGCTCCTTCCCCCCCTTTTTATGGTGATCTAATTGCATTGGGTAAAAGCAGCTAACCAGTTCTTTAGAATATGCTCTCTAGCCAAGTCTAACTTTATTTAGACGCTGTAGATGGACAAGCTTGATTGTTTGAACCAAAATGGGAACATTAAACAAACATCACAGCCCTCACTAATAACATTGTGACTTTGCTGTCAAGTGTAGAATCCTTCCTTCAAAAAAAGCTTGTGACCATTTTGTATGGCTTGTCTGGAACTTCTGTAAATCTTATGTTTTAGTAAAATATTTTTTGTTATTCTACTTTGCCTTTGTACAGTTTATTTTACTGTGTTTATTTCATTTTCCCATTGTGACAATCGTATTTAAAAATTAAAACTGATGGAACTTTCTGTTTTGGTCTTCACCATCTGACAAGTTGAATGACAAGAGGTTGGATTTTGCCAGTTTCTTTTCACTGATGCTAACTTGTGTTAAAATATCACTAAATGGAGTATTTATAAGCTGGCCCTGAGCATGCATAAAGCATTGGTATCTGGTATTTTTTTTTTTTACCTCCTGGAAATTTGAAATAAATGTGTTTGTGTTGTCTGATTAGGTAGATGATCTTTGGTGTCTTGCCATGATGTTTGAAAATTACTGTAGAGGAGAGTCAGAGCAAAGCAGCCGTGTGACTGGCTCTGTGTAGGACTCACATGTTGTGCCGCATTTGTCTGGCATTTGGGATATGACCTTTTTCTCAGTTTTTGTCTGAAAACTTCACGTGTAACCACTGGTATGTGCTGTTAGGAAACACCAGTCTGAGAATCATTTGGGGTTTGCTGAGGCATTTATGAGTCTTCCTTGTAGACCTGACGAGCAGATCTCAAGCAACCAGCTTGCATAAGGGTCATCTGAAAGGTTTCTTCCTTTGTGAGCCTCACGTCCTCAGTTCATAATTCTTACTCTCATCCTTCAGTATTTGCTCTGGGAGCTATTGTTTGATATTCAGTAATTTTTTCTGCATTGACAGAGTTCCTCCCTTTAAAAAAACCTGTTCTTTCCCACCATTTCCATATCTGATTTCTGATCCTTGTTATTTTTAAGTGAAGCCAGTCCCAAGTATGTAAATGTTAACCTGTGGGTTGGAACCTTTGTGTCCTGCAATTTAAGGTAATGGATATTGTAGCCCATCTGAATTCCCCTACTCTTTATTCTTATAACTTCTGGAGTTTCTTCAGAATGTGGTGTATTTTATTGTGCTCCTATGTAAGATGAATTATCTATTAAAATTACATTTTCAACATAACAGAAGTTTTTGATGACTGGTAACTGGTATCCTTCCAAATAAAATGTATTGCTTGGAAACAAATGTTAGTTTAATTCAGAATAAAATTGTTCGTAACCTTAATGTTGCAAATTTAAAGCTCTTAGGAGCAGTTATCATTTATAACAGTTCTTGTGCAGAGCGTGTCTTGCAACTAAGGAAGCTGAATCTCATTCTGGGGCCAAAACGAACACTCGGGCAGTTCAGTGGAGAGCAGCTTTATGTAATGCAGGTGGCCCTGCTTGTGATGATAGCTGGTATCACATAGCAATTTGTAAGTCCTAAAATTCCAGATTTCAATCCATTGTACTGTAAAAATATGTCTAGAATAGGACTCCCATGTCTGCTGAATTGGAATTATATAAGTACTGAAATGGAATAATTCCCTGTTTTTGTTGCAGATAGGAACTCCTGATTTCATGGCATCATATTTTTTCCCTTTGTAATCTTGCTAAGAGTCCCCATTGTTTTGATAAGACTCTTTCTTAAGCAGTGAGATGAAAGGAGTCAGGCAGTTTGTTGATTGAACTTGCTTAGGATTGAAAAGGCTCTGGGAGAGGCCAGGGTAGATTTCAGAAACTGGCAGCTACATCTGGGTTTGGGGCCTGTTTTCCTTGGCGCACACAGTGTGTTTGGTTAAAATATTTTGAATTCACTGCCAGCATTTTTAAAAATCAGGAGATTCATGTGAAAATCCAGAATTTTGGTAGCTTGAATGATCTGAAGATCTGGCCACTGCAGACATGACCAGCCTTTGTGCGCAGCACCGTCTGGGAGGAGCTGAGCAGCAGCTGCCCTAACAAAGAGGTTGTCATTCTTTTCTCTTCCAATGACTCTCCAGTTGGTTAGAGTCCCCTACCAGCCCACTTGCTCCTTTATGTAGTTCCCTTCCTCTTCCCTTGTAAGCCTTTGATTTTGTAACTCCTAAGCTTAAGGAGTTTTTTTGTTAATTTCACAAAAGTTTAATATGCACCCAACACTGTACTCCTTGGGGATGATTAGGTGAATGAGACTGGCATGGGGCTTTCCCTTTTGGACCTTCTGATGGGGTAGGGGCATGGACAAACAGCAGTCCCAACTCTGTCCTGGAGAAGGGAAGAAGTGCTGGTCACGGTCTGCTCATCTGGACTCGAGCCAGATGAGCACCTTTAGGCAGGAGGAACAGCATGTTTGCAAAAAGCCCTGGGGGAGAAGAAAAGAGTCTAAATATGTAAGCGGCTTCTTAAAAATCGACTCGGCCCATTAGGAGGAACTTTTCTGAAATCCTGAGACATTGATAGGAGCTTTTATGGTTTTTTATTTGATTTGTTCTGTTACACTGCTTTGCTAATTGTTTCCACACTAGTTATTCTTGGTCCTGCCTAATAAGATCTTAGATCTGACATGTATTGAACTTAAACTCTACCCTAGACCAAGAACATACTCCAATACAAAATTTCAGAAGCATTTTATTTTATTCCCTGCCCCACCCCGTACAGAAACATCTTAAAATAAGCTTAAATACAAGCTAATATAGCTACAGGTGCTATATAGTTTAGCACTGTTCAAGGAGAATAGGGCAGGAAATCTGGTATCCTGCAAGACATCATAAACAATTTTAGCGAAGTGGAACTATTGGCATCTTAGGAATTGGCTTTATTTTTCTATTTGACGATTCAGGAATCTCTTTTGGTTATTCTAGCCATATTAATTTTTGTCAGTTGCAGCAGTAAAGGTTTAAAAAAGTAGCCTTATCTAGCAAAGCTGGCCCAAAAACAGATAGTTAAAATGCCATGATTATAGGGCAGCTAATTCATCAGCCTGTTTAAGAAAAATGTAATATTTCATTGGAATAATGTATTTTTGGGCTGGGGGTAATAACATTTAGCTATTTAGCATGCTGCTTAATTTAAGGAATTATATCAGGGTTTATTTTTTAAATGATTTGATCACAAAAGCAAAACATGTTGAATGTAATAACTTGAAAAAAATATGAAGAATAAAAATCTGTAATCTTCCACCCAGACTGGTGATACTTTGTTTGATACTTTGACCATATCTCCATGTGTTAATTCCATTTCTCACTGATATTGGAAATTGGGAGGATTTGTTCCAGGAGTTAGCTTTGCTACAGCTTACTACAAATTGGGTAAATTTCCCCTGGCTGCACAACTAGGAGTTGGGTTACAGTTTTTCCTGTTAAGTGTAGAGCTCAACGGGAAGAGTTCAGGTCTTTCTTCCCAGTTACAACTTTGGCAACCTTCAGCTGGTCTCACTTCATCTGTGCCTCTTGCTGTGGTGGTTCAGTTGTCCGAATGCAGACTGGCTACACTGCCAGGCCTCTACTGATTCGATGTAATTGATTCAAGTTTCTGATTGGTGTAATAGAATAATTGCTTAAATATTTAGACTTTGCTTATTGTCTCTTGCAGCAGAGTCAACAACTGAAGTCTCATTTTTGTTTAAAAGTTCATTTCATGGTGTTCGTTAAGGAGCTTTTACTTTTAACATTTCTCCCTTGCTAATCATTTGTATCATGGGGCAAAACAGGTCTTAGAAAAGATTGACAATCTCACCTCATTTTCCTAGAGTAACTAGCAGGTTTCCTTTTTTATACTCTGATCCATTCCATTCTCACCCACCATACTCCATGAAATGGTTCCATGATTGGGGCACCGGGGGGCGTTGGGGGTGGGGGCTCAGTCGGTTTAAGGGTCAGACTCTTGATTTTGGTTCGGGTGTTATCTCACAGATCCTGAGATTGAGCCCCATGTTGGGCTTTGCACTGACAGCCTGGAGCCTTCTTGGGATTCTCGCTCTCTTCTCCCTTCCCTTTTTATGCCCCCCCAACCCCCAAAGTATTCTGCTTGCATTCAAGACTAGACCTGTGAAAATTCAAGACCTGTGAAAAGCCGTTTAGACATCATAGATTGGTTGCACTAGATTTTAACTCAGTGCTGTTTTCCTTGTTTTGGCAGGAAGCATTAGGACTGTGAGTAACCAAGGGAATGAATAAGGGCCAAAGTCTTGTTTTTTCCTTCTACAACAATAACAATAAATATTGGGGGCTTTGTGGGCCAAAGGTCTGTCTAAATTACTCACCTCTGCCATTGTTATGAGAAAGCATCCATAGACCATTTTGGATGATTGGACATGCTATATGCTCTGATAAAACTTTAATTTTCATATGTCACAAAATATTTGCAACCACTGAAATTGTAAAATTACAAAAAAAAAATTCTAAGTTTGCAAGCTGTACAATAATAGGTGGGGGCTAGGTTTGGCCTATAGGGCTGTTAACCCACGCCACACTTGGCAGTGACTGATTATTCACTGCTTTTGTAGTAGAACCAAATGTGTCAGTCTCTCTAACCCCCTCCTAAAAAGTGATACATTACTGTTGTTCCAGTAACAAAGATGGTGCAGGTTTCTTTACACCCTTTGCTGTTAATATGTACATATTTTGATAGAATTTATGTACAGGTTGAGCATTTATCAACCCTAGTTTTTTCATGCAAGATTATCAAACATTTTCACATTTAAGATTTCTTGGAATGTTAATTTTAAAATTCTGCAGGTCTTTAAATAAATCTGCACAGGTTTTTAAAAACGTGACCTTTAGCAGGTAATGTTATTGTATAGTTGTGTTTTTTGAAAGGTGTTCTTGAAAGTTTACACTTGGGGCGCCTAGGTGGCTTAATCGGTTGAGTGTCTGACTTTGACTCCGGTCATGATCTCTCGGTTCATGAGTTCAAGCCCCGCATTGGGCTCTGTGCTGACAGCTCAGAGTCTGCAGCCTGCTTCGGATTCTGTCTTCCTCTCTCTCTGACCCTCCCCCGCTCATGCTCTGTTTCTGTCTCAATAATAAATAAAACACAAGAAAAAAAGTTTACACTTGTGGCATCATATTTCTTTGGTATCTATATAGTATCTGTTAGTCATAATTTAATCCCATTTGCACATTTAAATTTCTTTAAATGTTTATTTTTTGAGGGAGAGGGAGCATGAGTGGGGGAGGGACAGAGAGAGGGAGACCGAATCCGGAGTCTCTAGGCTGAGGTTATTGGCACAGACAGAGCCCGACGTGGGGCTCAAACCCACAGACCAGATCATGACTTGAGTCGAAGTTGGACATTTAACTGAGCCATCTAGGCACCCCCGTTTGCACATTTAAATTGATGTCAGTTTTACAAAGTATGTAAAATGCACCTTTAACCATGTTTTGTTCAGTTTGTCGATTTCTGTTGACTAGATTCCCAGAAGTGAAGCTGTTGGGTCAGAGGTTCATAGGCATTTAAAATTTTGATGGCTATTACTCAGTTCTCCAGAAGGCTATTCTGATTTACAAGCACAGATCCTTACCTGACCCCCATGTAATTTGTGGCTGCATAACATTTCATTACATAGATATATTACTTATTAAACATTGCCCCTGTAGGCATGAGTATATTTCCATGTCTCACTTTAGTTGCCTAATCTTGGTACAGAAATCTTTGTCCACATTCCTGAGAGGAGTTGCATTCCTAGTGTAATAATTTGATCAAGAGGTAGGGTTTTAAGGTTCTTGATACACACTAATGGTCAAAGTATTCTTTTAATTTCATTTTTTTTTCAGGGAATGAGTTTGATTAAAAATTGAGAAAAACAGGCACCTTGGTGGCTCAGTTAAGTGCTTGACTTTTGATTTCAGCTCAGGCCAAAATCTCTGGATTGAGAAAAACAGATTTATAATATTGGCATCAGTGTTTTAATAACCAGGAAATATGTCCAGAGGATAGTTAGTATTCCACATAGTGGAAGAGTAACTTTGGGGATAATCAGTTGGAATCACAGCAAAACAGAGAAATCAAGGCTAGCATCTGGCAGAAAGAACATTGAGCCTTTGAATAAATTTGGGTCTTTGTGTAATGCAATGCTGAAAGGCCTTAGAGGCCTTCTTACCTTACTGCTATTATTTAGCCGATGGCACTAGTCAGGAAGGTATTAAAAGTAAGGTATGAGATCATTTTCAACCTGAATTTTTTTTCCCCTATAGCTCCACATAAAATATTGTAAGTATTGGGGGGGATTTACATTATCAAATAAAATGTTGCTTTTGTAGATGGTGCATGTAAGTCATAAAAAAAAAAAGTAACACCTTGAAATACATTTTAGGAACTTTTGTTGTAAGCAAACACCTAGACAAGTCACTTATCTGTACTCCATTAGACTGTAAGCTTCTTGAGGGTAAATTTACTCTGTATAAGCAACAATGCTGGGCATAAAGCAGTTGCTAATTACTGCACAGCTTCTGGTAAACATTAAGAATTTATGAAACAAAGTGTTACCTAGAAACTTCATTGGAGACTGAATCCACGGTGTAGGACATTCCCACTTCCACCCATTTTGCTGAGTAATAAACTCAACTAGCATTTAGTCCTGCCATTTTTGTCTACGAAGTTCAGCTTAGAGCCTGCAGAGAATTCCTGTGTCAGTGTGAAGACAGTATTGGAAAATGCCAGGCTCCCTCTCTCCCCCACTCCCATTTAATAATCCTAGTCAAAAGCCAAATGAGATTTGAATGGAACTTTTTCAGGATTCTTAAGTTGGTCTTGGGTAAACAGTATTTTGGGGAAATACAACAGTGAGCAAGGTTAACCAGTTACCCTTCTAAAACAACTAAGTAATGGTAATATATATATAAAGTTATCTGCAGCATGTTCTGGCAGATTACTTAGTGTAAAATTTTCACAATGGAGTGCCAAACAAGTTTTCAACTTGGACTATGTTCAGTTATGTTAAAGAAAAAGATAATTTATTTCCATTTTTATTTGGTTTCCAAATATAAAAAAGTCAAGATTCTTACACCAATTATCTCACATGAGACCATGCAAAGCAATTTAGAGTGTATACAACAATCATTTCCACCCCCCATCCCTTCAGTTTTGCTACTTTATACAACTGTGATTGACAGAAAATTGGCATGTGCCTGTTGGAAAATTTCACCTATTAAAAAAACAAAATGAAACACACACACACAAAACTCCCCAACAATTCAGGATAGTTGCTACTTTGTGTCTGCAAGTCAACTTGTAACCTAGTTATTTCTTTTATTTAGGAGGCACATGGGACTGAAAATTTTAGCTGCCAATTTTATCCAACTATCCCACAGAAAGCACAAATAATTCCCCAACACTCTAAACTTTGGAGGGTTGAGATAGTAGACACTATTTGTTACCTGTAGTAGATTCAACTGTTCAGCCTGAAAATGTAGGCTTTTTCTCTTTACAGAAATCGTAGGGCTAGACTGGGTTCCAGAAGAATAGTGAATCCCTCATGTGAAATTCAAAGTGTGACAACTGTATTCTGTTGTGTCCTACACATTTTTGCTAGTTGCATAGACTAAAGACACTTGGTCTGCTAAATGGCACTGAAGAAAAATCCTGACCAGAGTGGCACTACTTAGTTCAAATGCTTTTGACCAAAGAAAATTATACAACAATATTTATAGGCTCACTTTTAAGAGGTGGCAGACATTAATACTGTACATATCTTACATGTCAAATACATAGTCCAAGAGTTTATAAAATAAGTTCATGCATTAATTACCTCTAAGAATATCATGTACAAGAAACCCCCTCCCCCATTACTTGTGACAGCATTTCAGGTGGACAGTTTTATATACAAAATCCAGTTTTTCTGCTGTTAGGGTATATAATTTAAAGAAATTTCAGATTACTTAAAAAAAAAATCTAGTCCATTGAAGACTGATAGAAAGTGTCAATCTGTGGATTTAAAATGTTTCTTTAAAAACACCCAGAATGGATAACATCTGTCCAAAGAAAAATATAAAAATTCTGGATGATCATGTATGTTCGATCACACTACATAATTTCAAATGAAATGTCATTGGTTACAGGTTCTTCTACTTTACTCATTCCTGACAGCATTAATTTGTGGACTAATGCTCCTATTTAGTTCAGCTGCATTTATGGCACAAGATCTTTTTCAGAACAATGGCACTGATTTTTCTTAAGTGTAACAGCACTCTATTTTAGCAGCAGTTATATCTTTAAAGGTTAACAATTTGTGGAACAAATGAACAACTATGCTTACTTTCTACTCTATACTCACCGGTTACAGTATTTACAAGGCTAACATCTACATAAAGATCTTTCACTCATCTCCCAACCCCGTATCTTATTCAAAGTTTGTTTTTCCTCCCATCTCATTTGTGACTTGACGGTGGGGGTAGTACAGGAGTTTCAGACAGGGTACTCTGTGTGTTTTTCAGTGGGATTCTTGATTCTGAGTATAAAGACGAGTGACGAGTGTTAAGATAAAATAATTCTTAGCTCAGGTACATTCGAGTGCCCCAAAACTTAGTTTTAGGATAAAAAGTACTTATTGGCAACCTATAACAGATGAGACGTTCTGAGGTGTCCTAGTCATCTAAGTCTATAACAGCTGAACAGTAAGAAGGCCATTTTACTCAACTGGGATGCAGTCACCACTGACTAGCATTTGAGGCTAGACTCTAATCCTGTGGTTACTAGTAACCAGCAAGTTTAACTGAAGAGGGGTCAGTAAATTCGAACACTGGAAGTATATTTTTTAAAGGAGTTTACATCAAGGGTACTATGGTTCTCAATCAAGTACTCTGTGTAGAGATTAAGGATAAAGAGAACTGGCAACCTAGCATGCGAATTCTGATTCCATGAATACAGTTTTTCATGATAAGATGTATTTACTGCGTGCATCCTTTTTACTACACCTCTCTAAAAATCACTCTATATATGGTTAGACTTTGTGTTAAAGGACTATTGAGTTATTGGGGTGGGGGTTGGGGAGGATTGGCCATATCAGGTAGCTAGTGACAATACCAGTTGTGAAAACAGACACATGAGTTGATAAATTCCTGAAAATAGTGAAGTCCTTTGTCAAAACAGTTAGGAACCATGCAGAGAGTCCAAGTCTAGAATTTATGAATTAAAACGGTGTCCTATGAAACAAGTTTATGGGCCGATAGATTCCTTTAATATCAAGAATTATTTTCATAAGTCTCCACAACAGAATTTGTTGAAAATGTTAATGCTGTGAATGAGAGAATAATTTAGAGGGGAAATATGCCCACAAGTAAGGTGATCTGACAAAAACCACAGACTGACGTCTAATGGACAAAAAACTGAACAAAATGCTGTGAAAAAATGACAACTAGAATGGGGGGTGGGGCTAGGGGCACAGTTAAGGCATCTAAAAAAAATTCCACATGGCTTTGGCTTATTAAAATATTTTACACTTTTTTTTAAAAGAAGATTTGAAAACATCTGAAAAACATGCAAATTGTTTGAAAATCCTGCATGGCAAATTCAGACAGTTTGCAGGCATCATTCAGATGTTTGCCAAGGAAAAGAGAGACCTCTCACTGCACACGGGAGGCCTGCCCCGACCTCTCTATCTGACACTGGATGGCAACCCAGAGGTCTGTGCCGCAGTCACAAACAAGCTGTTGTTATCTGGAAGGGAAGGGACCGTGGAATTTCCATTGGTTGGCGAACAACCCAGCTTTAGTTTTTCCAGATACTCTGCATGTACAGGCTTATGACACTGGAGAACTTTGATGGCATCTTCTACTTTGAACCATTCTCTCTTCCTTCCTAGAAAACAGTATGACATTGGTCAGTATAAAGTCATTAAAAAAACAAAAACAAAAAACTAAGCCACATCCTTTACCAATGCCCCTCACTCCTCCCCAATAAATAACAACTTTTTTGCTTTTGGAATGGCTTAGACAATAAATATATTGGGGGAAGAATTTTAAGGTAATTCAAATGTGGACATACTGATCTTAAAAAAAAAAAGGTAACCCAAAATAATTTAAGATGAAAACTGTATCCAAGTGCGTAGTAGTGGAATTAAGAGACTCTGGACAGCAAAAGGCAAGGGAACTTACCTATATTAACAGAATCTTCCCAATCTTCTAATATTTCAGTGACAGTAAGAACATACACATATGTTCTGTGCTTTCGGTCTTGGTTCTGCTTGAATATAAAAAGAAAAGCATTTTAATCTACAGGAACTAGCCCTCACACGTTTCTGAGGGGAAGAATTCAGCTGTGGTGTACTGCTCACTAGCACACAGGCAACTATACGCGGTTGTCTAGCCCAGCACGAAGTGACTGCCATACTAAAACTGCCACCTTGTGAAAATTAAACACAGGTTGGTCTTAAAATGAAGGGTCTCCCTACCTTCAACTCAATTTAAGTTAGCCTTGTTTACTATAGTCTAGGACTTGCCTGATCTTTTAAATTTTTTTTTTTAAATGTTTGTTTATTTTTGAGGGAGAGAGCAGGGGAGGAGCAGAGAGAGGAGAGAGAATCCCAAGCAAGTGCAGAGGTTGACACAGGGCTCGATTTTACAAACTGTGAGATCATGACTTGAGCTGAAATCAAGAGTCAGACCTTAACCAACTGAGTCACCCAGGCCTCCCCCCCCAACCCATAAAATAAATTCTATGTCCAATGTGGGGCTTGAACTCATGATCCTGAGATCAACAGCCACATGCTCTAATGGCTGAGGCAACCAGGTAGCCTGATAATTGCCCCAATTTCTTCCACCACAAACAATCCGAGTACTACACCCCATTCAAACAGCGTTATTAGGTCTTTGGAAAGGAATGGGAACAGCAAAAAATGAAAGGCATCTCTCACATAAACATTACTACCCATTATTATTAAGAACCCATGGTCTTATCTCTATATCTGGAAAATCAATGCATTTATTATTCTATGTTCAAAAATTCATTGAAATCACCAGGATGAATAGGCAGGATAATGCTAATTTTCTCTTATATTTTCTAAGGGGAAAGGTACATTGATTACTGTTTTTTGTTCAGATTCTGTGAAATGTAAATAGCATTTGTAAAGCAGTTAATACTATTATCTTCCTATGTTATAAGCTTTATTTATAATGTGAGACGTTTTCTTCAAAAATCTTACCAGCATATTGACAATGTGCTATTTGTACCATGGCTATTGTGAATTACAGAAAACCTTCAATGTATATTTCAGTTCAACCAGAAGATGGTGCTGTTGGGTAAGGCAAGTGTTGAATTCTGGGAAAGCTTGAATATTAACTTAAGAACTTTACTGCTAACACTGTATTTTGGGAGTCATCAATTCTACCAAGTTCTACACAATCTAAATTTCTGAATTCTGTAAAAAGCCTTAAAAATAAAATTTATAATAGTTCTACCAGAAGGACTGAACTAACACTTCAATATTATCTTGAAAAAATTTGTCACAATGTGTCAGATAAACCATGTATCTATGTCTGACTCTTGGAAGAAAATATATTTGAGAATAGTTCGGGTCTCATGACTTGACCATGTTTCTCCTTACCTTCTGTAGAATAACTGCCAATTCCAAATTCCCTCCACAAATTCCATTCTGACTTGAGTAATAATAGATTACAGGAGAATTCTATGCTTTTAGCATCTGTTCTTTGTATCTGAGTGTTTTACCTTCATACAGTCCTCTAAGGATAAGTCATTATTTGTGTATCATCTACATGTTATGCACTATAGGCACAGGACACATTTCCAGACAGTATTCACAAGAGACCTAAGCCCTTCAGTGATAATGACTGAGGACACTGTACCTCCTAAAAAGTTTATACCTAAACAATGTACAGCAAACCAAGAGAGAAGTCCTTCTCTGACTGTACTGTCATATAGAAGTAATTATAATGCTGCACACAACTGATGGCATATGAAAGTTAAGTAAAAGTTAACTTTTACTTCCTTCCTAATCCTTATAATTTACTTGCTTAGTCATAGTTTTAAGAGGAATGTCTAGCTTGGGCTGCTGCTAGATTATCTGGCCGGTTAGGAAAGAATCATTAATTCTTTCATTAGCAAGGATTACTTTTGTAACTCACCTCAAATATGCCCAGGAGTCTGCCTAATTTTCCTTTGACTCCAGCCTAATAAAAAAAAAAAAAAAAGATGCAGTGTAAAACTGTTAGACAGTTGACATGAAAATTATTTTCTAGCTATTTTGCCCCAAGGATCTAAACACAATAGACCCTTCCATAACAACCTTGCCTCTTGAAGTTTTTTGACTATGCCAAGATTCATGACCTGTGGTTTGCTATACAACATGGTTTAATTTATTCCATATACAAGTTCAGACTAATCAGATTGTCATTTATTTTATAAGAAATGACAGGGATTGACCAAAAATTAGACTTTCTACCAGTTTGGCACAAACTTCATGAATGAAAACAGACTTTCTGTGTGAACTGATCAATCCCCCTCTGCTTTCTTTTTTCAAATGGCTTCTGAGGTACAATCCTCCGTATAGGTTCCTCTCCTACTACAGAGTCCTTGTTACTTTTACCAGGACTGTAACAGGTAACAGACTGACGGCCATGTCCGTGTGCGCCCATTTAGATCCACACGGTAGTCAATACTGCATCAGTGCCTGCTGCCGCTTCTATCTAGGACGTGCCCTTCCCTCAGGAAGATGCTCATCCTTCAAGGCCGCTCTGAAACCTTTCCAACTACACACCAAGACCCAACGGGAACATCCACATTTGCTTCCCATTTATACCCAAACTGCTGTTCAGTAACTTTTATGGCAGAGTCAATGCTGTTTTGTCTGAGTAAAAAGCAAGTTCTATCATCAGCTGTAAGAAGACAAGCCACTCATGCTTTTGTGCATGTCACATTTTACTGAACTTTAAGACAAAACAAGTAGAATAAAAGCAATTTGCTTCTTACTCATTTGAAAAAGTTACAGCACATGATTAATGTCTCTGAGCATTCCTGCATTGCCTTACAGTGTAATATTAACCTTGCTCTGAGGGCCATCCTGTTCTACACTCATCAGGCTTATTGTCTGTTATACAATTGTGTGTTACACAATTCTGGGGAACTTCTACCTGGATTTTAGCACTTTTTTACCAGGCTTAACAAATACCTGCTTAACAAAATGCTAGCTCTAGCCACCCGGTTAAAAATCTTGAATCAGACAACAAAGAGAGCACTCGTGACCTGCCTTGCTTCTCCGTGCATGTAGCCAAAGAGCCACACAGAACACACTGTAAAGCTCAGAACACAGTGTGTGTGAAAGGAGAGCAAATCAGCTACTACTATTCATCTCACCTCTTCATAAACCTCCCGCACAGCAGCACCACCGGGCTCCTCCTCTGGCTCCATTCCTCCTCCCGGGACGATCCACTGGTCTGGGTACCGACTGCTACTCACCAACAGCACCTGCGAGACCCACTCATTTTTTTAATTTCATCAAAATTATTAGGGGTACACATTGTACCACCAAAAAAAAGCAGCTGACAGCCTTTGTAAACACTCTTGGAATTCAGAATTCAACAATGTGATCACACCACTAAATCATTCTGAACCTAATGAAATCACTCAAACTACCAGATTCAATTAGTAAAGTTCTCCAAATCATGGATACTATCGAAAGATAAAAGTGGAGACTTGGTTTGCTAGCCACAGAGATGCATGCACTTAGGTTCGTGGTTGTATCTGCTATTCGTGAGTTACAGGACCTTATTATTCTGCTGCAAATGTTAAGGATATGTGACTCCAGGCAGTCACCCTGTTCTCTCACCTGGAAACAGTAAGAATACTTAAAAGATAACAGATACTGTGAAAAATGAATAGGGGAATTCATGGTAAGTTAATGCTCAATACAGAGTTGTTATTTTTATACTTATGATTAGGTGGAAAGAGGTACCCTTCATATTCCAAACTTCTATAAATGGGCAAAAGTCACTTCTTTTGATAACTGGCAGCTTAACTACAATTTATGATCTAGAAGAGGGATGGCAAGCTACAGTGAGCGCACTGCTTGTTTTGTGTAGTCTGTGAGTGAAAAATGGTTTTTATATTTTTAATTATATGAGATTCAAATTCCACTGTTAATAAAATTTTATGAGAATCCAGCCACACTTATTCATATTTTACATGCTGCCTATGGCTGCTTTCATGCTGTAACAGCAGAGTTGGGTAGCTGTGACAGAGACTGCATGGCCCACAAAGCCTAACATGCCATCTGGCCCTTTACAAGAAAAGTCTGCAGGCCCCAACTGAGAATAGCATTAACCTTGAAATTTGCAAATGCTTTTTGAAAAACAAACTAGATTACCAGAGAGTATCCTAGAGGTTTATGACTTTAATGGTACCTGAAACATGTATTATATATCCATCTTCTACATGAAAATTTGTGGGCTAGGTTAGGTTGAAATTCACCTGAGTTAAAACAGCAACAAAGGCTACTATGATAAATACCAAATGATGTTTATGAAGTAACAGGTGTCTTAACCAACCTGAACAAAAATGTTTACAAAATTACCTTAGTATATTGCCTCTCAGTAAACACATAACATTCTCATCAGATAAATCAATCTGTTCAGAGCAAAGTGTATTCCCAGACGTGTGTACTGGTTTTCTGACATGCATGCTGGTAGTGCTATCTGTCTAGCACTTGAGAGTTCACAGCCAGCATGAGGATTCACCTCCCATCCAAGAAGGCTGCCAGGAACGCATCCTTCCCCAGTTGGAAAGTTCTAGGATGATCGTAAATAGTTCAGCAACTCCCACCTTTCCCCAGCCTCTAACACACTGAGTTGGAAGATAAGGGAACATCTCTTCAGGCACATATCGCCTCAATTTGAAAAAGCAGCAGCACACTTCTGCCTATGGACACACCATCATCGCAGAGCAGTGATCAATTAATGCTCAAGGGGTCTGAGCGTTGTTTCTCTCATTCTTCATCTGGATAGGACTCCACTGCTTCTGCCAGCTTCATTCCTTCACATGAGTAACTGGCAGAACAATGCAAATCTAGAGAAAGCACTGAAATTAACAGCTGATAAAGCCTTAGCTGAAACATGAATGGCTGACTGGGAGGGTACCGCCAAGCCCAAACATAGCAAATTTGGTAAAATGAAAACATAAGACAGCTTTAAATTTAAAGTGTTAGCAAATTGGGCTTACATATCAAAATTAGAAACTTAAGAGCCAGAATAAACAAATCTAGCAACAATTAGAAAACAGTTGTTTGAATGCAAAGATGTTTTGCAACTATACAGATCATACCCAAGATGTATTTTGTTCCTTGATGTACCCAATAAGGGACTGATAATCTACCAATCAGTGCACCAGTTTCCTGCTCTGTAAAAATAAGCACCTATCCTTACAGAATTATTGAGTGTTTATGAGACTTAAATACCTAAGTACTCAATGTTGGCCATGACTAGTTCTTCTGCTTTCCCACTAATTGAACTGAACCAGCTTATCAAGAATTAGGCTTTCCCCCCAAATTTTGCCCATTTCATTAATTTTATAATTATTGAGAGTTAGTGATGAACTGAGGGCAAAAAGGAACTATCAAAAAAGACTTTGCAAAGATTAATTAAAGGTGGGTTATTAAAAAACTGCTATCAAATTAAATATGGATGAGAATACTGTAAAAAGGAAATTTAAAAACCCAGAAAGAGCCTACAAGAGTCTTCTTCAAAGTTCAATTAAAATTCTTTAAACAAAGTGAGACTGCAAATCAGATTTCATCTTTTGTTTTATTCAAAAAGGAGGCTTACCAACTATCTATGCTACTCCAAGGCTCTGGCCTATATATGGAGACTGGCAAGTGTTAAGTTTTTAAATTAAAACAAAAATTCTTAAGGTACAAAAGAATATGTCTTGCATCAAGGTAAAAGTAAACTAGCTACTGTTTCAGACTGCAGAATTGGAGGCCTCTTTTCCTGGTCACTAGGTGCGGCTTACTGACAATCTAGTTTTTATTGCCTAGATGAAATTCTTATTGTTTTTATAAGATATAGGTTTTTGTCATGTTAGCTAAAATACAGTGTATATAGTGTGCTCTTGACTTCGGGAGTAGATTTCCATGTTCATCACTTAAATACAACACCTGGTGCTCATCCCAAGAAGTGCCCTTCTCAATGGCCATCACCCATTCTCCTCCACACCATCCCCCGATCAACCTTCAGTTTGTTCTCTGTATTTAGGGGCACTTGGGTGGCTCAGTTGGTTGAGCATCCGACTTTGGCTCAGGTCATAATCTCAGTTCGTGAGTTCGAGCCCCACATAGGTTTGTGCTGACAGCTCAGACCCTGCTTCGGATTCTGTGTCTCCCCCTCTCTCTGCCCCTTCCCCCCTTAAGTAAATAAACATTAATAAAAGAAAAAAAAGTTTGTAACTTTTTTTGCCTTTCCTTCCCTTCCCTCTGTTAAGAGAACATGTATCTGTTTTTCCCTGACTTATTTCACTTAGCGTAATACCCTCTAGTTCCATCCACGTTGTTGTAAATGGCAAGATTTCATTCTTTTTCATTGCTGAGTAGTTGGATGAAATTCTTAACTACCCAATTCTATGTTCCTAAAGTACTTGATTATGTTCGTAATGGGACAGGACACTGCAGGGGCTTGCTACTGGAAAAGTACATTAAAAAAAATATATTTTAATTTATTTCTGAGAGATAGAGAGCGAGCGAGCATAAGCAGGGGAGGGGCAGAGAGAGAGGGAGACACAGAATCTGAAACATGCTCCAGGCTCTGAGCTAGCTGTCAGCACAGAGCCTGATGCAGGGCTCGAACCCAAGAACCGTGAGATCATGACCTGAGCTGAAGTTGGATGCTTAACCAACTGAGCCACCCAGGAGCCCTGGGAAAAGTACATTCTTATTTATTTAGTAAACGGGGAGTTTCAAAACCATTAATATTCATAATGTTTGAATCCTGAAAAAATGAAATTCAGCATCATATATCTAGGTCAATGATAATTCCCATTTGTCCCAAGATAATGTTTAAGAGATAAATTACATAAAGTTAATAATGTTGAAAACCCATTAATATAGTCCGTGTCTGCTTTTCTGAACACTTATGCTTCTAATTAAAATCAAATTTTTAATCTGCAGTCTACAGGACATCGTTCACATATGACTGAACTTGTCTTCCGAAGTCAGTGACAGGAAATCTCTACATGCTTCCACAGCTCCCTTCATAAATTACTTTTTAGAAAGCCTCATGAAGACAGATCTGTATAGTTTTGGATAAATGATTTAGCAGAAACTGAAAACTTATCTGCAAGAGTCCCCTGACATTCCAAAACAATTAAATTTGATCAAACCATTAACTTCAAATATATCTTTCCAAAATAAATGAGTAATTAATACCTGTGGTTTAGAATGATCAGCATCTAAACTACTAGTTTAAGACACTTGATAACGAGCCTTTGGTAATGAAACAGATTTGAAAACCAGTATGTTTCATTATGTATTTGCCTACTCCTCTAGAGTACTTCATTCGAGGTTCAAATGAGGTCAAGGCCAAATTTGTATGTTTGTTGTTTGTGTGTGGAGGGGGGAGTGGTGGTGATTATCTAGCAGGGTAGAAGAAATGAATCTGAATAGCCTAAGTAGAGACAAAGATGATTAAAATCCCTACTACATGAGAAGAATCTAAAACTATAGAACTGTATCCCAAATCATTATCATTCCATATCCTAGGAAAAAAAAGCCATATAAACATTTCTACAACACCCCCCAATCTACTAGATCTGTAATATAGCTTTAGCATGCTTAGGAATGCTCTAAAAACATTATTTAGATTACAAAATCTTGGTAAGGGGATACACCAATAGCTGATAAATCCAGACCTGGTTGTTCATAGGTTTTAAATTCCATTTCAACTACCTTTCTAGGTGTATTACATTTTGTGTATCCAACAAGATGACAGTCCGCCACATTAGTGACAAGGTGATGGAGATGAAAGCAGACATTTAACCTTCCAGATAAGCCAGTGCTGAGTCCAAAGGAAAGATTTATAGAAAGGTTAGTCAACCCATCAGGCTGCAGAATTAGACTGGAATCACACTCAACCTCAAAGGCAGCGCTGTTGCCCACCTTCATATAAGCATTCCTGCTACTATACTGTCAGACCTCAACCCTACCTTCCATGTGCATTCAACGCTTATCAGAATAAAACACCATTTACCTGTCATTGTTAAGAAACCATTTCCCACACTTGTCTTTTCCTTAGATTCCTAATGTTTTAAGCATTTGGAATATAAGTATTTCTCACTTTTAGCAGCAGTAGTGTAGTGATAATGGCCTACTTGGAACCAGCCCTGAGTCTTGCTGGACAACAGTTTGTCTATGAATTGGAATAATCTACAGTATAGATTCAATATCCTACTATGACCTAGCAAGTCCTCCTTACTGGGGGGTTTTAAGTGCTTGTAAACTAAAAAAATGCCGTTCAAGATCTATGCAATGCAGTAATGCCTTCAGAGCATGGAAGTAAATGAAATTCTTAGTTCTATTCACCAAGTGGCCCCCAAATGCCGTTTGTGTTTCAGCTTTTACTCTTATAACTGGTCATAGCTTGCTTCTGGGAACAACTAGTCACTACAAATGACTATTTCTTTCCCCTGGGGGGGGGGGGGAGAGGAGGATGACTATCCAGAGAACCCCTCAAGTGATCCCTAAATCTAGGAATGAAGAGTTTTATTTTGTGAACTATAGCTATTTAGAAGCTGTATTGGGGTTTTTGTCCTTTCTCGCACGTTATCATGAACCAAGATGCATGAATGATTTTTGAAACTTTATGAAACTTTTACCATAGTAAGCTGTCTTATAGGCTCTTAACTAAAATTAGGCCAGCAAGCAGTGTATTATTAGGAATACCCAGTATGCACACAGACGTCTTAAAAGATCTTAAGTGGTTATTGTATCCATTAGCCAGCTACCTACTGCTATGATTAAGCAAATTAGTACTACTTTTTGGACTATTGAGGCACAGAAATTACCAGGGTCAGAAATTACCCAAATCAGATTATTTTGGGAAAACATGTTTAGCCCAAATTATTGCTAGGCCAAGAAAAGATCAAAATTCCAAATTTGAGTATGGTTTCTCCTGAATGCATATCACTTTTATACCATCATAAAGTCGAAAAGTCACAAGTTGAACCGTTGTAAGTCAGGGACTATCCTTATGGGATTGGTAAACAGAAGAATGCTAAATTGGACTGATCATGACATTTTCTCGTAGCATGTCAATGTTTTGAAATGATGGGCTTAGCTTTTACATACACTGGAGGAAGCCTTCGTGATATATACCAAGAGCCTAAAACAGATGTAAATTGTACTAAAATGCCTTCCCTTCAAGGAAGTGGCTGCTTGAATGGCCTAAGCAGCTCTTTTTGACTAGGAGAACTGCAGGCACAGATGGTACTTCCCTGTTTAGAAAAGACTGCCTTCAGATAGTTATTTAATTTTCATGATAAAGTCGTCTCCATTTGAAGCAAGTATCTTAAAGCAGAGCCTAAACCTGAAAGGACTTCTGCAGAAGTATGAGCCCCAGATTATTTATCTGAAAAGGCAGACTGACTGCCTGTTGCTCCCAAGCATACAATGTTAGTACAGATGTATCTGTACTAGAATTTCTTATTAAGATTGTTTTATTAGCGCTCTGGTTTTAGAGACCCACAGGTTTTAAGACTGCTTTCCCACCAAATCTTAGCTTTAGTGCATAATTTTGTAGAATTCAGACATTTTAGTTAATACACACTTGGCATTTAGCAGACAGTAGAATGCAGCCCTGGCTCAAGGAGCTTAAAAGCTAATTAGGGCAGTAAGTCCAAGTCGAAGAGTAATAGGCAGTTCTTAAGACAGTTTTGTTAGCATTTCCCACTCACAACTGTCCCTGGATTCCACCCAGAATCAAGTCATTTCTATTTCTCTTTTCAGAACTTTTTTTTTTAAATATTTTTTTATTTATTTCTAGGGGAGAGAGAGAGACAGCGTGAGCAGGGGAAGGGTCAGAGAGAGAGGGAGTCACAGACTAAAACAGGCTCCAGGCTCTGAGCTGGCAGTTAGCACAGAGCCCGATGCGGGGCTCGAACCCATGAACTGCGAGATCATGGCCTAAGCGAAAGTCGGATGCTTAACCAACTAAGCCACCCAGGCGCCCCTTCAGAACTCTATCTTATATTGCTGCTAGATCATCCTCAAGCTTTAATACACTTAAAATGTAAATATTCCTTGTTCAAAACTAAGTGTTCCTGTCTTGCCTAGCAACTCCTTAGCCTTATATACAAGGTGCTCTTTTTCAACTAGTCCACAGCCCTAGGTCTTGCTCTGTTTGTAATGCTTGGTCTTTTCCTCTCTCACTCACTGAAATCCATCTCCAGTGGTCTTAACCCTGAAACATCTGATATTACTTTTCCCATACTTGATTTCCCTTTATATCAGTTTTGTCTATCCAACCACTACAGAGTATGCTTTTTAGGAGCGGATTCTTTTCATTTCTGCATCCCTGTTCAAACTATCATATACGCAAACGTGTTCAACAGAGTCCATTTCTGGCTGCCTTCTGTGAATGTACTGTTCTCTTTCACTGCACACACACAGTATTCCAGCCATTCTATGTGGGATACTAATGCGCTTGTGTGGAAGCCCAACAACGAAAACTAAGGGTGGTTCCTACAGAAGTAACGAGGTGGAGTGAGGATCAAATGTATAGGAGACTTAGAAATAAAGGATCTGGGCTCAGAAAGATCTACCAGCTTCTGTGATCTTGGGACAAGTTAGCTCAGCTGCCTAATTTCTTACTATACAAATACTAATGCTTATTTACCTCCCAGGGAAGATAAAATGGGCAAATATATAAAACCACCGCCAAGAAAAGATAGACTTTGCTGTTTCTTTCCTCAAACAACCTGTTCTAAACCACTACTGAAAGGCTACTGATGAACGCCTTCAGTACAAAGAGAGCCATATTAGAGCACTGCATAACTTTTTGTGGTCAAACAGCAATTCCTATTTTACATCAATTTACGCTCTATAAACATTCCATTCTTAAATAAGGCATACCTTTAAATCTCCCAACAGGGATCTAGGTGTTATGAACCCAGGAGGGGGAAAAAGTCCCATCTATTAGGTAAAGAGGTGGATTCAGGCTGTTTTGTATCCTATCCTTGGAAGGCTACCAATGCAATTTCAACAAGGTGGGAACAAATTCACAGCAAAACAGCAAGATGACCAGGAAAGCTAACAGGATCATTTTTGTAACTATCACATAACAGAAGGAGCCTCAACTATATGTAACTACAAAAATGAAGATCCTAAGCCACACACTGAAGTTGGCTGTGCATTTTACTTAGAGAATTCCAAGCCTTCCCTCAGAGCGTATTCTCTAACAAACTGACTTAATTTCTCAACCTGTATGGTACCAGATTTATTCATATAACAGATTTCTCTAATAAATGCTCCAGAGCTCGCTCCTTACTTCATTTTTTCTAATGGCGCTAGTCTCTTGTCTCAACCAGAGGCTAGGAATTTAGCATTTATAACAGCAGGAACAATTTCCAAGCACAAAAATAACTCCTTGATCTGCTACAATAATTTCTAAAGTGTTCTCCAGGCTTTGCTTTACCATTCACACAATACAGATCATTTCAATTTCCTCCCGTTTCCTATATATTCCCCTGGGAACCGTTTTTACAAAGCCTGAATTCCAAGTTCAGGTTATGGCAAGACTTCAAAGTCGTCACTTCCAGAAAGGCTTCCAAGTTCAGCCTCACAAAATCTCTCATTCAGCAAACAGCATGCACCCAATTGCTATGGAGCCCTGTGCCAAGAGCCCAGCATCTGAAACGGGCTGGATCCTGAATTCTGACTCCACCACTTCCTAATTATGTCATTTGGGTAAAGTACTGAGGCTCTGCAACCGTCTCTTCACATACAGACCAGCACAAAAAGGATTAAATGCAGCAAACTTAAAGGTCTTCAGGTAGGCCCCACACTCTATAAACACTCAACCAAGAATGTGATTATGCAACACTGAGCAAATTAGACCAGATCCTTGACCTATCTTGATCACTGTGGGCTATTATATGCTTTTATATCCAAAGTTTGTTTTTGCCTCAATGCACTTAATGCTTGTAGACTGTTTCTGTGTAAATGTTAAAAACAAAACACAAAAACCTATCTCCTTTTAGTTTCCAGCTCTCCTAAGTGGGCCCAGGTCATAGAGTAAAAACTACACCACTGAGTGTACACTATGTCATGTTCATCCTAACTTCAGGGATGAGCAATAAGGAAGCCATTAAATTCCTGTCTCCAGCTTTAGCCTGGTATTTTATTGGACACAGTTGGTTATGGAAGCAAAATTCAGATTGTTAACTTTTTCCTGTCTAATCATTTTAGGAGTGGCAATGCTTTTAAAAAAACTAAAAAAAAATTTTTTTGAGTTTATCCATTTATTTTTTAGAGAGAGACAGAAAGCAAGCAGGGGAAGAGCAGGGAGAATCCCAAGTAGACTCCACGCTGTCAGCACTGAGCCCGATGTGGGGTTTGAACCCAGAAACCGTGGGATTATGACCTGAGGCAGAATCAAGAGTCCGAGGCTTAACCGACTAAGCCACCCAGGCATCCTTAAAAAATTGTTAATGTTTATTTATTTTTGAGAAAGAGAGAAACAGAGCACAAGCTGGGGAGGGGCAGAGAGAGATGGAGACACAGAATCTGAGGCAGGCTCCAGGCTCTGAGCTGTTAGCACAGAGCCGGTAGCAGGGCTCGAACTCTAGAACTCGTGAACCCGTGAACCCGTGAGATGATCACCTCGGCGGAAATCGGAAGTCAGACAGATGCTTAAGGATGGAGAGGAGTGGCAATGCTTTAGAAAAAATGTTCTTGGCTACCAATCAGTATTATTGTCTTAAGTAAATTTTAAACAGTGAACCATTTTAAGTTAAATGTAACTGAAACAAGGAAAAACTTTTCTCCAGGCAAACCTTGAGAGTCTCGCCATCAACTCAATGAAGGGTAAATTAAAGACTGCTTACTCTTAGAGCAAGAAAGGCTGCTCCTCTCCAGATGTCAATCTAAATACAGCAAAGTAAAGAAACCTCGATACAGATGCTGAGAGCTAAAGATTACTGTCTGAAAATGGCAACTCTGCCCACCTCTAGTCCATCTTCTTCCTCTGGCACTATTCCACTAGCCATCTTTCTATTGTCAGAAAACTTTAAGAAGAGGCCTTTAAAAAATATGTCAAGTATAACTACGCCAAGTGCTTGCGAGTTAAAAGGTCCACTTAAAAGTGGGACTGAGAAAACCGGACCGAATGGGGTTTTATTTTCAAGCACGGGGATTGTCGGGCTATTCCGCAAACATCCCTAGATTTAATCCGAAACCGCAAACTGCTGTAACAGGGAAGGAACATGTAACAGGGGCAGAAGGCTCGGGCTGCAAGACCCACGCCATTTCTGCCGCCTCCGTTAGCACTCAAGGTTTATCTGGCTTTACCCAAGTCGCGTGTTAAAATGGTAACTCCCTCCCGAAGCGACCTATGCGGCCCGGGATCTTGCCGCCGGCCAGGAGGCGCCTCGGCCTCGGGGCCTCACGACCGCCCGGAGGAACACTGGGCTGGGCGAGCCTCTTTGTCTGTTTTATCAACCCAGAAAAAGGAAGGAAGGAGGGAGGGCGGGCGGGAGGGAAGGAGGGAGGGGGCTAATCCCTCCCATCCCGGTGGCCAAACGGAGGAGTAGAGCGAGGAAGGAGAGGGCTAGGACCCCCAACCGGCCCCCCACCCCCCAGCCCTCCCCGGCGTCGCGGCGGAAGGCGCGGAGCGCGCCGGCCGCCCTCACCTCGTCCTCCAGCTCGCTCCGGAAGCACAGGCACGCCGCCCGCTTCTTGAAGCCCTCGCGGTCATAGGTCCGCGTCTGGTTGGGCTTGAACTTCATCATAGAGGCGGGCTCTTGCTGCCGCTGCTGCTCCGGCCGCCGCCGCGGGGGCCCGGCCGCCGCCACCCCGCCGGGGAGTTGGGGCGCGGGCGAGTCGGGGCGCAGGGGCGCCGGGAGACGAGGCGGCGGCGCGGGGAGTGACAGCGAGGCCGGTCAGTCCCGGAGCCGGCGGCCGCTTCGACGCGGAACAGGGCGAAAGCGCGGGTCACTGTAGCCCGGGTGCCGGAGAGGAAGAGCTGCCTCTGCCCGGGCGTCCGCCGCTCTCCATGGAGCCCGTCGCCCGCTTGCCTCCGCTTCCTCCTCCCGCTGCTGCCGTGCCGCCGCCGCCGCCGCCGCCGCCGGGGGAACAGCGAGGCAGGAGACTCGCGCCACAGGCAGACAGTTGTGAGAACTCCCGGCAACCTGGCAGCAGCGCCGCGGCGGCTTCGCGCCGCCCCCACCGCCTCTGTATTTAAGCGAGCCCGCGCAGCCCCGCCCCCGCGCGTCCCGCCCCGCGCGCGCCAACGCGCCTGCGTGCCAGGACCGTTGCGGCGGGGGAGGGGCGGCGGGGGAGGGGCCTCGGCCGCGCGACGGCCGGCGTTCCGCAGTGCCTGCGGGCCCCGGCTGCCTCCCGCAAGCGCGGGATGGCCGTGGCGGGCCAAGATGCCTGCTAGTACGAAGAGGCAAAGATCCCTCCCCGCCTGTCTATAAACACCACTAGTTTCCCGTTTCCCATAAATGCCATTTCCAGGAGAGGAGGTCCAACTACGTACAACCACACAAAGTTGCACCCTGGTCAGTAAATGCCTTGCTGCACCGCAGCGATTGCAGTCTCCGCAGTGACTGACGTGACCAGCCTTCGCCCGTGAAGTGCGGGGAGACGAGAAGGTGAAGGCCCGGAAAGGGCAAGACGTTGGTTGAGACGTTTTCGTTTGGGGTCGGGGGTGGGGGGGTTGGGGGGGGTGAGTTGCTTTGGTGGTTTTGTTTTCCAGAGGAAGGAGGGCAGGCAAATTTCCTTCTTTTTTTTTCCCCTTAAAAAAAAAATCTTTGGTTAAGGAGTTGTATTTTTTTTTAAGTTTAATTATTTACTTTGAAAGAGGGAGGGAGGGAGAGAGAGAGAAAACCCCAGGCAGGCGAGAGAGAGAGAGAGAGAGAGAGAGAGAGAGAGAGAGAACCCCAGGCAGGCTCCACACTGCCAGTGAAGAGCGCGAAGTGAGAGAGAGAGAGGGGGAGAGAAAACCCCAGGCAGGCTCCACACTGCCAGTGAAGAGCCTGAAGTGAGAGAGAGAGAGAGAGAGAGAGAGAGAGAGAGACCCAGGTAGGCTCCACACTGCCAGTGAAGAGCCTGAAGTGAGAGAGAGAGAGAGAGAGAGAGAGAGAGAGAGAGAGAGAGAACCCTAGGCAGGCTCCACACTGCCAGTAAAGAGCCTGAAGTGGGGCTCGAACTCATCAACCCGGAATTCATGACCTGAGCCGGAAGGTGAAGCTCAACTGCCTAAGCACGCAGACGCCCCCTGTTTATACTCTTTCAAGAGTCCATTCAGGCTTAAATATTTCTTTGAAGCTATGGGTAACGTTTCCCACTTTGTCCCACCCCCTGGAATGTATTCATTAATACGAAGTGTCTTACACGTGTATTTCATGCTCAGTAACAGGCAGCTATGTACTGGGGCCACAACACTAAATATAATGGGATTTCTGCTATCCAGGAGTTTAGAGTCTTCTGAGGACTTGGGACAAACAACCTTTTCTTTTCAGAGTGTCGTCCAGGGTTAAGATAGAAGCCGGGAGACCCAGTGTTTAGGAAGCTAACCCAGTCCACCCTGCCCCCCCCCGCAGAGCCCAGGCTACTTAGTTCCGCACATATCTGACTGGTTTTCATTCCTAGAGGGCCTACTGTGTGCCAGGCACTGGCACCTCAAACCAGCCCCTGCCCTGCCAGGATCTTAGGCACCTGAGAGCAGACAGTCAAATATCAAACAATCACACAAGTACTCTTAAAACTACAGATCTGATTAGGATGAAGGTGGTAGAGGGTTTCACAGGCAGATATGACCAAACATGCAAGACAGAAAGGGCTTCCTGAGGGCAGTAGGTCAGGAGCTGAGGGCTGAAGGAGGGGGTGATCTAAGGCCACCAAGAGCCTGGTGAACTTTCAAGGCTGAGGAAACTGGGGCTTACATAGAGTTCATTGGGAGAAGGAGCCAGGAGCAATCATAGAAATGAGAAAAGGCTCATGTAGCTGTAGACGGGGTGGGGGTAGCTGGGTTCCACTTTTGGCCCAGAGGGTTGTGAGGCCTGACCATTCCCTTGGTGAGTCCAGAGTAGGGCACTGGTCTTCCTGTTCTAGATTCTGACCTCCTTCAAGTTCACGACTGCTGGATCTAACTTCATCACCTTCTTACCTACAGAGCCAAGCAGAAGCAAGTTTGTACAGTAACCTAATGTTGAAAAAGCGATTTAAGAAATGAGATTTTTACCATGGCGCAGTTGGAAATCTTATCAAGTCTCTGCAGAGACATTGTCCAAGCCTTAGCTTTCTTACAGAAGCCACTTGAAGTGTATTTCCAGATTTATAAACCGGGACTGAACACATCTAGCTAGGGACTCCATTTTGATCAATATGCAAATATTATTTTTAGATAATTGGGTCTAAAAATTGATAAAGTGATTAATCTCACCATAGTCTTCCTAAATGATAAAGAAGATTAAGTTTTCCTCTGCTTAAAACTTAAAAGCTCTGGCTTCTAGTTTGCGCTCAGTGAATATTTGTTGATTGGATGTTGGTCTACACAAATCTTTCCCACTTGGTAATTACATGAGGTGAGGTATGAATGAGAATTAACTGAGGAGGAAGGAGGAGGATGCCTGGAATTGACTCATTGACGGGAGGAAAAAAACTGCACAGAAAATGGGGAACATGAGCCTCGACCACTTGTGTCTGGTCTCAAACTGCATTTGGTTGAAAAGATCTTGGGTTCAGGTCTCACTGTGCCAATCACTATATGTAATTTTTCTCATCATTCAAATAGGTATAATTTTGTCTATACCATCTCGTAAAAGACCACAGTCCATCTGAGAGGCTTTAAAACTATAAAGCGCTTAAACAAACACGGAATATTATTAACAGGGAAGTTTTTGTTGGAGGTCTCTCCTTCTGTTCCTTTCCTGCTCTTTTCCTCAAGGAGTTAAAGGAGTGATGGAGAGGGCCAGATGCTTGGAAAGGGCTGTGAATTTTCACACTGTGAGGGAAGGGTTTTATTTTAAAAAGAATTTTGCAACAAATGATTTGAATGGAAGAATTCTATCATATAAATAACCACCCCTTACTTTTTTTGTTAGTTAATTTATTGAGTTAGTGTTTGGAATTATTTGATGAACATCTGTGAGAAAAGGAAATCTGTCTGACTAAAATGATAGACTAGAGAAAGGCGGAATTACAGTGCTGGATCTTCATTTCCTATGTCAGTTCCTCAGTATTAGGGTCCAGCCTCCTCTCCCTAAAGCCCCCTGCTTAGTATTGTCTAACAGGTATTATGCATCTGAAATACGCTTAAGCACCTTTCAAAGCTTAGATCATATCCAACCAGATCACAGTTGAGATAGACACATGGCTGATTTTCCTCTGCAGGGCCAGAGGACTGGGCTACACCGGCCGGTTTCCTTGGGGATCAGAGTCCAATTTCAGGTTAATCTGTTTAGTTCACTGAGCACAGTCTTGTCATACCTAGAACTAATTATACACAGAGCTATTTCTTCTACTCTTTTCAAATATTTGGAGCCATCAGAGAGGGGAGCCAGCATTCCCTCTGCAGGGTACTTCTTTTCCCTGGGCCTTTTTACGGGAGGCAGTGGAATAGGGGTACAGTGCAGGGAGCTGGCTGCTCAGAGCAGGGGTACAGTGCAGCTTAGAGCTGACTCACAGTGTTACCGTGAAGTAAGGTCTGTCCCTCAAGGTAAAACTGATCATGACAAATGATCCCTTCCTATGTCTTTCCAGTGATACTAATACCTAGTCATTACTGGATGTTACTCAGTGCTGGGTGCTATTCATAATCACATTTGAGTAATCCCAGCAGCAGTACTATTTATTGTCCCCATTTTACAGGCAAAGAAACGGGGACAGCCTTCTGTCTTCTTAGCCCATATTCTTAACTCCTGCTTAACTCACTGCAAGCTTGTCTTGCCTCTTCTATTCCCTGGTATTTATTTTGTATTTGTTGTGTTCTGACACTGGGAATTTTTTCCATTTAAAATGAAAAAGGAGCTCTTTGTAAGGTGGGATGGTAACAGAAACTCTTAGAGTGAAAAACGGAAGTGGAAGTCTTGGTTACAATTTCACGTCATCTAAAATGATTTCCTTTCTTTTACAAAAGGCACTGATTAGAATGGAATCAGCAATAGTTGAAAATTCAAAAGCCTTAAATTAAATTAAACTAAAGCTTTAGGATGAAAAATCCTAAAAAGGATAGATGCAACTAGCATTTGCAAAACTTTAAAAGAGACTGGTTTGGCTGTGTATAAGGTTCTCTTTCACTGAAGTAAAGAAATGATTTTCAGACTTACAACCCCCATTTCCTCAATTCCTATTTAACTGCAGAGCACTTGGTTTCACAGGCATCACCTGGATATGCTGTTTTGGGGGCCTAATGAAAATGTTTACTGGAAGCACAACTTCCCTCTTTCCTTATTTATCATTCAGGGAAAGGTGTATGCCAAGTGCTTATCTCCTCTGCAAAGGCAATGACTTGACATTTTCACCACTTTCTCCAGGACAGCATTTTAAACTCCTGCTTCATTCAGAATTGCTTATTTTTGCTACATAAAAATCCTGCATTTTTGTTTGAGGAAGAAGGCTAAAAAAAGAATGTTTGCTGGAAGAGACATGTTAATCAATTATAATCTATGGGCCTTGTTTTGATAGAGATTAAAACAAACTACAAATAAACAAGAAAAAAGACAGTTATAGAACAGCTAGGGAATGTGAGCAATGAATATTTTACGATATTAAGCAACTATTGTTATTTTGGAGGAGGCTGTGATGTTTAAAAAGGGAACTCCTTACGTCTTAGAGATATATACTAAAATATTCAGAACTGAAAGGATATGCATTCTGAGATTTTCTTCAAAATCATCTGGGTTGCTGGGAGCAGGGAAGATGGGTTGGGAATGTGGAGGAAACTAGACAGGCCCTGAGCTGATTGTTCTTGAATTTGTAAGCCATTAGGAAAATGGAGGAGAGGAAGGAAAGATAAAGGAGAAATGCCTTCTATTTCATGGAGCATGGAAATAAATCTGTGCTGTTAGATAGAAGTTGTTTATGTTCATGAAACAAGTATTAGAGTCTAGAATGATTGGAATAATCAGAAGTGCAGTTTGCAGGGCACCTGGGTGGCTTAGTTAGTTAAGTGTCTGGCTTCAGCTCAGGTCGTGATCTCACGGTTTGTGAGTTTGACCCCACATTGGGCTCTGTACTACCAGCTCAGAGCCTGGAGCCTGCTTCGGGTTCTGTGTCTCCCTCTCTCTCTGCCCCTCCCTCGCTCATGCTCTGTCTCTCTCTCTCTCAAAAATAAACATTTTTAAAAAAAATGCAGTTTGCAAAATATACAATGTTTTTATAAAATATAAAATAAGCTCTGACCAAAAAATCACTCACCTATGCAAAAAAAATTTTAACCAATATCATTCCATGAATTGAAAAAATTTTAATGGTCATTTCTATGTGAAAATTTAATAGTGACTGATTTGGTTATCAGCATTCACCCTTACTAGTGAAACAAGATTTCATTCTTATAACAAGATTACAAGTCCTAGGAGTACAGGAAGCCAAGTGATCCAGTCATATTTTTGTGTTACAGCTGAGTTATAGGCTGTGAGATAGTCCATATATGCACTTGTTGGCATAGTAACTATATCATGCATCATACTCCTCTTTAGAAAATGCAGATAATCTCTCTCTGGCTATTTATGCTGATTTTTAAATCTGTCCTTGATTTTTGTTTATTGTTCTGGTTTAGGGACTTGAGCTTCTGAGGATTGAATTAATCATACTCCTCAATTAAGGTAAATATATATATACTTTTGTTCTTATATATTGAATTGATCATATTCCTCAGTTAGAGTAATATAGAGTAAGTATATATATAAATACATATATTTTGTTCTTCTATATTACTGTAAACCGTATATTATTTTATGGAGATGTATTTTGAATTTATGCAAATAATCACATATCTTAGTTTCATCACCCAATGACTAAAATGTGTTTAGTTATTTCCTGTAGATTCTGTTTTCTAGCTAATGACATTGGCTTTCTCTTTCCTTGGCGAAGAATTCCCAAATAGAAGAGAAAAAGCAGTACATATCCAAATAAAGAAGAAGTATTACTTAGCTGCTCCTAAATGTTTAAGTTCCCATTAAAATATTACAAGAGTCCTGCCTTCTTTGCAACATCAGTAAAACACTCAATGCACCACTTGTTTGGCGTTAGAGAAAGGACTTAAGGACTTGCATCAACCTTTTGTGTGTGTTGATGTGGCTTAGGAGGACTCTGACTTCTTTTTTTTTTTTTTTTATTTCTGAGAGAGAGAGACAGAGAGACAGAGACAGAGAGAGAGAGCATGAGCAGGGGAGGGTCAGAGAGAGAGGGAGACACAGAATCTGAAGTAGGCTCCAGGCTCTGAGCTAGCTGTCAGCATAGAGCCTGATGTGGGGCTTGAACCCATGAACCGTGACATCATGACCTGAGCCAAAGTCGAATGCCTAACCGACTGAACCACTGAGTTGCCCTCTTTTTTAATTTTTTATTTATTTTTTATTAGGAGGACTCTGACTTCTGTGTTCAGAAGTGAAATGGGTAGATAGTCACTGCTGCGGAATGGATACCATAAGAAGCAACCAATCAGAAATACATAAAGCAACACAGGTTTAAAAAAAAAAAAAGCAACACGGGTAGATCTTGAAGACAGAATCCTTTTAAAAAACCTAAAAAGGAAAATAAGGTGTATTATCATTTGCAATAAGTTAAAAGTAAGTCCATAGAAAACAAGACATAGTTTGCAGCAGTAGTAGGTAAGAACAAAATATCTATACATTTACCTAGAAGAAGAGCTGCTCTTTGTGAGGAGGGGGTTTGGAGTGATTGGGGTACTCTAACAGAGTACTGTAAACTGGCTGACATATAAATTCCAGACATTTATTTCTCACAGTTCTGGAGATTAGAAAGTCCAGGATCAAGGTGCTGCCAGATTCAGTGTCTGGTGAGAACTCACTTCCTCGTTCATAGATGCTTCCTGGTTCCTTGTGTCCTCACAAGGTGGAAAGGGCCGGGGAGCAGCCCTTAGTCTCTTAAGGGCACTAATCCCATTCATGTGGGCTCTGCCCTTGTGACTTAATCATCTCTTAAAGGCACACTTTTTTTTTTAATGTTTTAAAAAATTTTTATTTATTTATTTTGAGAGAGAGAGAGAGACAGACAGACAGAGACAGAGAGCAAGAGTGGGGAGAGGCAGAGAGAGGGAGAGAGAATCCCTAGGAGGCTCCACACTGCCAGCACAGAGCCCAATGCAGGACTCAGCCTTGAGAACTGTGAGATTATGACATGAATTGAAACCAAGAGTCAGATGCTTAATTGACTGAGCCACCCAGGTTCCCCTTAAAGGCACACTTTCTTATACCATCACCCTGGGAGTTAGGATTTCAACATGTGAATTTTAGAGTGACACAAACAGTTTATAGTAGGTAGTTACACAAAGGACTGTCAAATTTTTTAGGTGGGACTTAGGGCTTGTGGTTTGGTTGGAAGAGGGAACTTTTTAGAAGCACAGTTTTTATAGCATTTGACATAATATTGAGAAAATATCAGTTCCACATATAAAAGAAAAAAGGGGGGCTGCTTTAGTGAGCATCAGTGGCAGCTTATGCTTTCTCTGAAACTGTCCCTACCTCCAGCTACAATCACGTTTGGCAGGGGCTTCAGCAAGTAGCAGGAAAGGTCAAGTGGGTTTCCATACAGGGTAGACAGCAGAGTCCTACAGTTTTGAAGTGGAAGAAATCTTCAAGCTCATAGTCCAATCCCTTATTTTCCAACCATAGCCTCTCTCTCTGGCTCTCACCCCTCTTTGGCTAACTCCTGCTTCAGGACTCAATTTAGAAACCCTTCCTCTAGGAGGCATTACCTCCCTCCTCCTGCAAAGTCTGGTTGCCATCCCTGTACTTCTTCCATGGTCACATTTGTCACTTGGAATTACAAATACTTTTTCTTTTCTTTTCTTTTACTTTCTTTTATTTTATGTTTCTCCCAAGAGACTCTAGACACTTAAGGGCACAGGTCTTCAGTGTATTCAAGGCTAATTGTAGGGCCTGCATGTACTCATTCTGAAAAAGCATCAACTGAATAAAGGAAATGTGCTTGAAAAACTCTGAGGCAAAATCATTGAAACCTAGGGAGAGTTTGCTAGAGTAGAGTGGACTAGATGGCTGGACCAACAGTGACAGAGCAGAACTAACAAACCAGGAAACCTCATGGGAAATGATAACAACAATATTGAAAGAATAGTAATTGATAGCATCTCCTGAGTACTTACTAGGTGACACCCTGTGTCATCATACTTTATAGGTATTAACTCATTTATTGTCCACTAACGTGCCCATTTTATAGATGAGAATAATGAGGCACAGACAAGTTATATAACTTGTCCAGTTCACAAGACTGGAAGGTGGCAGTGGAGCCAAACGTTCAACTCAGGCAGTAGAATTTCAAAACTAATTATCGTCACAATGACAAACATCGATGGCAGAACTAATAATCATAAAGTATGATAGCAATCTCTGAGGATGCCTTGCTTCAGCTACAGTCCACACTGTGTATAGATGAAGAGACTGGCAGGTGGGTCTGTAGTCAGAGTGCAGAAGTGTATAGGCCTAGGGCAAGTCTTAGGTACTCTAGAAGTTTCTCACACCCCTAAAGATTGAACTAAATCTTTGAACACATAACAAGTTCTTTTATAAAAGGAGAACTTGAACTGGAAGGAGAACTTGAAGGAAAGGTGTTCTGGCAACCTAACAAATATAAATAAAAAAAGACTGGAAATCTGTACATTAAAATATTGACAATTGGGTATCTTTAGTACTAGGATTGGGGTGATTTAAAACTCTTATGGATGCTTTTCCTTACTTCCAACATTTCTTCAATGTACATATATTACTTTGGTGATTTTTTTAGAAGAAAAATCTTGGAAGTGATAAAGACAAACGCTAGCCTTTCTCAAATTCCACCAAGAATTAATTCCATCTATTTGTAGTGACTAAAACAGAGGAGGGCTGAACTTTTGTGACTGTTTAGAAACTTAGTTAATCAGGATTAGAAAGAAACATAGAAGTTTATTAACTTGGTTCGGGATAGCTGTGTTTATCTCTTTCTCTCTTCTATCTAAAGGTTGAAAGGAAGTTCTCCATTGGTGGGTATAAAAATTGATCTTATATTATATAGATTGCATTGTTTTACAGGTTATTATTATTATTTTTACACTGCAGGTTACTACCAACAGAAGCCCATTGAAGGTGGCTTCTGTGGGATCCTGAACCTCTTAAAATTGTATGCAAATCTTTGTGTGTTTGTGTATAAATGTACACTTTCTTTGAGTGGATGAGTTCATAGTGTTCATACATTTTCAAAGAAACCCTCAAAAAGATTAAGAACTGCTGCATGAAAGGGACCCCCTGTAAATCCCAGACAAGGGCAATCGGAGTCTGGATCTGCTGTTAGGAAGTTAGAGGCAAAGTTGGAATCAGGTGATACTGTCAACAGTACAGCTGCAGCTTCAAGAATAAGATTATTACCAGTCATGAGCTGGTCATAAGCTTGTAAATCAGAATCCAGATGTCAGGGTAGAAACTGCCTGGAACTAGGAAAGAGGGAAAGAAAGAACACAACAAAGGTAGTTTTAGTAAATGCCTGTTCTTGAAAAGGAATTGATCTTAGACCTGGCTTAGCCAAGAGGCTTCCCTGTAATAGTGCTGTATTTTGGTATGAGTTAATGGGTCTGAGCTCCCAGATAGCTCTCTGATGTCTCCACCTATCCCTCCTAAGGGATCTCTCCATACCCTTATATGCAATCTACTGGAGATTCAGGGATGGTGGACGCTGCTTTCTATTACTGACTTACTCCTATTTACTACATTTATAGAATTCTCTCTGAGGCCTTAAAATATCCAGAGAGCAAGCACAAAAATAATATTTTTGACAATAATAATATTTGCAACCGTATCATACAAATGCAGATTATTATGGGGTCAAGGTGTTCCACAAAATAATAATATTAACATTTAGTTTTATAGTTTGAGAATGAGAACAATTTATTTCAAAGATTGAGTGGTTAGTAGGACTGGTTCTCATGGAACATTTGGTGCATTTCTATCTTTTTTAAAAAAAGATTTTTTTAAGTTTATTTATTTTGAGAGAGAGAGCAAGTGGGGGAGGGACAGAGAGAGAGAGAGAGAGAGAGAGAGAGAGAATGAATCATAAGCAGGCTCCATGCTGTCAATGCAGAACCCAGTGCAGAGCTCAAACCCACGAACCATGAGATCATGACTTGAGCTGAAATCAAGAGTCAGACACTCAACCAACTAAGCTATCCAGGTGCCCCAGAAAAGATTTTATTTTTAAGCAATCGCCACACCTAATGTGGGGCATGAACTTACAACACTGGGACCAACTGAGCCAGCCAGACACCCTATCTTTAAACTTAATACAAACATTGTGGCGGGCACTATGGAGGATACAAAAGAAATAGAAGACAGGGTTCTTAACCTTAAGATTTTGCAGTCTTTTCAGGAAACACGAACAATACAAGTGCAATCTGTAGTGAAGAGTTAGATTGCGTGTGGTCAAGAGCTAAATGTAACCACATTCAGAAGAGAGTTGAGGTGCCTTGGAAACTGCTATTCATCAGCAAACACACACATAGATATGTACACACACACAGACCCCCTCATCCCTAATGAAAGAAGCTTGCAACATCACTTTTCATTTTTAAAAAGAAAATCGATGATACATTGCAGTATGATATATAGAAGACGTGTTCTATTGAAGTTGTGTGTTCAAGACTCTTAACGTTCCAGCTTTATAAAGAAGTCACATTATTTGAAAGGGCAAGTAGCCTTACACATGCATATACATACCTTTCCTATTAATGAATTTTTTAGGCTGAGTCTTTATAAAACTGGATATTTTAAAAAATGAATGAATGAGAAATAAAGAAAAAGAAAAACAGGAAAGAGAAAGGAAGAAAGAAAGGAAGAAAAGACAAGAAAGAACTGTTCTACCTTACTTAACAGAGCTTGGTAACATTAAGATAAATGTTCACTTATTTAATTTAAATCACATATACTGTAGATTTTTCTGCTTTTAAGAGACACACTTGCATTTCCTACTTTCGTTATTTTAAATCTCAAAATAGTGTTTTGTTTTGTTTTGTTTTTAGAGAGAGAAAGAGAGCACCAACAGGGAGAGGGGCAGAGAGAGAGAGCAGAATCCAGGATGTCACCACAGAGCTTGAGGCAAAGCTCGATCTGACAAGTGGTGAGGCCATGACCTGAGCCGAAATCAAGAGTCAGACGCACAACTGACTGAACCACCCAGGTGCTCCTTGACACAGGCTTTCAGGTATTTTACTGTATGTAAAGGTTTTCTTTATCCCTGTTAACTATTCGGAAAAATGAATGCTAAAATTATCTTTGGGTCCTACTTCTAAGTGGGCTAATTAGATACAGATTTTTTAAAGTCTACATTTGAAAAAACTTGGAGATGCTTTAAAACAGAATACATCTATACATGCCTCAGGAAGAACTCAGGGTTTATATGTCAGGTTTAAACAAGAACAAAACTGCTTTGAGATATCTGATCACAGAAGCACAAATCGTGTCTCCACAGACTTTCCAACAATGCTATCTGCCAAAGCCTCTGTGACTGTTTTCCGTAGGAGAAGATACCCTGGGCCAAACACAAAACATCTGGGTTCTGGTGACAGCGTCTTTACTTTCTTCATCTGTTTTCTTATCTCTGAAATATAGGTAGTAATGCCCGCCCTGTCCATCTCTCAGGGTTTCTTGAAGACAAAGTGTGATAATAAATAATTGGAAACACTCTGAGCAAAGCATGTAGAGTGAATTCAAACTTTTAAGATAACTTTTTAAGAAAAAAACTGACTTAAGTGAAAATTAAAGTATAATGATTCATAGCATTTTATTTTCCCTAGGTTGACACAAAGGTCTAGGGAAATTGGGTTTTAGGAAGACTTTAAATTCTATATCACTTTAAAAGCATTCCACAGTGGTGATTCCCACTGCTGAATCTGTGAAGGAACCTCTGGCTTATCCACTCTGTTTCTGGTAAAGTCTAGAGCACGTGGAAAAGGTGAATGAGGTGGTGAAAAGATACTTCAGGTGGGTAGGGGATGTTAAAGAAAGTGTTTGTCCAAGATTTTAAAAAAAAACATTTCTTTTTAGGTTTATTTATTTATTTTGGGGGAGAGGGAAGAGAGAAGGGGAGGAAGAGAATCCCACAGAGGCTCTGTGCTGTCAGCGTGGAGCCTAATTCAAGGCTCCGTCCCATGAACCGTGAGTTCATGACCTGAGCTGACATCAAGAGTTGGACACTTAACCCACTGAGCCACCCAGGTGCTCCATGTTCCTCCAGGATTTAAGGACTTGTGGCAAGCTTCTCAGAGTCTAGTCCCCATTAAAACCCATAATGGGTGGGAAGGTCTGCTGAGACTTAACAGTGTCCTGATAAGAACTTGTGTTTCTTTTCCCCAACTTCATGTCTTCATACCACCTCTCGTGTACTTGTGCTCCTGACCGAACATTCTTCTCTTCCCCCAAAGCCTTCCTAGAACTGGTCCCACCTTCAAGTCAACAGAACCTTATGAAATACTCTATTCTGGAGGAACTTTCAGAGTATTTCCTGCTTTTGCTTATAACTCAGTGATACTGTACCTGTTTTGTTTGTTTGTTTGTTTGTTTTGCTAAAGGAAACCGATGACTATAATGCTTCCTAATCTGTTCCCCTCCTGCTGCCTCCACCTTGTTTGGAGAGTTCTCATTTATTCATAGCTGGTATTACTAACAGCTACTGAAAGGTTTAAATCCATAGTATTAATCCAAAATAAATATGATAAAAACTTATTGCCTAGTAGTAGAGAAATGGTTACATAAATGACAATGTATCCACTTCCAAGGGTACTGTGTAGCTATAAAAAACAATGCTAAAGTAGCTTCTAAAAATAAGTCAAGAGCTTGTTACAAAGTTAATTTTTTAAGTGTTAAAAGTAAATCTAATAGAGTCCCAATTATATAAAGATGTTTGAATATAGGTGAATTTTTTTCTTTACATTTAGCTGTATTTTTCCAATTTTCTATGAGCATGTTCATTTTTATATTAGAATGGAGTCTGATTTTTTCAGCCCGGTACTAAGTAAATTGCTCTCACATTGGTTAATAAGAATAAAAGGGCTTTATAATCTCAATAATAATGATAAAAATCTGTATAATATTCTGGCAGGTGTATCACAAAAGAGTTCACTACAGACCACTCAATTTTAAGTCCAACCTGGAGCTCAGCCTGCTCCTGTGCAAAGTAGGAAATGGTGAGATTATGCAGGCTTTGCAGTTGACTTTGTTTAACCTTGGCCACAACAGACATATGTACCTTGTATGTCCCCACTACTGCCCTCCCCTTTTTCCTTCAAAATCTTTCCCCTTTCCAGCTTCCCATTTTATTTCCATACCTCCCCAATGACTTAAATCAAGGGACAGGAAGGGAGGGAAAAATGGGACAGGTCAAACTTAAAGGTATAGGAAAGATTCTTTTTTCCTTAGTTCTATCTCTGCAGTCAGGGGAAATCCCTTTGGACAAGTTCTGAGAAACAGAACTATTTCATGTAACTGAGCACTCAACTACTTCCGCCAATGGAGCTTGTGACCCAGTTGTGAGAGTGCAGTTGAGTTCCCTTTTATTTCTTAGAGTGACTTTTTAAAAGAAACTGGAGCATGTAACAGTGTCTTTTTTCCTTTCTTTCTTTTGAACACTGAAAATTCATGGTAATGATTATTATTACCCCATTAACATTTTACGAAATTGATTAAGACCTAAATCAGCTTTTCTGGCATAAGATTATTGTAATATCATATTCAATAAAGGATTAGTGGGCAAAGACTGCATAAAGACAGAACATGGCACATATTTGGAGGTCCCATAAAAATCTCCATTAGCTTTCAAAGGACACACAAAAAAATTAAAAAATATTTTTAAATGTTTACTTATTTTTGAGAGAGAGACAGAGTGTGAGCAAGGGAGGAGCAGAGAGAGAGGGAGATACAGAACCTGAGGCAACCTCCAGGCTCTGAGTTGTCAGCACATACCTGTCGTGGGGCTTGAACTCACCAGCCGTGAGATCATGGCCTGAGCTGAAGTTGAACGCTTAACTGACTGAGCCACCCAGGTACCCCAGAATTTTTTTTTTAAATGTATTCTGAAAACAATAAAAAAAATAAAAGTGTATTCTGTGAGGGGCACCTGGGTGGCTCAGAAGGCTAAGTGTCTGACTCTTGATTTTAGCTCAGTTCATGATTTCACAGTCATGAGACTGAGCCTTGTGTCAGGCTCTAAACTGAAAGTGGAGACTGCTTAAGAGTCTCTCTCTCCCTCTCCCCCTTTCCTACTCATGTACTCTCTCTCTTGCTCTCTCAAACAAACAAACAAACAAAACCAAAAGCATAAAAATGCATTCTGTGATGCAAACAATATTTTCTCAATCCTATTTAAAATGCTGGGGAGGAAAGCTGTCTCTAAGAATTCTTGCCTTTACTGTTTGTTTTGTAACATATAATTTGTTCAGTTATAAGACAAGTCCCGGAAGTACTAACTAGTAGGGGGAAACTAAATATTTGCAAGCTGAGAAAGAAGAACTGTAAGAGATGTATGTCCATGGGTACAATTCTCCCTGGGGCTCCAGGAAGGCTGGCAGTGGAGGTCATGAAATGAGAGTTTCCAGTAAAAGCCAGAGAAAGAAGAGGGGCCCTGACTAAGGGAAGGTCAAGTTCAAAGGCACTGCTATGGGAAACAGAATCCTCAGAAAAAGGAAAGCTACCTGCTGAGAATAGTTGAAGATGAAGCCACAGAAGCAGGCATCAGCCATACCACAGGCTAGGGACCTTGGAGTTTACTGTGAAGACTGGGAGTATCAAAGTGATCTCTATGAGAGTTTTACTAGGCTGGCACAGCTGCTTTAAAATCATTTCAGGTTGGGGCACTTGGGTGGCTCATTTGGCTAAGCATCTGACTCTTGATTTTGGCTTGTGGTATGATCTTGCGGTTGTGAGATCAAGCCCTACATTGGTTTTGCTCTGGGTGGAGAGCTTGCTTCTCTCTCTCTCTCTTTCTCTCTGTCTCTGTCTGTCTCTGTCTCCATCTCTCTCCCTATCTTGGTGCCTGGGTGGCTGAGTTAGTTAAGCATCTTGATTTTGGTTCAGGTGGTGATATCACTGCCATGAGATCGAGCCCCTCTTTGGATTTGTGAAGTATGCTTGGGATTCAAGGTATGTAGCCTGCTTGGGATTCTCTCTGTACCCCACTGTTGCCTGTGTTTGCTCTCTCTCTCTCAAAATAAATAAGTAAATAAATAAACAAACTTTAAAAAAAGATTCTCCCTCTCTGCCCCTTCCTTGCTCCCTCTCTCTCTTTCAAAAATAAAAATAAAAGTTTCAGTTTTGAGTGCCTTTAAGTGGGACAGGTCTTTTCTAGGTCCATAGTGCCTCCCGCTTTGCTGTTTTAAACCCCATGATTTCACATATTTAAATACTTAGTAGTGAAGGCACTTGAAATTGTCTCAAGAAACATCTGGGCAGACAATGGAGAATCATGGAAGGACTAGAATAAGTCAATGACATGATCAGATTTGCAATTTAGGGAGGTTATCCAGGTAGTAAATTGGACATCAGGTTTTGTGACAGTTGGCGTGAACTGGAGGGAAAGGCTGATCAGAAAGATATTGAGAAGGGTAAAATCTCTAGGACCTGATAATTAATCGTATGTGGCAGATGAAGAAAGAGGAGGTTTAAGTGGCTTCTACGTTCTTGCTCTGGTAAAGGGGTAGGTTGGAGTGTGATTCACTGAGATGGGAGCATTGCAACAGAAGTAGCAGGGCGGGAGCAACGAAAGGATGTTCATTTTGGGGCCCGCTAAACCTGATGGTCCTGTGGGGAACTTTCGGCAAGCTGTTCCATGAGCCAGAGATCCTGTGGGTACTTGGCTTCGCCCCTGGTCTAGAACCAAGTCGGGTTGTTGGGTTGTTGAGCCACTCCGCACCGTTTGCTTTCCAGCTTCTTTGGCTATATCCCAAGGAAAAGCCGGATTTCTCTTCTCATTTGTTCCCATCTACCTGAGTTCTTGGGTTGTATCCACCCTGCAAGGGTTTTAAGGAAGAGGAATGTAATTATGTTTCACCTTCTTGTGACTATTTCCTCTCGCTTCCACCATCAAGGAACTGCCCCGTGGTTGTTTGCACTGTTATTGTTAATAGGTAATTGTGCCTGCATGGTTAACCACCCAGCAGCCCATTTGTGGGCTGCATGTGAACATGAGCTACTACCATTAAGAGGTGGTAGACACCCAGCCTTGGCGGGAAGCACACCTGGCACAGAAGGCTTGCCTGTCCCATGAACACTGACTGACTTATCTGTAATAGGCCTCCTGCAGGGGGTGGGGCTCAGACCAGGCTGGTTATGGGGCTGGAACTAACGGCAAAACCATTCTTAGAAGCTTGGCAGGACACATGCAAAGAACAGCTACCTCTCAGGCCACAAAGCCTTTGCATGGTCCTCAGTAATTTAAAGCTTTCTCCTCTGGACCTGAGAGGAGTTTGGGTTTTATAAATGAATCTACCTAAATCATGCCTCCACATGACTAAATTCTTGTGTAATTGTGGCATTTGAAGTTGTCTGAAAAATGAGGCAAACGACTGGTGAGTGTGGTCATGAGGTCCTCTGAAGGACCTCTACATAGGTGCGACTGCATTGCTGTCCCTCTGTGGAAATGTAGGCCACTGAGCCCTGACATGGCTCCACGATGCTTTGGGTAATTCACATGCTACCTTTTGAAAGGGGGAGGGAATATCCAGATTAAAGGTAAGAGAGGTTCACTGAAACACATTTGGACACGTTTGTATATTTGTGTTTATTTTAATTGTTATAATGCACATTGACAAGTTTTTTAAAAAAAGAAAGTAAAAAGAAAATTCTGTAATTTCACCACCCAAAGGGGAGCCTCGGTGGCTCAGTTGGTTAAGCATCTGACTCTGGATTTTGGCTCAGGTCGTGATCTTACAGTCGTGATCCTGTAAGTCGTGATCCTTGCCCAGCATGGAGCCTGCTTAAGATTCTCTCTTTCCCTCTGTCCCTCTCCACTCATGTGCAGCTGTTTATGGGACATCAGTGTCTCAGTTCTTAAGTTCTGCTCCTCGGAGGGCACGTGCATGGGACTCCTCAATTAATATCCTCCAGTTCAATTTGAGATTGAAATCCTTTCACATCATGTAGTTATATATAGATAGAAATGTATATTGATTAATATTAACAAACATATATTCTTTCACATAATGTGGTAGTAGAGGGATAATTAAATATATATTTATTAAAATCAATAAAAATATTTTTTAAGTTAAGACAGCCTCTCGGTATCATTCTCCTGGATATGTGTTATGAGGAGATGTGTTAAAGTAGGGTTTTTGTTTGTTTTTTGGAGCAAAGTTTTAATTGTTCTTGAGTTGTCTAATAAATATAAGAAGAGATTGCTTTTGAAGGGAACATGAAGAATTTTGTGTATTTTAATTTTCTAGAAGATTACTCTGTTAAATGTATGTTTTGGTATTTTTATAAGGGCTGCATTTATATATTAGAGTAGCTTGTTTTTTTTTTAATTCTAAAGCAATACATTAGAACTGAGTTAAAGAATGAAAGTTTACACTTTTTATTTTTGTTGCCTTCGAATGGTCACAGTAAGCTCAGTGAAATGTTTCTAGAAAGATGAAAGTACATATTGTGTCTTTCTTAGTATTGTTAAAGTTTTAAGGCTTGTGTTTTTTTTTTTTTCTTTTTTTTTTGGACAGATCAAGATAAAAGCACTATTAAGTTTGCATTTCTGGGGAGAGTTAGTTTCTTATTACAAAGGAGTTAATACTGGATTTAGTGTTATGAGGCCGCAAGAGACAGCATTTTTAAAATCAGAAATAGCCTGACAGGAGAACAATGTACATCATTAGATGCAATTGCTGCATAAATGGTCTTTTTTGTGTTAGAGAGTGCAGTTTATAGTAATTGAAAAAAAATCCCATGTGCCATTTTCATTGTTTGCTCCATTTGTTTGCTTTCTATGTAATTGAATTTCACACAAAGGAGAGAATGAAAACAAATTTCAGGTGCATCATTGTATTTTCTATAGATTCTTTAATTTTAGAGCTTAGCTCTTGTTAAGTATTCTCCAGGGAGGCATGTATTTGTGTGTGTGTGTGTGTGTGTGTGCGTGCGCACGTGTGTGTGTTTTATGCCATTCAAAAAAGGAGAGTGACACTTCTTTTTAAACCAACCTCTGATTTGGTTAAATGTTACATTAAAAAAAAACAACAACAAAAATTAGCTTTCAATCACAATTTGAGTTTATTTCTAGCCAGTTGCCAAAGCAAGCTTTATTGAGATTAAAGGACAAAATTATATTTTATATTTCCTAGCATTATGTTTCCAAAGCCACAGAAACACAGATATATAACACTCTGCCACACAAATATTATTTAAAAAAACAATATATGAGATGCAATTCTCAATCACACCATATTTTCCACATCTTTTTGTCAGTGGGTGTTTATACTTGGGTGAAATAAATTTGGGGAAAAGGAAATATGTCCTCATTTTGAAGCAGCACATCTTTGCTACTGTTTTCATTTTATGAATGGTGCATGGAACTGGCTTGTGGGAGTAAATGGGGGACTGTAAGACATAGACAGAGTAACATTTGAGTGAATAGGGGAAAGGCAGTGAAAATGGCTTGCATGGATAAACTGTGACTGTAAACTCACGGAAGGGCTTACTTTTAAGTTTAATTTTTGTAACTTGCTGCTACTCAGCATCACAGCAGACAGAAATACTTAACAGGTGTTTTCTGAACACAGATCTCTGAACCTCAATATATTAGCTTTTGATTATTAAAAGGTGGTTCTGCAAGATTCAGAATCCTGTGAGCCATTGGAAAGAAGGAACTAGTGCAGTTTTAGGAGTGAGGACAGTATTGATGGATCAGAAGGAAAGAATAGTAGCTTAAAATGTTGGATTCTTATAAGCTGTTCCTAAGAGAGAAATCTCCTTCTCCTTTCAGTTTATCTGTCACAAGGGAGAATGAGGAAATGGGGATTCAGTATCATTCCAATCTAGCCATGAAGATTCAGACTTTAAAAAAAACCTCATAGCTGTTTCCTGAAATAATTTTGCTCTAGAATATTATAATCAGTAGTCTTAATTTAAATGCTTACGTTGTGTATTTAGAGCCTTTTAATCTTGGGGTGCTCGAGGTGAGTTTCCACACTACATTTTATATTGTGTGAAAATTTTATTATTAAGATCTGTATTGGGGGCACCTGGATGGCTCAGTTGGTTAAGTGTCCGACTCTTAGTCATGGCTCAGGTCATGATCTTGGCGTTAGTGGGATCGAACCCCACTCCGTGGGGCTCCGTGCTGACAGTGTGGAGCCCGTTTGGGAGTCTCTCTCTGCCCCTCCCTCATGAGCATATGCTCTCTCGCTCTCTCTTTCTCTCTCAAAATAGATAAACTTAAAGAATATATATTGACTTATTAGGATATGAAGAAAGTATGACAAGCATAGTGGCACAACTGACTTTTTTTTTTTTTTTTTTTTTTTATTTCTAGGAGAGAGAGAGAGACAGCGTGAGCAGGGGAGGGTCAGAGAGAGAGGGAGTCACAGACTGAAATAGGCTCCAAGCTCTGAGCTGGCAGTTGGCACAGAGCCCGACGCGGGGCTCAAACCCATGAACCGCGAGATCATGACCTAAGCGAAAGTCGGACGCTCAACCGACTAAGCCACCCAGGCGCCCCATAACTGACTTTTTTGAAAAGGAATAACCCAAGATCCTGGTGAACAATTTGTTGCCATTATAACATTTATAAAAATCTATGGCTCCAAGCAAGATACAGTCTTCAAACATGTATTCTTCTAACAAGCAGAATGGTCAGTGTTGGCAGATAGTTTCCATGGGTCTCTCACATTTCTGCCTATGCACTGAGTGTATTCATTCTAGACTATCCTTTCAAGGATGTTTATATAGTGAATGGTCTTGGAAAATAGAGGTCTTCTCTCCTTCTGGAGCAAAGGAACAGGTTTATTTGCTGCTTATTATAAAAGATTCATCATTCTCCTCTTCTAATGCAAACCAGTGCATGTACAGATGTTATCTGGCCCCTTTCATGTCACCTTGTGGGGATTGACACTCTGGGAACCAGCGCAAGAGAGTGCTGATACTCTGGCTACTGGCATTGATGTGAGTAATAATATACTTTGTCTTTTACCAGCATGCATAAAACTGTATTAGGCTTACTGGTTAATTCATAAGTATTTATCTCAGAGCCTTCATAGTCCTTGATAGTTTTCAGTACCATAATCCATACACAAATTCCTTTTTTATGTGTGCCTGTAATTGTTAAGGTCTTCCTAGATGTATAACTAATGAAAGAAGTGATCTTCTAAATAATACTAAATACTAGGGGCACCTGGGTGGCTTATGCTGTTAAGCGTTCAGCTCTTGATTTCAGCTCAGGTCATGATCTCATGTTTCATGAGATTAAGCCCCAAGTTAGGCTCTGTGCTGACAGCATGGAATTTGCTTGGGATTCTCTCTCTCCCTCTCCCACTTATGGGAGCTATCTCTCTCTCAAAATAAATAAATAAACTTAAAAAAGGAAGCTTTTAGGGATGCCTGGGTGGCTTAGTCGGTTAAGCGTCCGACTTTCGCTTAGGCCATGATCTAGCAGTTCATGGGTTTGAGCCCCGCGTCGGGCTCTGTGCTGACTGCCAGCTCAGAGCCTGGAGACTCTTTCAGAGTCCGTGTCTCCCTCTCTCTGACCCTCCCCTGCTCACGCTATCTCTTTATCTCTCCTAGAAATAAATAAAAATATTGAAAAAAAAGGAAGCTTTTAATAATACTAAATACAAAGTAATCTTCCAAAATAATTCCTAAGGTTCTTAATGCTGTCTTCCTTTCCCGCCATATGCCCCACCTAAATTTTTTTTTTTTTAACAAATAGTTTATTGTCACGTTGGTTTCCATATAACACCCAGTGCTCATCCCCACAAGTGCCCCTCTTCGTGCCCATCCCCCCCCCCATCAGTCCTCAGTTTTTGTCAGCATTCAAGAGTCTCTCATGGTTTGCCTCTCTCCCTTTCCCCCACTATTTCCCCCCTTCTTTTCCCCTATGGTCCTCCGTTAAGTTCCTCCTAATCCTCCTATATGTGCAAACATATGGTATTTGTCCTTCTCTGCCTGACTTATTTCGCTCAGCATAACACCCTCAAGGTCCATCCATGTTGCTACATGGCCAGATTTCATTGTTTCTCATTGCCATGTAGTATTCCATGGTATAGATAAACCACATCTTCTTGATCCATTCATCTGTTGGTGGACACTTAGGCTCTTTCCATGTTTTAGCTATTGTGGAGAGTGCTGCTATGAACATTGGGGTACATGTGCTCCTATGCATCAACATTTCTGTATCCCTTGGGTAAATTCCTAGCAGTGCTGTTGCTGGGTCATAGGGGAGTTCTGTTGTTAATTTTTTGAGGAACCTCCACACTGTTTTCCAGAGGGGCTGTACCAGTTTACATTCCCACCAACAGTGTAGGAGGGTGCCCGTTTCTCCACATCCTCGCCAGCATGTCGTGTTCTCTGATTTGCTCATTTTAGCCACTCTGACTAGTGTGAGGTGGTAGTATCTCAGTGTGGTTTTGATTTGTATTTCCCTGATGAGTAGGGATGCTGAGCATCGTTTCATGTGTTTGTTGGCCATCTGGATGTCCTCTTTGGAGAAGTGTCTGTTCATATCTTCTGCCCATTTCTTTACTGGGTTGTTTGTTTTTCGGGTGTGGAGTTTGGTGAGTTCCTTATAGATTCTTGATATTAACCCTTTATCTGATATGTCATTTGCAACTATCTTTTCCCATTCCGTTGGTTGCCCATTAGTTTTGTGGGTTGTTTCCTTTGCCGTGCATGCCCCACCTAAATTGTTAACTGGAGCCAGTTTTCAATTTAAGGAAAGAAGAAGTCAGTTAAAACTTTACCTCTAAAAATTCTTTGGCTGACAGAACTTTAGATGTCACTTATTTCAAAAAAAGAGATTAGAACACTAAACCTGGAATCTACTAACCTCAACAGAGTAAAAAGCGAACATAGCTTGGGATGGAAGATTCCTTTTAGTTCAGGTCTCGTCAGGATACTTACTAATGATAGTCGATGTTAGGTAGAAACACTATATTTTCTCCTTAACACTTAAAAATGTTAAAATATTGTATTAAAATAAAATGAAATAAAAAAAAGATAAAATAGGTCTGGGATGGTAGTATAACACCTTGGTTAAGAAAGAGACCTCTGGAGTCAGCTGGGCAAGGTTTGTATTCTGGTTCCTCTGTGTCACTTTAGAGCAACCTTTGATTTAGCTCCTCTACATCAGCTTGTCACCTTCAAAAAGGTAGTTAGAGCAATACTCCCTTAAAGAACGGCTGTCATGATGAAATGAGGGAATGCAATGCACAGTGCAAGGCACCTAGTGAATTCTCATCAAATGCTAGTGATTATAATTAGATACTCGTTCAATGTATGCCTGACAATTAACAAATGACTTAGAACACTGGTCAACAAATAATGCAATAGCATTCATTATTCATCCCAAACAAATGGTTTTTAAGATGGGGACAATTGCACATTGATCAATTTCTCTGCCATTAGTACAGTTCACATGGTTTCTGTGTTCCTTTTTGGGTCTTGCTGGGAATTAATTCCAATCCAGGCTCCCTGATAAATGATGCGGCCTTTAGGGACTCAAGAACTTTATTTCCACTTCACCACCTTTATAGGCACTCCTCTATCAGAATAAAAGTAAGGATATCAAGTCTCTTGGCCAAAAGCATCACTTTTATTTTCTTTCAGAGCCACCTAAAAGAATGTTTCCTTTTCCTCTGTTACTTGGATCTTGTAAAGCCGGTAAGCTGACCTTAGGATCCTATTATCTTTTGTTCACATAGTTTACAAAAACTACTGTCTGAATTCTATGATTACTTTTTCTTAAACATTAAAAACTTTTACCTATTAAAAAGTAAAAAGTAGAAATGTAAGAGTTTTAGAAAATATGACTGTGCATTGATTTTCAAATGGTGAACAAATTGCATGTTCACTGCTCCATAGAGAAATGGGAAAAATAAGTATAACGTAAAAAAATCTTTCTTAAAGCTAAATAAATTAATAAAAGTAATTTATTTTGACATTGTATTTTCCCTAAACTTTAAGTGTTACTAAGATATTTTTTCTATGAAATACTGCTTATGTACTGGGTTTTTAAAAAATGTTTTTATTTTAGAAAAGTAAAAAAGAAAAAAAGGCAGCTCATTTTGATTCCCTTAAATTCTTTTTTTTTAAATTGGCTTTTGAAGTCCCAAAGTCTAAGAACCAGGAATAATTATGATAGTGAACACTTATATAAGGCTTACTGTAAGCCAGTCTCTGTTTTAAGAGGCTTTATACACATTAATTCATTTAATTTTTAACAGCAACTTTATGAGCGGAGAACTGATTATACCCAATTTATAGGTAAGGAAACCGAGACACAGAAGGGTTATTTAACTTGTCCAAGGCCAAATAGCTAACAAATGGTGAAGCTAGGGCTAAAACCTAGGATCCCAGAGCCAATCTCTTCCTTTCCTTCCTTTCACTGAGCTAGAAATCTCAACCCAGTATTTGAATATGTGGAAGACATTTCAGCAGTGTCTACCAAAAAGTTAAAAAATATGTCTGTGTTTTGACCTAGCATTTCTAGGAATTTTTTCTAAGGAAAGAAAGAATTATGCCAAAATATATGTATAAGGGTGTTAATTATAGTATTATTTTCATTGGAGAAAAATAGAACTAATGAAACACCCCATGTATAGGGGATTCTTTAAATGATACATAGAATACCCATGCAAAGGAATACTAATAAATAGTTTTTAATTGATTTAGGTGTTTAAAGCATGTCTCACAAAATCCTCGGTTCATCTGACCTGCATTAGGCTCTGCAGATTTTTTTATCTGATTCCACAAATGCTGATGGAGATTGATGTATGGTCATCTCATCGCTCCTTATTGAATTTTTTTGTGTTTGTAAAACATGTTCCCATAGATTTATGATAGATTTAAATGCTATAATTTTTTTTTTTTTTCAGAGAGAGAGAACATGCACATGAGTGGGGGGAGAAGGGCAGAGAGAGAATCTTAAGCAGACATCATGCTCAATGTGGAGCCAGACTTAGGGCTTGATCCCAGGAGCTGAAAATCAAGACACTCAATGGATTGGTGTCCCAATGCTCTACATTTGAATAGTAAGCTATCTCTATGGGTCATCTGTTGCCTTTTCTATTTGTTTGTTTTTTAAATGAGAAAGCTATGCAGACTAAGCCAGTTTTCAACACTAGTTCTCTAGTTATGGTGTGTTAACTCATGTCCCTATTAGGGTTTTCTGGCTGGCCAAACTTGTCAGCCTGTCTCCAATATATTTCTTCTACCAAACACAACTGTACTTCACTTTGCTAAACTAGCCTGTAGTCAGCAGAATTTCTGAAAGAAAGATACTTCCCCATTATATTTTATTTGACTTTATGTAAAAAGCTTTTCTTGTCTAATCAACTAGAGTTCTTCCTTAAAACTACTGAAAGAGGTAAGTGAATAATTAGTGACTAGTATGGAGGACACAAAGAGCTTTTTTTTTTTTGCAATTAAAAACTTAAAAATGTGACTGTCATGGTGTAAGGGAAGTACAGTTGTCTTAACAGAATTGTGAATTCCCTTTAGCTGTTGATTGTGGGACAGTGTCAAATTATTTTATCTTTCTAAGCATTAGAGTTTTTGTCAGTAAAATGAAAAGTATCATCTTTGAGCTATGAGGGTTACATAAGATACATCTGAGCATTCAACAAATGTTAACATAAAAGGAGTATGGCTAATTTAGATATGGGAATCAGGGAAGGTTCCATCAATTTAATTTTTCCCCTGTTCCCATGACCCCAAATACTGGAGGTGATTTCGGACAACTCAAGAAATAAAGAGATAAGAATGAATAAGTTAGGCTTTTAATTTTAAATGTTTCATACTTTTTACCCTCAGAAAATCTCTAAATTCCATCTATGTAGAATTTTATAACTTATATTAAAGATAATATTATACTCATGCTTTGCTGTGTAATCCTGCAGAGTTCTCTAGCCAAAAGCAATAAATTTCCATCTGCAAGATCAAAGACTATTCAAATAATGTGAATATAAAATATTGCTCTACGTTTTAAACTTATGGTCCATTTATACAAAGTCTCATTGCACCACTTCTTGGCCTTTTGGCTAAGATCAAGTGCAGTACACTCATTACCATAGGAGAAGAATTTCAGTTGTTTTCTGGTGGAGGTAGTAGTTTTATGGAATTGTCTTTCCATTCTCTACCCCCTCCCCTCCCCTCACTCCATCTTATTTTCCTTGGCCTTCTCTGTCTGAGTTGAGTAGCCTTCTGATAGGCTTCCATAGTCTTTGAATCCAGAAGTAACCTGGGGTGCATTTTTCTGTTAGTATGTATGGGTATCCCCTAACAGATTATGAATTTGCACTGGGCAAGAACTCTGAGTGTTCCTAGCAAACCCTCACTCTTGGCCCCTGATACTCACAGCTGTGTCACTGATGTTGGCCTTGGGGGCCTGTGATAATCCCATCATGTCTCTTTCCCCATTAATGTCAGCCCTGGTCCCCCAGGTCATCTCTCATTCTTTGGACTCTGATCTCCACGTGGCCTCCTATGCCCCTTTTCTGATGGATGCCACGTCCTCACTGCTCCCCAACTTCTGAAACCCTTCCACAGTGACTTCACAGCATCCTCCCTCTACCTCACTTTTTGGATACTCTCTTCAGCTTCTTGCTGCAGTGGTGACCTGGCTCTCTTGAGAACACTGGTTCCTTTTCTGATGGTGGCTGTTTTTTCTCTCCCACTCCTCATATCATGGGCCCACAAGCAGAGTAGGTGCTGCAGACTGAATGTTTGTGTCCCCTTCCAAATTCAAATATTGAAACCTAGCCCCCAGTGTGATGTTCTTAGGAGGTGGGGCCTTTGGTAGGTGATTATATCGTGAGGGTGAAGCCCTTATGAATGAGATTGGTGCCCTTATAAAAGAGATCCTAGAGAGCTCCCTTGCCTCTTCTACCTCATAAGGACACAAGAGAAGATAGCCATGTGTGGACGAGGAAACTAGTTTTCACCAGACACAGAATCTGCTAATGCCTTAATCTTAGACGTCCATCGAGAAATAAATGTTATTTATAAGCCACCATGTCAATGGTAGTTTTGTTATGGCAGCATAAATGGACTAAGATGGGGCTATTCTTATTACTGCTTCCAGTGCATTCCCCTTACACCTCAGAGCTCCTAACCAATTCTGACTCTCAAGTCATCAGACCATACACCACCTGTAGTCTTCTACTACCTCCTTCTCCTAACACACACCCTCATTCCTTAAGATTTTAGCTCCAGATCCCTCCGCCCTGCACTACTTCTACCATACTTCTTAATGATTGTTTTATCCTCATAGGTTATTTTTTCATTATCTGTTCTTTGTTTTCTTTAGATTCCCCTTCTCCAATGACCTTGCTCCTCCCCTATCTCATGTACTCACTCCTATGGTTAGTCCTTGGACTTAGTCATTACTAATGACTGTTACTTGTCCCTAATCTCGGTCTCAAGTGCTGGCTATTATTGTTACTATTATTACTTTTGCAGAATTTATTGAGTTGGATTGCTCACGGGTTGGATCATCACAGGCAAATGAGTTACAGCTCCATTTGCTCTAATCAGAGGCTGTGGTGTGGGAGAGTTGAGATCAGGTATTCATGATAGGATACCTGGGCAGAGTACCAAGAGGAGCTGAATAATGAGGGGATTAGGAGCTTTGAATTAAGCCAGGAAGAAAGAAGTAAAGCCTGGGGATCAGGAGTGTATAGAACAATATTCTATTGTGGAAGAAAGGGATGGAAGACCTGCATGTCCAGAGATGAGATATTGAGTAAGGAACAATAAATAGATTATAAACTAGAGGTTTGCAGGGTCAGCAAGGGTAGAACAGAGAGGTTTGGGGTAGCCCTGGGGACATAGGGAGAAGAAAATGTTTCAGAGCACATAGTAGGGGATGAATAAATATTTGTTGCATCAATGAATAAATTATATGCCTCCAGGCTTAGGGTCTTGTTGTTTTCTCAAACTGTTTTCAGCCGAGAAGTGCGAGGGTGTCACATTTTAGTCAGGTAAGGGGGTGGGGAAGGTCTGGGCAGATAGATTAGAAAGGGCTTCCACTTTTTAACGTTTGAAGCAGCTTTGTGTCAGCAATGTATAGTTTGTATCTCAGCACCTTCATCTTTGGGAATAGGTTGGAAGCAGATGGATAACGTAATAATGTGGAAAAAGTTCCAAAGTCCATTCTTGAACTACCCGCTCTGCTCAGTAGTCTTTATACTCTTTGAACTTGGGCTCCTACAATCTCTGAAACCAAAATTCTTCTCTCAACATTTTGGCTGAGACCTCCTTTTCTAGTTAGTTGAGACCAAGGTCTAGTTTGAAATGAAGAGTTGGGTGACTGCGGGTACAAAGGATTTGTCTCTTTTTGTTGGGGAAAGAAGAAACTGATACGGATTTCTGATGGAACTTCTCTTTCTGTGTGAGACATTATAGACACTTACCTCCTCTTCAGATTTACCGTCTTCCCAGGCAAATATTAATTACATGATTTGTCCTGAGGTCTGAAGAGAATCTACAGCTTGGGCCAAGTGTGGAGTGGGGGGTGGAGAGAAAATTCAGACTCAAGGTATTCCCCTGTGCCGCATGTTAGCTTATTTTCTCCTGGTGAAATACACCCATAGATGTAAAGTTGCTGAAGTTAGGTAGGGATTGTTTTACTTTTTTCACATTTATGTCTTTCCCAGATCGTCCTGACATTAAGAAAATATTGAATAAAGAGCAGTGGGATCGAATTGAATGTGGATGAGCAAAGGCTGCTGCCCACCAACCAGTCTTCCCCCTGTGCCTGCTGACGTTTTTACCCCGGCTGTCAGCCATCACAGACTGTCTTCCATCATTTGCCTCTTCCACTTTCCCCTCCTAAGGAAAGGCTTCTCATTATGGGAATCTGTCTGGTCCAATGAGCTGTAGTCATTTGACCCCTAAAGAAATTTGCAAGCATTCTTTTCCTAATGGCTCCAATGCTTTCTGGTGGCTGATACTTTCCCTTACTATCACTGCTAGCTCTGATTTGATTCTTGTGTTTGGAGGTGTATCCAAGGATTCTTAAGAAGAGTATATGTGGAATTTTTTTATTGACCCCAAGATAACACTATGATAGCCTGAGTGTTTTCAGATTATTCAATTAAATTTAATCAAGAATTTAAAAAATATAATAAACATCTGTCTTTTTTTTTTAAGTTAAGTTTATTCATTTATTTTGAGAGGGATAGTGCACACATGGGAGGGACAGAGAAAGAGAAGGAGAGAGAGAGAATCCCATGCAGGCTTCATGCTGTCAGTGCAGAGCCCCACATGGGGCTCAACTGCATGAATGGTGAGGTCAGGACTTGAGCCCTGGACACTTAACCAGTTGAGCCACCCAAGTGCCCCCAAAGTTATTACAATCTTATTGACAATTTTCTCTATACTGTACTTTTCATTCCCGTGACTTACTTATTTTATAACTGGAAGTTTGTTCCTCTCAGTCCCCGTACCTATTTTGCCTATTTCCCTACCCATCCCCCCTCTGGCAACCACTAGTTTGTTCTCCATATTTATGAATCTGTTTCTGTTTGTTTGTTCATTTGGTTTTCAGATTCTACATATAGGTGAAATCTTACGGTATTTGTCTTTCTCTGACTTCTCTCACTTAGTGCAGTACCATTTAGGTCTGTTCATACTATCACGAAAGGCAAAATTTCATATTTTGTACATATACTACATATATAATATTTTCTTTATTCATTAATTTATCAGTGAGTTACTTCCTTATCTTAACTATTAATGCTGCAATAAATATAGGGGTGTATAAATCTTTTCAAATTAGTGTTTTCTTTGGATAAACACCCAGGAGTACAATTACTGGAACATATGGTAGTTCTATTTTTAATTTTTTGAGGAACCTCCATATTGTTTTCTAGAGTGGATGCACCGGTTTACATTTTCACCAACAGTGCAGAAGTATTCCCTTTTATCCACATCCTCACCAACACTTGTTACTTCTCAACAAACTTTTAATCCACTCCCTGATAATTAGCTTTCTTTTGTTTTTCAAACTTGCCCAAACCATAGCATTAGTAAGTGGCAAGGCTGGGATTGAAAGGCTTTTAGAGTTTGGTTTGAGTTGTTACTTTGTTGTTCTTAGGCTGGCCCTGTTTCTTAGCTTCTATAATAAAAATGGATGGATAGATAGATAGATAGGTAGGTAGATATCCCTAATTTTTGACTACCAGATTCTAGGCACTATCCTGAGAGGTTTTCTAATCTGTGAGTTAGGATAATAATAGCACCTCCTTAGTTTATAAGCATTGTCTTGAAGATGGCATGTGGGAATGTGTGTAATGTCTGCTGGGCAAAGGCTGGATATTGTAAATGCTCCAAAATGTTAGTCATTCTGAGTGTCATTAGTAATAATCTTGTCTGCCAAGAAATGTGACCAGCTATGAAAACGCTGCCCTTGCCATTTCCATTTAAATAGCACTGGGAGCACCTGGCTAGCTCAGTCAGTAGAGCAGGACTGTTCTCAGGATCTCAAGATTGTTAAGTTTGAACCCCACATTCAGTGTAGAGATTGCTTAAAAGTAAAATCTTTAAAAAAAATTGGTACTGTTCTGAAAAATGTAAACATGTCATAAGTACTCTTTTTTTCCCCTAAAAATGTTTAAATAACTCTTTTATTTTATTTTAGAATAATTTCAGATTTACAGAAAAGTTACAAGATGATACGGAGACTTCCTCTTTATCCGTTACCTACATCTCCCATCACTGTGGTAGCTTTATCACTGCTAAGAAGCCAACATTGGTACATTGTTCTTAATTAAACTAAACCTCAGACTTTTTTTTTTTTTTTTTCATATTTCCTTAATCTCCTTTCTCTGTTGCAGGATCCAATACAGGATACCCCACTGCATTTGGCAAATGCTTTCATCTGCCCTGAGCAATCACTTCTTTTGTTAGCCTGAACTGTGTGTTTCGCTCCAAAGAAATGCCACACAGAAGCACCTTGCATTCTTTAGTTATGGCATTTGCGGCTTTCTGCCCTTCACCTTTTTGGCCTCTCCCTTTCTTACACTCTGACACAACCATAGGACTGGCTTGAACAGTACCTTTCCCGGTTGTAGGACTGAACTTAAATTCTCAGTTTTGTCATCTGCAATAACTAATTCCTACAGAACCTGGCACATGGTGACTCTTCCTCAAAACATGTAAATTATAGCTTTTTTAAATCATTGTGCTTTCCTCTTCAGGTTGTAAACCAGCCTCACTCCTGATTCTGCTCATACTTTTTTAATTCTCTCACGCTGTCTCAAATGTTACTTGGTTTCGTTGATGAGTTTGCTGACTCAGGCTGCTTAATTGCCAGAGAAGTTTGAATGCTTCTTTTTAAGTGCTTTGCTACTTTCCTTCCCTTATAGAAAATTTCAGAAAGTAATAGGACAACAGGAGAGAATCTGAAATACCAGATTCTTAAGCTTCCTTCCAAATCCTCTCCCACCCTCTATTTTGGTCTTTTTTATTCCTAGAACTCCCACCATACTGCCTGCACATAGGGGAAGGCCCACCCCCCCATCTGCTATGAGACGGGAGGGAACAGACCTGGCAGCTGTGGTCTAGTATAAGTGAATTTGAGTATTCGAATCATTTTCTGTGGGATGTGCTTAGGTCACATGGTCTAATCAGAAAATTTCAGGCAATCTGACATTTCCCATCAGAGTTGCTTAGGAACCTAAGGAAAGCTCTGGCTCTGAATGGCAGGACAGTAATAAATTAGGCAGTCCCAGGTCCAGCCATCTGCTCTAAGTAAATTAAGAGCATAACCCATATGGGATTTATCTAAAATAGAGATTCTTATTTTTTTCCCTCTTCTCATTTTTATTCCTCTTTATCTGGGCTCTGTAAGGCAGTTTAAGTTTGCATAAAATATCCCAGCTGTCTCTGTCCTGGGCTGTATGCTGTCTTCCACTTCCACCTCTCCTTTCAGGCGGCCTTAGTCTCCTGCAGCCCGCAACGAGGTCCTAATGAATGGCTGGTGATCTCGGTATTCTGAGAACTGCCTGTCTGGAGGTCAGAGGACTTTAGCTGTGCCTCTGTGGTGCCACCCGCCACCCTTTGGTCCTTCTTCATTTGCCGCCTTCCTCTTGTCCTTCCTCACTTCGGCCCCACTGACCTCTCTAATCAGTGTCCCGTCGGCTGGCCTATCACCATCGTTTTCATTTTCACTCTCTGCCCACCGACCATCTTTATAAACTGTCTCATCATACCACCATCTCGCTCAAAAACCTGCACCGCCTACAGGATGAGCTGAGTGTTTCTACAGTAAATTCCTCGTCAAGCTCCAACCTGCCTTTGAACCTCATCTTCTCTTTACTGGCTTTTATCCTCACTTCACACAGTCTGTTCTTTCCACTTTTTCTAGAGCATACCTACTTTGTCCTGCCTCATTTATTTTAATGTTTTAAAATTACAGCCTGCTCTAGATCTTTCCTTAACTGGTTGGTGTTCCTAATTCAGTTGTAACTCCTGGAAAGCAGTCTTAGACATTTTTGTTGTCCCTGACCCCATGCTTATCACAGTTCGAGACACTTGGAAGTGCTCAGTAAATACTGAATTTTCTAATTATTAATTCATTAATTAGTTAATGAACTGCTTTGTCCTGGTTGTGCTTCTAGTGGATGAGACATGCAGTTAAGACAAATAAGATAGTTGGTGAGATGGTGACAACTGCTTTGAAAAGAATTAAGTAGAGGGCAAAGGAGAGTGTAGATGTAAATAGAGTAGTAAAGAAGGGCTCCCAGGGGAGAAACAGTTGGGTCACGACATCATAGTGGTGGATCTGAATTCTGTAAGGCACACATTTAATCATTAAAAACTAATATCCTGCCCAGGTCACCGCATATTAACATAAACATGTTTGATGAGTGCAGTTGGAATGGCATATATCACAGTGTCACTAAAGGTCCAGAATACAACTCAAATGATGCTTTTAAGTACAAAGTAATGTTGTCCTAAGGGGGGATAAAGCCACCCATTTCAATCCCCCACTGAAACTAGAAACAATACAGGAAAAAGAAAGACTGAAAAGCCTTGGTGATACAGGGTTTGTTCAGAATAGATGCAGTTAAACAAAGTAGGAAAACAGAAAGACAGCCCTTAAGTGAAAATTAAATGGTATGCAGTACCGAAGATTAGATTTGTCCCTTGAACCTTTGTGGAAGACCAGAGCAGTTGGGCTGGAGCTTAATCCAGTGGGATCCAGCCCAGAGATGGTCCAGGGGGGCTGGAAGACGGAAGTTGTCTGGGGATGTGAGAGGATTTATGGGACCAAAGACCATTAGAGAGGGTCAGTCCTGTAACAGGCAGGAGGCAGCTACTTGCAGACCACCAGAGAGCTCTCCGAGGTCTGGTTGGGTTTCCATATGAAGAATTGCTTCAACTTGGAATGCTCAATATTGAATGACAACAGCAACCTTAAAAAGTTTATTCTCTTTCACCTGTTAATTTCATAGTTAGGAATCTAGCCTAAGGAAACCTTCAGAGATGCAAACGTAGGGTTATGTGCTTGTGTTCAGGTCAGCATTATCCACACACTAGTATTTGTGCACTCATAAAAATGCTTTAAGGGGCGCCTGGGTGGCTTAGTCGTTTAAGCGTCCGACTTTCGCTTAGGTCATGATCTCACGGTTCGTGGGTTCGAGCCCCACGTCAGGCTCTGTGCTGACTGCCAGCTCAGAGCCTGGAGCCTGTTTCAGAGTCTGTGACTCCCTCTCTCTCTGACCCTCCCCTGCTCACGCTGTCTCTCTCTCTCTCCTAGAAAAAAAAAAAAAAACCATTACATAAATAAATAAAAAAATAAAAATGCTTTAAAAGTGGTATAGAAAAATACACCCACCATAGTGAGCCATTTTTTTTTAAATTTTATTTTATTTTTAAATGTATTTGTTTATTTTGAGAGAGAGGAAAGTGTGTGCCCAACAGGGGAAGGAAAAGAGAGAAGGAGAGAGAATCTCAGGCAGGCTCCACACTGTTAGTGAGGAGCTCGATGTAGTGCTTGAACTCATAAACCATGAGATCATGACCTGAGCCAAAGTCGGATGCTTAACTGACTGAGCCACCCTGGCACCCCATTGAGCAAAACTTTAAAAAGCAAAATTCCATACTGCATAGAAGTATTGTTCTAAATGTGTAAAAATAAAATATTTACCAAATATTTATTAGCACATAGATGTTTCAGACACTGTGGCAGGTGCTGAGACATAAATTTCCATGTGTATATGTATGTATGTGTGTGTTCATAGAAAAGAGACTACAAAGAAATACTCTCAAGTATTAATGGTGGTTCTGAGTGATTGTTTTACTGTAATTTTAACTTTATTCTCTGTATTTCCTCTAATTTCCATATTTTCTACAGAGTGTATATAGTTCCCTTAGATTGGTAAAAACGAACATAAACACTGGGGAAGGGGCGCCTGGGTGGCTCAGTCACTTAAGCTTCTGACTTTGGCTCAGGTCATGATCTTACAGTTCACGAGTCCAAGCCCCTTCTGGGGCTCTGTGCTGACAGCTCAGAGCCTGGAGCCTGTTCCACATTCTTTGTCTCCTTCTCTCTGCCCTCTCCCCCACTTACGCTCTGTCTCTTTCAAAAATAAATGAACATTAAAAAACATTAAAAAAATACTGGAGCACAATTAACTTTGTAAAGTTTCAAAGTAAATAAAATTCATTAGCCTCGTTTTCCTCTTGTAAATTGTAAGGTACAAAGCTACATACCATAGGCAGCATTTCTCTGCAGGCAGCTCATTAAAGACCAGCAGAGCACTCCCCCTTCCTCCCCACCAGTGTCTAAATGTTTCTCCTTTCTGGAAGAAGCTGGCATAAACCAGTGGAGCAGGTTTGTGGCGGTGAGGCGCAGCACAGGCAAGCAGATTTGAATCTGGGATTAGCATGCTTGCAGCGGGACAAATGGGCCACTTGAGTGGCCTCACCTATGCCTGCCTGGAAAACAGTCTGTGGTTCTCAGTCACAGGAGGACACAGAATCTGACACCCTCCAGGGTGGAAACAAAGCTGTGCATAGAAAAAAGATGCTTTTGTGCCAAATGAGGTTTCTAGGCAACAACTCATTTAACTACTTCAATGCCCCTAATCATTCAGCATTGCTGACCTTTAGAACCTGTCTGATAAGCTCATCAGATTTCCGCAGTGAAAGAGCTGACATATGCTGATGAGACAGTTCGGCATTTGGCTCCTGCCTTACTTTCCAGCCTCTGAAGCCATCCCTTTGTTTCTGTCTGACCAAATGATTGTCTTGGTGTCCTTCAACTTTCCTGTCTTTATGCTCTGCCCATACTGGTCACTGTGCCTGGAATCCCTTGTCCAGACCTGACTGACAGTCTCTTCAAGTTTAGTTCAAGTTTCACTTCCTTTGGGACTCTTCTTGCACCACCATCCCTAACTCTCTCCCCTCGCCGCCTATCCATCCAACAAGTATTGTTAAATGCCTACTGTGAGCTAGCACTGAGACAGACATGCCCATTGTCATCATAACCTAAGAGGAAGACAGTATTGAATGAATAATTATAGTTTTATTTTTCTCTCTAGTATTTACAATGACCTGAGATTCAATTCTATATATTTTTTTGTCTATCGTCTACCTCTGATATACTATAATAAACTCTAGGAGGACAAGAACTTTATCTTGTTTGCCACTGTACCTAAAATAGTGCCTGTCATTTTGTAGGTACTTGATCAATATTTGATAACTGACTAAGCTGGAATTGTGTATGGTCTCATTTAAAACAAATAAGGATGTGAATTTCTGATGTGTTTAAAAAGATGCATTAACTGTCCCCCCAAGCATCTTTCAAATGATAAATGATTAAATACTAAAACCCAATATGGTACAATGTGGAGACAATGATTCATGCCTCACTCCTGACTTGTTAGAATGTCTGAGAGATTTGGTCAAGATGATACCAAAGAATTTTGTGATAGAAACTTGAGTGCTTTGCAGTTTTTGATTAATTTTGTGATTCTCCTGGCAGTTTCAGGGAAAAGCTTGTTGGAGCCTGATCATGTGATAAAAATAGAGGACACAAAATAGAAGGGATTTGGTCAGCAAGGAATAGCCATGATACAAGCTTGTGTAAAAAAGGAATATTCTATACATACAGCAGTGTCTGCGTGCGTTATAATTGTTCAAAAACAAAAAACAAATGACTGTTCTAATACGGCTCAGTCTCACTTCCCCTGGTGTACCCCTCTGAAGACTGGGGCCTGAGGTGGACCTTGGTATGCTGGACCTTGGGTTGTTGGTGGGAAAGAGCAGGTATCCCCATGGGCGGGGGTGGGGGGCAGTTGTGCTTCAAGGTGGGTTGAATTGTAATCCATGGAAACTGGGCCAGAGACAGAGACAGACAGACTGAGGAATGAGGGGAGGCCTAGGGCTGCTCTCCCAAGGCACCACAGAGTGGGTGGCTTAAACAGCAGAAATGTAGTATCTCATGGTTCTAGAGTTTAGAAGTCTGAAGTCAGTGTGTCATCAGGGATAGTTACGTTTGAGGGATGTCACCGAGAGTCAGTTCCATGCCTCTTTTAGCTTCTGGTACCCTCAAGTGTTCCTTGGCTTGTAGATGGCATCATCCCGGAGTCTTCATACTGACTTACCCAGTGTCTATCTCTGTGTCCAAATTTGCCATCTTTGTAAGGATACCAGGGATCAGGGCCTACTCTAATGGCCTCATTTTGACTTGATTATCTTCAAGGATCCTATTTTCTTTCTTTCCTTTTTTTTTTTTTTTTAAAGTTTATTTATTTATTTATTTTGAGAGGGAGAGAGAGAGAGAAAGAAAGGCAGGGAGGAGCAGAGAGAGAGAATCCCAAGAAGGCTGCATGCTGTCAGCACAGAATCTGATGTGGGGCTCATCCTGAGAACCGTGAGTTCATACACCAAGAGTCAGATGCTTAACCAACTGAGCCACCCAGTGCCCCAAAGATCCTGTTTTCTAAATAAGGAGTTCATAGGAGTTGCATATCTTTTGAGGGGACAGAAGTCAAACCCGCAACGGAGAGACAGAGAATGAAAAAGAGAAAAGTAGAGGAGTGGAGGGTAGCCTGGAGAATTTCTGGAGTAGCTGGGACATGGCATCGCATTACGCTCTTTATAAGCCCTGGGGAGCCTCAGTCAGCAATGGAGGAGAGCAGGGGAACTCCTCAGCTTGGACACCTACCAACAATTAAACTGAAAAAATCCTCTTGAAGTGGCTAGAACTTCTTGGAAAGAAACATATTACATAGCCACAATACTGCTTTATTTCTGAGGAAAAAAAAGTTGGATGTCAGATCTGGGGCAAATCATCAGGGGTAATTTGGTGGCTTGGGAAGTATATTGATTTACAGTGGGTAACATACCATTTCTCTAGTACCGACTATGTGACCTTATTTCGCCTCTCAGGGCCTCAATTTCCCCATCTGTAAAATGAGGCCAGTGAGCTCAGATTCACAGGGTGTTTGTGATGATTACATGAGATTAGATATGAAAAATCAACTGCTCTCACAAGGTACTTAACAAAATCAGTTACCCGTTTTCCCTTTCTGAAAAAATCCTGAGACAGCTTCTGTTTAAGGAACTAGTTTCTTGAGGTACCTGGGTAGCTCAGTTGATTAAATATCTGACTTCAGCTCAGGTTACGATCTCATGGTTGGTGAGTTGGAGCCCTGCGTTGGACTCTGTGCTGACAGCCCAGAGCTTAGAACCTGCTTTGGATCCTGTGTCTCCTTCTCTCTCTTCCCCTCCCTTGTACTCTGTCACCCTCTCTCTCAAAAATAAATAAACATTAAAAAAAACCCATTAGTTTCTTGTTTTCATTATGTCAGAGTACAAAACCTTTTAGAAAGATATGGTAACAGACATCTAAATATCTTATAGTTGGTTACATTCGCTGCCTTATTCAGGGCTTAGAGAAAGTGAGAGGCTTTAAATGTGGCTAGAACCATCCTATATTACTCTAAACATTAGGCTAGGAGGCCCGGAGGATGGGATTCCAAGGACCTTCCTGGTCGGTTATTATTTTCAGATAATAATCCAACATACAGTAGAAAAATCTCTGCCATATCCATAGCCCAGGAATCAGTAAACTGAAAACTCAAAGTTTATGATCATCAAGAATATGCCTACTGGGGCGCCTGGATGGCTCAGTTGGTTAAGCCTCCCGACTTCAGCTCAGGTCATGATCTCATGGTCCGTAAGTTTGTACCCTGCGTCGGGCTCCATGCTGACAGCTCAGAGCCTAGAGCCTGCTTTGGATTCTATGTCTCCCTCTTTCTCTGCCCCTCCCTACTTGTACTCTGTCTCTCTCTCTCTCAAAAATAAATAAACAGTAAAAAAAAAGAATACGCCTCCAAGCCTTAAATATTTTTTAATGCAATTCACAATATAGAGTGTACATTCATTTGTCTAGTTTTGTAGGCCTCAAAACTAAGGATTTCTCTCAGTATGAGTCAACTGATTCCAGTTTTACTACATCCCTTTTGCAGTTTCCACAAAGTATTATTTACAGTACCTAATTTTGAGGGTGGAATCTTAGTAGATTTTTCTCTCCCCAAACTTTTAGCGTGTACCAACTCACACCTGTTCTGACAATACATTTTTAAATTTTTTAAAATGTTTACTCATTTTTGAGAGAGAGATAGAGTGCGAGTGGGAGAGGGGCAGAGAGAGAGGAAGACACAGACTCCGAAGCAGGCTCCAGGCTCTGAGCTGTCAGCACAGAGACTGATGCAGGGCTCAAACCCACGAGCAGTGAGATCATGACCTGAGCTGAAGTCAGACACTCAACCAACTGAACCACCCAGGCACCCCAAATCTGACAATATTTTTAATGATGGATTTTATCAGCTTTTCCCAATACACTCAACCTAATTTTTATAAAAATAACTCTTGTTTTGCATTCCTATTTTCATCACCAATATTGAATTAAAATACAAAATTATAATTGAAAATACAATGGACGTAAACGGGGGCAAGCACAAGGTCAACTAAGTCTTGGAAAGCATACAGCTGAGCCCAGGGAGCAGAAGCATTCAGATAAATGGAGACCCTACCACCTGCACTCCCTCAGCAGGTTTGTGCTGAAAAGTCAGTGTATTTTAGCGAGGAAACTACAACCTGTTTTAATCTGATGAGTTGGTTAAGTGAAGATGGGTTGAAGTGTTTTACTTCAGGAGCTGATAATGGGAACCATAGTGGTTCAACTGTTGACAGATTTCTACATCTCTCCTTGAAGTTTTGCTGTAAATTAGGAACACCACCACCATCACTCCAACAGTAGATTACAGATGCTGGGATGATTGTAATCACTCTTCAGGATGCTATCATTATATGTGTAATTAGGTGTTATTTTTATATCTAAACATCTCTCATTTTATTCCTATTTAAAAAATTTTTTTTGTCTTTTTTAATGTATTATTTATTTCTGAGAGAGAGAGAGACAGCGTGAGCAGGGGAGGGTCAGAGAGATAGGGAGGCACAGAATCCAAAGCAGGCTCCAGGCTCTGAGCTAGCTACCAGCACAGAGCCTGACGTGGGGCTCCAACCCACGAACTGCAAGATCATGACCTGAACCAAAGTCTGACGCTTAACCGACTGAGCCACTCAGGTGCCCCTCTCATTTTATTCCTAATTCAACTTTTGTTTTCAACAATCTAACATTTATGAAGTGGTTTTATTTCTGTATGTTGGGACAAAGTATGGTCCTTGCTCAAGGTCTGCTCTTGCTCTTGGGGAACTTACGGTTTAGTTGGGTAACCAGGTTAGTAACTGTGCAGTTACCAAGCAACTGGTTAGCACAAGGGATAAACAAGCCAAGAGGGCAGCATTCCACATTCCATACTCCAAGTCTCGTCCTGCGCATGTTAGGGGAAGTCGGAGCGGAAGCATGGGTTTGATGATTAACAAGCATCTGTAGGGCACTTGCAGAGTATCAAATGCTGCTTTAGGCCACAGGGTAACAAAGATGAATCATTCCAGTCCTATACTTGAGAAGTCCATACAAGTAATTATAATACCCTTTAGTGACTGTCGTCTTTTGGATGGGCACTGGGTCTTCAGTGAGCATCAGGGAGAGATGGTGGGGAAAGGGAAGCTTCCTGCAGAAGATGAGGCTCTGCTAGGCTGGAAGTGCCCTGAGGGCAGGGCCTGACTTGTCTGATGCTTTGCTTTTGCTGCCTCCCAGTTCCTGGGTCAGTGCCTTGTTTGCATTGTGAACCCAATCAACTTTATAACAAATGAATGAAGTATAGGATGAGGAGGAGTTAACTAGGGACCTGGACGGGATGCTGGGAATGCAAAGATGAGTGCTTTTGCCCTGATGGGGGAGATTATAATAAAGTCTCATTTCTGGCTGAATCCTGATAACATTCTAGGCCATGTAATGCCATCTGCAAACATAGGCATGTCTTTGAAATGAATGGTGCTTCACACTGGAGCACTTACTGGCTAAGGCAAACACTTCTCAAATACACTCTCTTGAGCTGATTCCATGGTGGACAGTAGATGGTCAGGGAGCAGGAGATTGATTAAGGCTAGCTCCAGCCCTAGTATTAAAAAAACATCATTCAGACTGACTTGAATCATGGTTGTGTCAAGAAACTATCAGTACTCAACCACAGAGTGTGGATAATACAGCTGTCAGCAGGCCATTGGGTATAGCAAGCAGTTTCATCTGAGGATCTCCCAGGTGCCTTTTCAAATATCGACTACCCTTTGAAACTTTCCTCTGTACCACCCCCACTTCTAACCTGGGCAGAAGTGGCAAGTAGTAATTCTCATAACAACATCAAAGACTATCAAAGTTTGGAGTTGCTTGCTGGTGGTTTGCTCCAGGTGACCAGCAATTTCAATAGTAGGAACAAGGAAGTTTGAATGAGATCCCTTAACTGCCTCTGCTCTAACTCTGCTCAAACTCTAGATTCCTGAACCACCAAAGGCAGCTGGAGTTGGTTGAGAAGCTAGTAGGACAGGAGACACCAGGGAAGATAAGAAGTATGGATATAATTTTTATAATTTGGACATCTTCACATCTTTGCTATTTCTCATTAGGAACATGCCTCATTTTGGGGTGCTTTGGTGGCTCAGTTGTTAAGCATCTGACTTTGGCTCAGGTCATGATCTCGCAGTCTGTGGGTTCGAGCCACATGTTGGGCTCTGTGCTGACAGCTCAGAGACTGGAACCTGCTTCGGATTCTGTGTCTCCCTCTCTGCCCCTCCCCCTGCTTGTGCTCTGTCTCTTTCTCTCAAAAGTAAATAAAAAACATTAAAAAAAAAAAAAGAAGAAGAATGTGCCTCATTTTGCAGTGCCTGGGTGACTCAGTTGGTTGAGCGTCTAACTTCGGCTCAGGTCATGGTTCTCTGGTTCATAGGTTTGAGCCCCACGTGGTGCTCTATGCTGACAGCTCAGAGCCCTGAGCCTACTTCAGATTCTGTCTCCTTTTCTCTGTGCCTCTCTCCCAGGTACACTCTGTCTCTCAAAAAAAAAAAAAAAAAAAAAAGAAAATACACATATTAAAAAAAGAAAAAAAGAGGGGCGCCTGGGTGGCTTAGTCGGTTAAGCGGCCGACTTTCGCTTAGGTCATGATCCCGCGGTTCGTGGGTTCGAGCCCCGCGTCGGGCTCTGTGCTGCCTGCCAGCTCAGAGCCTGGAGCCTGTTTCAGTCTGTGACTCCCTCTCTCTCTGACCCTCCCCTGCTCACGCTGTCTCTCTCTCTGTCTCCTAGAAATAAATAAATAAATTAAAAAAAAAAAGAAAAAAAAAAAAGAAAAAAAGAATGTCTCGTTTTTCCTCCTCAGATAACTACCCTTTTCAAGTTCTCATTGCCATATTTATTCTTGAGAATCCACCATTAGACCCAAGTGGAATTATAGTTCTAATATCCTACTCATGCCCCCCACATGCCCTCAACCCTCCCCAGCTGGAGGGTCACATTCCTTTTCAGAAATAGCATCAAAGAGTTGGGGGTAGAGAGCAGGAGTATAACTAGAAGTTGAGGACCTCTAAGCACTGACTAATGTAGCACACAGGCTTCTCTTTATCCATTGTTAACTGATAATGAATAGACCTCCAGCCTCCTATTTCTTCTACCTCTGGAGAAAGAAGGAGGCAGTGGGCAGGGAAAATTTCTTTTAGCTTGACTCTGCCTTTGAGTTATTGCCTTTTTTCCTCCAGCTTTTTGAGGTATAAGTGACAAATATATAAGATGGCTAAAGCGTTCATTGTTATGATTCGACATACGTATGCCTTGTAAAAGAATTCCTCTTTTCTTTTAAGATTGGTTTTTTTTTTTTTTCAGTTTATACATTTATTTTGAGAAAGAAACAGAAACAGCAGAGGAGGGGCAGAGAGAGAGGGGGACAGAGGATCCGGATCAGTGCTGACCGCAGGGAGCCCAATGAGGGGCTCAAACTCACCAACAGCAAGGTCATGTCCTCAGCTAAAGTCAGATGCCTAACCCGCTGAGCCATCCAGGCACCCTGGGATTCCTCGTATTTAGTTAATTAATACATCTGTCCCTTCACATATTTATCTTATCTTTTTTTTTTCTTTTTCTGTCGGAATGTTTGGGATTATTGCCTTTTCCCCTTTCCTCCACAAGTCACCAAGTCTAGTCATGAATGTTTAGCAAGTTGGAACGGCTTACAGAGCAGAGGTTTTGGCTCTGATGAGTGTTCTAAGAAATATTTTAAGAATCTGTATTATAGGACCATATCCTCCAGTTCTGTATCTTATTCTACTTGTGTCTCAGGCACCAGATAGTCGTGTGCAGTCGTGGGCATGTTGACTTTGTGATACAGGTTTTAGTTTCCTCACCTGCAAGATGAGGGTGTTCTCCAGGTCATATACTTCTTGAAAGTATGTATTTTGGTGTATAGTGTTTTTCGGGATTTTTTTTGGTTTGTTTTACAAAATTTGAATTCATGTCAGCCATTTGTTTATTTATTAAAAAAATTTTTTTTGATGTTTATTTATTTTTGAGTGAGCGAGAGACAGAACATGAGAGGGGAAGGGCCAGAGAGAGAGGGAGACACAGAATCTGAAGCAGGCTCCAGGCTCCATGCTGTCAGCACAGAGCCTGATGCAGGGCTTGAACTCATGAACCATGAGATCATGACCTGAGCTAAAGTTAGATGCTTAATCGACTAAGCCACCCAGGTGCCCCAAGAAGCAACTGTATTTTATTTTATTTATTTATTTTTTTACAAATAGTTTATTGTCAAGTTGGTTTCCATATAACACCCAGTGCTCATCCCCACAAGTGCCCTCCTCCATGCCCATCTACCCCTCCCCCCCACAGCCATCAGCCCTCAGTTTGTTCTCAGTATTCAAGAGTCTCTCATGGTTTGCCTCTCTCCCTCTCCCCCACTATTCCCCCCTTCTTCTCCCCCTTGGTCCTCCGTTAAGCTCCTCCTAATCCTCCTATACGTGCAAACATATGATATTTGTCCTTCTCTGCCTGACTTATTTTGCTCAGCATAACACCCTCAAGGTCCATCCATGTTGCTACACATATCATGCCAGCCATTTAAAATTGACTAAGCAACAATGAAACATTCTGATTTTTAAAATGAACAAAAGACTTGAATAGTTATTTCTTTAAAGAAAACAGAAGCATTTGAAAAGATACTCAGCAACAGTAACCATTAGAGAAATGCAAAACCATAGAGAGATACCACCTCATACTCATTTAGGGTGGCGATTATCAAAAGAAAAGAAAATAACAAGTATTGATGAGGATGTGGAGAATATGGAACCCTTGTGCATTGTTGGTAGAATGTAAACTGGTGTAGCCACTATGGAAAACAGTATGGTATTCCTCAAAAAATAAAAAATAGAACTGCCATATGATCTTGTACTTCCATTTCTGGCTATAAACTTAAAAGAATTAAAAGCAGAGTCTTAAAGAGGTATTTGAACAGCCATGTTCATGGCAGCATTATTCACACTAGTTAAAAGGAGAAAGCAACCCAAGGGTCCATTGATAGATGAATGGATAAAGAATTGTGGTATATGCATACATGGAGTATTATTCAACTTTAAAAAGGAAGGACATTCTGACACATGCTATATGGATGAGCCTAGAAGATATTATGTTAAGTGAAATAAACCAATTGCAAAATGAAAATATTGTATGATTCCACATATATGAGATACCTAGAGTTGTCAAATTCATAGAGACAGAAAGTAGACTGGTGGATGCCAGGGGCTGGGGGACATGGGAGAATGGTGAATCGTTTCATAAGTACAGAGTTTGAGTTTTACAAGATGAAAAAACTTTTGCACACTGGCTGCACAACATGAATGTACTACACACTTGAATATTTAAAAATGCTTAAGACAATACATTTTATGTTATATATATTTTGCCATAATTAAAAAAAACGAGAGATAACACCTGAAAATCTGAATAGTCATCTTTTTTGGGGGGGAAAGAAATAACAGAAGATGAGGCACATTAGGCTTTAGATACCAAATGGCAACAGCCAGCTTGAGCTGAGCACAGTGCTCTGCTCTTCCGATGAGCCTCTTGGTATTCTCCATAGGCCCTAACATGCTATCTTCTTTCAATTAAGTAATCTATCTGGCCACTATAGGCCTTTGGATTTGTCACCCGTGGATTAAACTGTCTCTATGGTCCTTTCTAGTAGTAATATTTATGATTCTAGAATTTTAGTCATTAGGAACACTCTGTAAGTAAATGAGGTGAGTGAGTGAAAATGTAGCAAAGTGACATTCAAGTTACTTTCTTGGCATCTCTTTTCTCAGGTCCTTGGGAAGGTTGATACCCATGCCCATAATGGGCAGGAAAAACATTTAGCTAGTAACATTTATTTAGTTGCTCCCCGACCTTTGGATAACCCCAGTCTCCAGTGGGGGTTTATGCTCAGAGCCTAAGCCTCTAGTATGACTCAGAGTATTGTGGCTTGCTGATACCTTGATCCAGAGGAGACTGTTGTCAACAAGATGGACAAAATCCCTAAATATTGCAAAACGAATGCCCCTAATGTCATGAGAAAATGATGAGAGAAATAACCTAGACAAGGGGGATATTTGCTTCTAGAAAAAGAAGATGATTTAAAAATGTCTGAAGAGAGCAGAGAAAAAATAGATCTGTTCCTTACATAGCCCTGCTAGTTCAATATCAGTGTGCTGTGACTGCTGTGCATGACACCATGATATACAACTCTATTTTTGATCCTGGGAAAGAACAACTTGATTATTGGAAGTCTGGAGTAAAGGAATTTTGGAAGTTCCCCCCATCCCTTTATGTGGAAAAAAATAAGATCAGCTCAAATAAAATATCAGATGATTCTATTTTAAGAAGATTATCCCTGCCTTGATCCGTCATTCATTCATTCACTTGTTCATTCATTCATTTATTTTACCACTATTTGTTTAACATCTACTCGTGCCAGTCCCTGGCTAGTAAGCAAGGCAGCTACGATTCCTGCTCTCATGGAATTTAGATAGTGGGGGAAGACAGACAACTAAAAATAGTTTGTTGATGTCTGATCAATAATTTCCTAGAGGATATTATTTGGTTTCCTTTTTCTGCTCAATATGTCCAAGGCAGTTTGGTAGATGCTCTGGAGTCAGCTTAGTGGACAAGACAGGCATTGAACAAGAATGATAACATAGTTTTGTAGTTTTTTAGTAGTTTTGACTGCAAAGGATCTGGGAAGTTGCTACAGAGGTGGTATTAGTATCTAGTCTTAGAGGATGTCTATGTTCTTAGTAGGCAGAGGCTGAGAGATTTATTTATTTATTTATTTTGTTTTTTTGTTTTTAATGTTTTATTTATTTCTAGGAGAGAGAGAGAAAGACAGTGGGAGCAGGGGAGGGTCAGAGACAGACTGAAACAGGCTCCAGGCTCCGAGCTGGCAGTCAGCACAGAGCCCGACGCGGGGCTCGAACCCACGAACCGCGAGATCATGACCTAAGCGAAAGCCGGACGCTTAACCGACTAAGCCACCCAGGCGCCCCGAGGCTGAGAGATTTATTGCAGGCTGAAGCTGGAACAGAGCTGGAGGCAGGAAGTATGGAATGGTAAGAATGTTTGTGGAGAGCAAGATTTTCTGTGGAGCTGAGTGAGCTACATTTATTCCAGTAAGTGTGAATATTGTACTGAGATGTAATTATAGAGAGAGTCCTTCCTAGGGGTAGCCTTTCTTACCGCAGTGCCTGGAGTCCTGCTGAGAAGAGGCTGCCACAGGCCTAAGATTCACTATGAAAAAATCTTATATTTTGTAGTTTGTTTATGCGTGGGGATGGGTAGTTGTAGTGTGCTTGATGACAGAATTGAAACTTCTGCACGGTATTTGCACCACTTCATTCAATTGCACTAGATATACTTGGAATTAAGCTTGTGGATTCTACTAAGTGAATTTATGAGAAATACTTTACTAATTCATGAAAAATAATATAAGAATAATGATTTTACAATTTGCCAAAAGTATCTGGTGACCTTAACCTAGTAAGACTGTTTTAAAAGCTACATATCTTATGTTTGGCAAGAATATAAAACACATTTACTTAAAAAAAAAGATGAAGTGTGCTATATACCATTTTGGGCCATACCTGTGATCACTTCAGCCATATACGCTTTACATATATGTACACTTAAAATAATAGCTAACATTTGTGTAGTGCTTACTACGCGCTAGGTATCCTACTAAATAATTTACATATATTGACTCAGATGACTGTCCTGATAACTCTTTTGGCGCTATTATTACACCCATTTTATAGAGGAAGAATTACAGGGAGGTTGAATAACTTACCCAAGGTAGCCTGGCTAATAAAGATGATGCTGGGATGTCAACCCAGGCCTGGTTCCAGATTCTGTGCTATGTATAATGTCTCTGAAAAGTAAAACAAGAACAAATTTAGAAAATGGCGAATCATGATACTGGAGTGGGTTGTGTTGGATTTGTATGTTTTCCAGTGTTTATTGAGCACTTACTGCATTGTGTGAGGCACTGTTGAGGTACTGGGATACCCAGAGGTACACAAAGCAGATGGAAGCCCTGCCCTCAGGATGCTTATGTCCCAATATGTCTACTCTTTTTATTCTAAAGACATTGGTCTCTGTTTGACTATGTTCCAAGCTATCTGTGTTAAAGGACCAGTTTTCTTTTTTTTTTTTTTTAATTTCAACTTTTGAACAGACTTTAATGAAGTCCAATAAAAATCAATTACTAGACAAATGAAATTAAAAATCCCCAAAGACATATAAGACAGCCCATTTTTACAGTATTAGATTCCATAGATATAAAGTTACTTTGTCAATTTTCTTTCTTTTTGATTTTTTATGTTTATTTTTATTTTTGAGAGAGAGACAGAAACGAGTGGGGGAAGGGAAAAGGGAGACACAGAATCTGAAATAGGCTCTAGGCTCTGAACCGTCAGCACATAGGCCAATGCAGGGCTTGAGCTCGGCAATGGTGAGATCATGACCTAGGCTGAAGTCAGACGCTCAGACTGAGCCACCAGCTGCCCCTACTTTATCAATTTCCTATATATGTCAAAGGCTTACTCTCAGTCTTTTGCTTATCTTATTATGGGTCACGATAGCTCACCAACTGGCAACAGGCCAAAGATTTGTCATAGCTGCCATATGCTCTATCTTTGACAACTATCTGGACAGTTGCTGCCCATAACACCATGTTGCTGCCCATAACACCATTGATTTGAAAAATAAAGATGAATTGGATTGACAATACAGTAGTCTTTTTTCTGTAAAGGGCTAGATAGTAAATATTTTAGGCTCCGTGGGCCAATCTCTGTCACATTGACTCAACTCTACTGTCTTGCTTTCCAGGAGTCATGAATGATATGTAAGTACATGAATGTGGCTATGTTCCAATAAACCTTTATAGTCAATGCTATATGGATTCTATATAATTTTTATGTACCATGAAATATAATTCTTTTTTGATTTTTCAACCATTTATAAATATAAAAGATATTCTTACCATGTGGGTCACACAAAAACAGGCAGCAAACTGGACTTGGCCTATGGGTTATAGTTTTCTCATCCTTGCAGTAAACCAATTTTGGACAATAGAAATATCCTGGAATATCTAATTTCCTTGATTTTGCTAAGGAATAAATGCAAGCTACCATATTTTTGTACTTTGTAATGACTATTCCTGGTAGTATCTGTAAACACAAAATAGCTTAAAAGGCCAAAACTGCACACTGGAAATGATAATAAAAATTTAAAAAGATTAGAACTCTCATGGATTGCCCACAGGAATGTAAGAGGATGCAGCCAATTTGGAATACAGTCTGGCAGCTCCTCAAAAAGTTAAGCCCAGAGTTACCATATGATTAATAATTTCACTCGTAGAGTGAAACAAAATAATCAAACACTTGTATATGAAGGTTCAGGGCAGCATTATTCATCATAGCCAAAAAGTAGAAACTTCTCAAATGTCCATTAAATGATGAATAAATGAAATACGGTATATCTGTAGAATGGGATATTATTTGGCCATAAAAAAGAATGAAGTAATGATACATACTTTAATATGGATCAACCTTGAAAACATTAAGTGAAAGAAACCAGATGCAAAAGGTCATGTATTCCATGATTTCCATTTATATAAAATGTCCAGAATAGGCAAATTCATAGAGATAAAACTACTTTTCATCTCTCAAATGCTGGTTGCCAGAGGCTAGGGGCATGGAGAAGAGAATGGAGAGTGTATTTTTGAGATGATGAAAATGTTCTGGAATTTGATAGTAGTGATGAGTATACCCTGTAAATACACTAAAACCCAATGAATTATATACTTTATAAATGTTATGTACATGAATTATATATCAATAAGGTTAATTTAAAAAAATTAAGCATGGAGGTATTTTATTATTTTAGTTTTTACTGAAAAACTTCATTTTTTAATTTTTAAAATTTAATTCCAGTATAGTTAACATACAGTGTTATATTAGTTTCAGGTATGTAATATAGTGAGCCAACAATTCTATACATTACTCAGTGCTCATCATAAGGTTGTTATTTTTTCAAAACTTAACAAAAGAATCAAATTTTATCAACAACATTTGACCTGGAAAAATTTGACCTCAGTAAAGATAATAGCCATAGTAAAAACTTTGTTAAAATTGATAACATTTTATTTGAACAAAACATTGATAAATCTTTCTTGATGAGATGTGATTCAACACATTTTTATCTACTATTGATGAAAATTGACTCAATGAAAATGACTTTAGCTGAACAAACAAAACAAAACAAAACAAAACACCCTGGAAGTGGTTTAGCTGATCTCCATAGAGAATGGACCAAGAAATAAAATGGGCTTAATGGCATTCACTCCCCAAATTATTTCGTAACCCAAATTAATAAACATTAGTACTACTCAGTTATAGTATTTGTATTACAAATGCAGAATCAAAACATCCTTAGTCAAAATGGCAGACATGGGGCACATGGGTGGCTCAGCCAGTTAAGTGTCTGGCTCTTGATATCGGCTCAGGTCATGATCTCATGGTTCATGAGATCAAGCTCTGATGTCAGGCTCTGCACTGACAGCATGAAGCCTGCTTGGGATCATCTCTCTCCCTCTCTCTCTGCTCCTCTCCTGCTTTCTCTCTCTCTCAAAAATAAATAAACATTAAAAAATGGCAGATAAAACACATCATACACTGGGATTCTAATATCACTCTAAAATTTGTTGTATTAGCTTGCTAGGGTTGCCTTAACAAAATACCAGAGACTGAATGACTTAAAAAACAGGTACTGCTTTTGTCATAGTTCTGGAGCCTCAAAATCCAAGGTATGGGCAGAATTGGCTTCTTCTGAGAACTCTCTCCTTAGCTTATAGGTAGCCACCTTCTTCTTGTGTCCTCACATGGAGTTTCCTCTGTTCATATGCATGTCTGTGTCCAAATTTCCTCTTCTTATAAAAACACCAGTCACATTGGATTAGGGCATACCCTAACATCCTTATTTTAACTTAATCACCTCTTTAAAGGCCCTCTCACCAAATAAAGTCATATTCTGAGGTGCTGGAGATTAGGACTTCAACATACGAATTTGTGGGGCACATACTTCAGTGCTTATCATTTATGTGGTAATAGTGCATGTACACACTTTATGACTTCACAGGCTCCTTGAAAGTTAAGAATAGGAAACCTTAGGTATTTTCCATCTAATGTAGCTTCTACCTTCGATCAGAAAGAGGAATGGAGACAACATTATACAAAGCACATGTCTCTGACTTTCAGCTTTTTGTTCCAGGATAGAAGAGTCTGTGTTCAAGAGGAAAACAATATCCTTCAATTTTGTTGCCATAAATGACACCCTGTTCTATAACTAAAGGAGTGCTCTTTGAGAATCATGAAAATCTTGTTTGCATAGTTTAGTAATGATGGAGCATTACTTATGAAAATGTAGTGAACAACAGACAACATCTTTATAACCCCAATGCTGGACCACACCCAGACATAGTTTTAAAAAGGGCTTCAGGATTAAGTTCACCTTAGATTGGTATCAAGAGTCTCCCTTAGAGGCTTTAGCTATCTGATAACAGGTATTCAGGCTCAGAGTTAGAAATGGGAGAAGGAAATCTTCAGCGGTCACTAGTGCTTGGTTTTTGGAGCCTCTTTTCTTAGCTAGAGAAATTTAGGGACTTCTTAAATTGCTAGGGGAGAAGATGTCATGAGGATACCAAGTTTTGATGAAATCTTAGAGATTCTTTTGACAGTATTTTAAAGGTGTCCTGTCTGGAAGCAAATTATAAACAATTGTTATTAATTTAATTCATTCATGTTTATATTCCTCCTTCCACCAAATGTTTATTAAGTGTCTACCATATATCAAGCATGTTCTAGGTGATGGGTATTTGATCATGATCATATGGAGGCCACAGTTAGGAAACAGGCCATTAAATGAGTAATTACCATACAGTGTGATAAGGTCTGTAATAGAGAACAGCAGAGTGGATCATAGGAGCCTACAGGGAGAAGGGCACCCATGTCAGGCAGAGTGGTCAGGAGAGCTTTCCCAAAAGGCATGAGGGCAAAGCTGAGACCTGAAAATAAATAGAATTCAGGTGAAGATGGATTGGGGTGGGGGGGGAGCTGGTGAAGGAAATACCATGTATATGGCTTGCAGGCAAGAGATGTTGATGGGACCAGAACACATTCACTTTGGCTGAAGCGTAGCATGTAGACAAGGAGGGAACACAGGTGAGGCTGCAGGAGTAGGTGGGGTGGGAATGACGGGTGGGGTGGGGGGATGCAGCTCCTAAAGATCTCTTGAGATAGGATGAAAAAAGGAGCATATTCCAGGAGCTCCTTATTTACTCTTGGTCTGCTTCTATGATTCTGAGGTGCTCCAAGGAGGCTGTATTATGACTGTGGGCTTTAGAGCTTCCTAACCTCATTACTTAATCTCTGTTTCAGTGCCCTCCCTTATCTGTAAAATGCAGCTAAAATAGTACCTACCTCAGAGGACTATTGTGAGTATGAAATAAGATTATGCATATAAACTGCTCTGAAGGAATGCCTACAACATAATACATTTTCATGAAGGTGTAGCTATTAACAGAATCCTTATTGTGAAGCCCATCTTACCAAATCCTGGGGCCTCTTTGTTCTAGAACGAAATTACATTGTTTTGGCTGTTGAAGATTTCTTGCCTTTTTTACCTTGCATCCTGGGTTTCAAAATAATGGTAAGAATATGTTCTAATTGCTTAATGAGACATGTTTGGAATTATGGTCTCTTTATTGTTATGCCACAAATGCTCTGAGCCAAGAGCCTGGGACATTTATGATCAGGTGAGTCATGGAGTAGTATACAAGTCCAGACTGCTGTAGGGAACTTCCTGTTTGTTGGTCAGTGACTGTGAGAGCTGGGATGGTCTGGGTAGAGTCATCCTCATGGCCAAACGTCCACTGCTCAGGAAAGCTGAAGGAAGCTACGGCATACTTTGTGCCTTGTTAATAAAGGAGCAAAGGTTTCAAGTGAACCTTGGAATTTGTGGTTTCTCGGTGGGAAGCTGGGTTAATGACTTGTTTGTACTTTTCATTTCCTTTCATGGTAGGCTAACAATAATTCCCTGGTCTGGTGATTGCTGTAAGGACTAGTCTTGTATAGTATGGTCCTAATATAAAAGCAGTTAAGGAATTCACTTAGTCAATTACTTTGATAAGTATTTACTGATGCTGTATTAAGAATGGGATATAAATATTACTAGTACATGGTCCCTACCCATGACAGGTGAGATTGATATGTCTACTAATAATTGAAGCAAAACAGTAAATGCTAACATAGATTTCTGTTCAAGATGCTATAGGATCGTAGATGGAAAAATTCTAATCTTGTTCATGGTTCTCATGGTTAATTTTATGTGTCCATTTGCCGCTGCCATGGTGCCCAGATACATGGCCAAATATTATTCTGGGGATTTCAATGAAGAGATTTTTTTGATGAGATTAGCATTTGAATCAGTGGACTTTTGAGTAAAGCAGATTGCTCTCCATAATGTGGGTGGGCCTTATCCAGTCACTTGAAGGCCTCAGTAGAACAATACTGGCAGACTTTTCCCAAGCAAAAAAGAACTTTGCAGCAGATGACCTTCATCCCAAATTGCAACACTGGCTCTTCCTGGATCTCCAGCCTGACAACCTTTGGACTTGAACTGTAGCACCTGCCCTTCCCTAGATCTGCAGCCTGCCAGCCAATCCTACATATCTTGAGTTTGCCAGCTTCCACGATTGCATGAACCCATTCCTTAAAATTAATCTCTTTATCCCTATATTTACATCCCATTGCTTCTGTTTCTCTGGAGAACCATGAGTAATACAAAGTGATCAGGGAAAGCTTCACAGAATAGGTGATATTTGAGCTGAATCTTAAAGGATGAATCAGAGGCATCTGTACAGGGTTGGGTAGGGGCATTCTAGGCAGAGAGACCTGCAATCACAAAGACATAGAGAGTTCCAACAGCAAGGGGCTTTGGGAAAAACTGTTAACAGCTTGGTTTTCTTGAACTCAGGATGTTTGAGAGATATGGAGGGAGATGGGAAGAGGAAAGCAGGAAAATCATGAAGGGTGTGTATGTGTACACGTATGTTTATGTGTATGTGGTGAATATGTGAGCAGTCACTCAGAGGTTGTGGGGAGTGGAAAGGAGTGTTTAGAAAGTGCTGGAAGTAGATGGGATTCAGGCAAGAGATGGCAAAGGGATGCATAAGGTAATGGTGGCAAGGAAGGGGCAGGAAAATGGCTTTGAGAGTTGAAAGGGATATTTATGGGACCTTATGGATTGGGTCCAAGGTGGGGTTAATGGCAGCAAGGGCGTAGTAAAGGATGGCACCTCACTCTGGTTTAGGCCTATTGGTTGGGTGGTGGCACTGTGACTCATCTATTACAGATTTTATGATGTTGGATTATCCTGGATAACTTCCAAAAGGGTTTAATTAACAAAGTGCTAAAACAGAACTAAACCACAGACAACAAGAATAGCCTGCTAGGGAGGTTCTGGAAAAAGACAGAATTAAATCATAAGTTATAGATCCCCATCTCTTATCAGCTTCACTCTATGTCGAAGATAGGTAATTGCCCATTCAAGCTGGAGCATGTGAATTCTAGGGGGACAACCTGAGCCTAAAGTAAAGAAGTTGTGATGCCAGCTTCCCTATTCCCTGTATATAATTGTCCCCGCTGCACGTGTAACAAAGCAAAGTATGAACTGACATCATGTCCTGGCAGAAAATGTGGTCCTTCCTTTGGGATAACACGGTAAGACTGATTTTCCTGCAATGCCCTCACTTCCTGCCTTCAGGAACATGCACCATATGAGGTCAGCCTGCAATTAGCTTGCTTGTCCCCACATTCCTTTGCAGCACTTTGGAGTTTATTATAAATTGCCCTGAATATCTCATTTTTATATTTTGTGAGTCCACAGCCCTCATCTTATTTATCCACTATGTTTTTCTTGAAGTTTCAAGTTTCTAGTCCCTAACTTTGTATGCCTTGTTTTTCTCCCACATTTTATTTAAATTCAAGTTAGCTAACATGTCGTGTAGTATTGGTTTCAGGAGTAGAATTTAGTGATTCATCACTTATGTACAACACCCAGTGCTCATCCCAATAAGTGCCCTCCTCAATGCCCATCACCCATTTTCCTCACCCCCCACCAACCTCCCACTCCATCACCCCTTAGTTTGTTCTCTATACTTAAGAGTCTTATGGTTTGCCTCCCTCTCTGTTTTTATCTTATTTTATTTTTCCTTCCCTTCCCCTAGACTGCTTAGTAATATCTCACCTCTTCTTTATCTATTCATCAGTCAATGGACATATTTGGGCTTTTTTCATAATTTGGCTACTGTTGGTAGTGTTTTGGTAAACATTCAGATATATGTGCCTCTTTCAATAGTAATTTTGTACCCTGTAGATAAATACCTAGTAGTGCAGTTGCTGGATCAGAAGGCAGTTTTCTTTTTAACTTTTTGAGGAATCTCCATACTGTTTCCAGAGTGGCCGCAGCAGTTTGCATTCCCACCAGCAGTGCAAGAGTGTTCTGCTTTCTCCACCTCCTGCCAACATCTGTTGTTTCCTGAGTTGTTAATGTTAACCATTCTGACAGGAGTGGGGTGGTATCTCGTTGTGGTTTTGATTTGTATTTCCCTGATGAGGAGTGAAGTTGAGCCTTTTTTCATGTATCTGTTAGCCATTTGTATGTCTTCTTCAGCATTATGTCTGTTCGTGTCTTCTTCCCTTTCTTTTTTTTTTATATTGATTATTTTGAGAGGTGGGGAGGGGCAGAGAGAGGGAGAGGGAGAATTTGCTGATAGCACAGGGCTTGATCCCATGACCTGCGAGATCATGACCTGAGCCAAAGTTAAGAGTCATACACTTGACCCACTGAGCCACCCAGGTGCCCCTCTTCTGATCATTTCTTAAGTAGATTATTTATTTTTATGGTGTTGAGTTTGATAAATTCTTTATAGATTTTGGATACTAGCCCTTTATCTGATAGGTCATTTGCAAATATCTTCTCCAATTTGGTAGGTTGCCTTATTTAGTTTTGTTGATTATTTCCTTCATTGTGCAGAAGGTTTCTATCTTGATGAGGTCCCAATAGTTCATTTTTACTTTTGTTTTTCTTGCCTCCGGAGACATGTCCAGTAATAAATTGCTAGGGCCCAGGTCAAAGAGGTTGCTGCCTGTGTTCTCTTCTAGGATTTTGATGGTTTCCTGTCTCACATTTAGGTCTTTCATCCATTTTGAATTAATTTTTGTGTATGCTGTAAGAAAGTGGTCCAGTTTTATACTTCTGCATGTTGCTGTCCAGTTTTCCCAGCCCCATTTGTTGAAGAGACTGTCTTTTTCCCATTGGCTGTTCTTTCCTGCTTCGTTGAAGATGAGTTGGCCATTTAATTTTGGGTCCATTTCTGGGTTTTCTATTCTGTTCCATTGATCTATGTGTCTGTTTTTGTGCCAGTACCATACTATCTTGATGTCTACAGCTTGTAATACAGCTTAAAGTCCAGAATTGTGATGCCTCCTTCTTTGCTTTGCTTTTTCAACATTACTTTGGCTATTTAGGGTCTTTTATGTTTCCATACAAATTTTAGAATTGTTTGTTCTCACTCTGTGAAAAGTGCTGGTATAATTTTATAGAGATTGCATTGAATGAGTAGATTGGTTTGGGTAATGTTGACATTTTAACAATATTTGTTCTTTGAATCCACGAGCATTGATTGCCTGTACTTTTGCTTAAGGCAATAGGAATTATGTGTCATCTGCCCTTAAAACTGACATTTACCTATTCATTCATTCATTCATTCATTCAACAAACATTCATTGAGTATTTACTATGAGCCAAGTATGTGATCCTGCCCAATCTACATCCTTGACTCCCTCTCCCCCTCAATAGTTGCAGTCATAGAGACGTGTTCCTATCTCAAGGCCTTTCCATCTGTCTACTGGCTGCCTGGAGTGCCCTCCTCCAGAACTTCCCAATACTCAGATTTCCTTAATCTCATGTCCTCAGAGAGACTAGCCTTCCATGAATCTGCTCTCTATCTCATTATCCTTTGCTTTGTATAGAGCACATGTTATAAAAAATAAGCTTGTTTGTTTAGTTGTTTACGGTCTATTTCTTCCTGTTTGGGCATAAGCTATAGGAGGGCAGTGTTGTTTTGTTCCCTGTGTAACCTGTGTGCTTAGCATGGTGCCTGGCTTGTAGTAGGTGTTCTGTAGGTACCTTTGGAATCAATGAATCAGCTGTTTTAGGCAATGAGGCATCTGCTCTGCTACTCTTCGTGGAGAAGACGGGCTTTAAGTACATACTTGTAATGAATATACCGTACGAAACAGTGCATACAGAAGTATGGTAACTTATAACAGGGGGAATTCATTGAGACCCTGGGTTCAGAGAAAGGCCCCTGAACCCAGTGAAATTTAAGTGGAGACCCAAAGGACTTCACAATCTCTTTTACACACTAGTCAGTATGGCCCAGTTTTCTTGTGCTTTATGCTACCCAGAAGCTCCTTCAGCTTTGACTCCTAGGATAAGACCTTTGATTATTAATGGGGTAAGGAGGTAATGTACCCTTCTAGCTATTTTAGGACACTCAGCACTTTTAAGATACATCACAGTCAGTCCATTTTAGCATATAATAAATAAGAATGTGTCAGTCCAGCCCATTTTACCATCATGTTTATTAATGGGATTCAATGTTTCAGCTGGTCATGCATTCATTTAATGATCACAAACGTTAAACTGATGCCAACACACACATGACAAATCTTACTCCATGTATCTCCTCTTCTGCAGAGGCAGTTAACCTTCATGCTGCCTGCGGTTGTTTCTTCCACTACAGCAGCACTGTTGTGTTAGGATTTAACGGAAGAGAGTTTTTCTTCTTTATATACCACAACATTGCCAGTGAAGGACTGTCTGGTGTGCATTTGTGGGTTGTTACTCTGATGATCTATTTTATTAAAGGGATATTATTACCTTGATCTTGCCCTTGATATCAAAAATGTCACTGCCACATGGCTGATGGAAAAATGTTTCATTGCTGGGAGCAGAGCCACATAAACACTTAATCACAGCTCTCCCTTTCCCTGTTTTATAACCCACCATAACCATAACTATCTCCCCATATATTTATTTCATTGCTGCAAAAGTTGATGTTTGTTGATTCAGTGGCTAGTTAGGGCTCCTTTCTAGTCCACTGAAAAGGTCTTTGTGTTTGGGGAATCAAATTATAATTTCAGCTGGTTTCTCCATCTCTTCAACAGAAAAATGGGTGTGTGACCAGAATGTACAATATATAATTAGACTGGAAGATGGGACTCTGTTATTCCAAAGCTACAGTCAGGCCCCAGAGGATGAGAATTGGAGGAGGACTGGCTATCTTTGGAGTCCTCTGTCTTATAGCCTTCTTTCTCTGTTATCTGTGTGACCTTTGACAAACCTCATCTCTTTATGCAGCCCTGTCTTTCCCTATGAAGCCACGAGATTGGATTATATTGTGTGTGGACTCCCTTCTGGGAGGCAGCCAGAAGATTTATTGACAAGGTGTGGAAATTTCTTGCTATGGAAAACTTCTGTTTGGTAGAATTGCTGAGGGACTCCATGCAGGCAACTTTATGGCCTCTAGTTACCTCTTCTAACTTTTAGCATCTTTGAAACCAGCTGGAGGGAAAGAGAGAAGAGAGAATAGAAAATTGTGCTTACTCTGTAAACAGTTAATAATGCTATCAATTTCTACCTCATTGCCATATAATGGAGATAGGAATCTCATTATTCAGAGACATGCAAATGTAGCAATTCTAGTCTTTACATACAGCCTCTGAATCACCATGCTGCTCACACCATGTAATTGCTCTGTGAACTCAGGCACATAAAAAATGTCACTCTAATCACTGCCAGTCATGGCACTACTGAAGAAAGAACTAGAATAATAGGTATTTGAAGGGGGACATGCTGAGGATTGCACTGTTGCAAGGCAAAAACAGGTTGCCAGACACAATGGCCTCTGATTGGCTTTGCAGAGCCACTGGCTGGAAACTGACACGGCTGTCCCCCAAATAATGGCAAAGTTTGAAGGTGGTTCTGAGAGACTTGTTTTAAAATTAAACTAGCAAGGTTAGAAATGAGGGCTCTCTGTGTCCTTGAAGAATGCTATCAGATCTGATCTTTAACTACATTACTCACTTCCACTATACCAGAAATAGGGACTTTTGGGGCTCCTGGGTAGCTCAGTTAGTTAACTGTCCAACTCTTGATTTCGTCTCAGGTCATGATCCCACTGTCATGGGATTGAGCCCCACGTCGGGGTCCACACTGAGTGTGGAGCCTGCTTAAGGTTTTTCTTCTCTGTCTCTCTCTGTCCCTCTCCCCCAATTACATGCTGTCTCTCTTGAATAAGAAATAAACAAATAAAAAAGTAAAAAAAAAAAAATGGAGACTTTTAGGAGTTTCTTTGGCCTAGATATGTGCTGTCCAGTATGGCAGCCACTAGCCACGTGGCTGTTGAGCACTTGAAATATGGCCAGTACAATGAGATAAGCTGCAAATGTAAAATACATACAAGATTTCAAAAAATTATGGAAAAAATGAATGTAAAAGAGCTCTGTGATAATTTTATACTGGTTACATGTTAATAATATTTGAGGTACATTGAGCTAAACAAAATATATATTCAAATTATTTTCTCTTGTTTTTTTCTACTTTTTTAATGTGACTACTTAGAAAATATAAAGTTGTATATGTGGATCACATTTTATTTCCCTTGGACAATACTAGCCTGGAGAAATCAGATGCTTGTTTATGCTGATTGCTAAGATTCTACCTTGTTTTAATGGCTCTCTTGACAAAGTCAAGTTCCTTTAAAGGGAATTCTTCACATTGATTCAAGGAGTCTGGTTCCTTGTTGCTGTTTAGGTGCAGAGTTCCTCATATCAGCCTGCTCACCGTTCTTCCTGGCACCTCTCTGCTTGTCACCCTTGACCGTGACTCCCAGTGTGAATAGCCTGGGTAAAATATGTCCCTGTTTTTGTAAAGAAGGCACCGTTTCCAAGGACACTTGTCTCAGTTCTAGGTGGACTATGACTCATGGAGGTCATTGGAGTGTAAATCTGACACAGGTTTAACCTTTTGATGGGATTTGGGTTTTGTTTCAGAAAAACTATGGGGGCATCAAAACAGCAACACATCACTAACAGCATGTGGTTGTAGAGAGAAGTAGGGGTTGTAGTTAGATGTCAGAAAACAGATTCAAATCCCTGGTCAGCCACTAGTTAGCTATGTTTGATTTGGACAGATCACTGTGCTGGAGCCTCAGTTTCTCTTTCTGTCAGATGCCTACAAGATGAACTCAACAATGCTTACTTCAGAGAGTTGTTGACATATGAAATGAGATAATGTATAAGAAAATACTTGTGAATGTGCAGCTCTGTTTATGGTGGCAAATTTATGGCCAGAGGGGTAGATGCTGTGGGCAGATGGTTTTGTTTGGCTGGAAAAGTGTGTTTTGTTTATTTGGATCAGAGTGCCTGCAGGGGGATGCTCTCAGTTTGTGATAGACTTTACTTCTGTTGCTATCTTAACTCAGCTGATTGGCGTCACTTGCCTGGTTGCTGAAGATTGATGTGTTTGTGTACCTTCTAAGATGGGAGAGGCAACACGTAGTAACACAACCATGCCCGATGCTAGCTGACGTGGTTCCTACCCCCAGGGGCTCAAAGGAAGCATGTAAGTTATACCATAACCAAGTCTGGATGAACACATGTTTACCAAGCACCCGAAGGCTGCACCAAATTCCAGGGCTCAAACTTAAGAGGAGCAAATCAACTGTGGATAGAGCAAAAGGATGAGCAACTCACTCTGCCTTAGGGAAGGATATTTAAGAGGTGGGGTATAGAAGGAAGAAAAGTAAAACTTTTTAGCCAAGATTGGGCTATACTTAAAATTAGGCACTTGTCATACGCCATCTCATCCACCCCTTAAAAAGCTCTCAGAGCTGAATATTGTTATCTTCATTTTGCAGATAAGGTCTGGTGGTTTATGGAACCCACCCAAGGTCACAGACAATGGACAGAGCTAGGATTTGAATCCAGGTTCCTCTGAGGGGGCCCAAGGCCACCCAAGTGCTTTCCCTTGGGATTAATGAAAGCATGATTCATACCGATTGTTTTATTTCTGTTTGCTGGGCCTCTCTCCTACTTCCGACCCACTGCTTTCTGAGAGAGTTGTTGTTTTTTTTAACCTAAAATTTATTATTTATTAAAGTTACAGTAGCATACTTTTAAATGCATAAAAAACTGCAGAATTTTTTCAACAAAGTTACCAGATATATTTAAGGATATGATAAAGATATGACTTTTGTTCCGTTTTAAAGTCATCATGAGACCCAAAGTTGTACATCTGGGAAATGTACCAATGAAGCTCTCTTCCACTGGTGTGTATATTTTAATTGGTGTCATGTGAGAGTCTCTTACATTTTGGTGATTGGCTAGAATCCAAGGTTGTTTGGAAGATGATACTTGGAGTTCATAAGGCATCACTAACTCTTCTAAGAGGAGATGGACCACAAACGTCAAAGAGAGGGAAATGCCAGGTGCTGAATCCACCTTCCTGTGCTTGTTCACTTCCTAAGGAGACTGTGTCTTAGATATCCTATCTTTCCTTTGACATAAAGGGGGTTTTATGGCCTGTGGAAGTTTGTTGCTGGGACATCTGACCAGCTGCAGTGAACTCTGATCCCTGCAGTAACCAGGGCTGTTTTATCATAAAAGCTGGGGGGCTCTGGTCCTCTTTTTCTAAACAAAAAATTTTCTAATGTTTATTTTTGAGAGAGAGAGAGCAAGCATGAGCATGACAAAATGGGGGAGGGACCCAGAGAGAGGGAGACACAGAACCCGAAGCAGGGTCCAGTCTCTGAACTGTCAGCACAGAGCCCACTGCAGGACTAGAACGCATGAGCAGTGAGGGAGACCATGACCTGAGCCACACAACCAACTGAGCCACACAAGTGCCTGGTTCTTGACTGTAGTAACCTTTAGCATTGATTCCCCACCCTCCACCTGGTAAGTTGCTTTTACCCCTTTCCATTGCTATGGCAATAAAAAGGCCTTTGTCTCACCCCTTTACCCCAGGCTGCCTTGGGATTGGCTATTTAAGTGGGCAAAGGTCAGGATGAGACAGTTACAACTGAGCACGCCTGGGGCAATGGCCTTGTTTTGGGCTTGCTATGTATCAGGAGACAACAGCCTTTGTCAGCCTGTGTTTGATTTCCTCTGCTCAAGTGGGGGTAAAGGTCACTGTGGGCTCATTCAGAGCCCAGGCTCTGGAATCTGACACACCTAGGTTTGAATCCCTACCACACCAAGTTCTGGGTGGGTCACCTGGGGCAAGTTGACTTAACCCTTAGCCATCTAAGCTCTATTTCCTCATGTATAAAATTATGTGGTAAGAGCAAGGTTGTTGTGAGATTTTATTAACAACAAGCGCTTACGTTGCTCTTACTAAGTGTTAGGCACTGTTTTGAGTGTTTTACATCTATTAACTTAATGAATCCTACAAACCCCTATGAGGTAGGTACAAGTAGCATCCTCATTTTACAGATGAGGAAACTGAGACATGGAGAGGCTTAGTAATTTTCCCAATGTTCCAAAGCTACTAAATGCAGACTTGAGATATCAGTGTGAGTCAAGTCTGTTCCTAAGCACTAGGCTATGCGTAAATATTAAACACATGCAAATTTGGAACACAGTACATGTTCAAGAAATTCTGTTAGTCCAATTATTGTTATTTTTAATGGTCCTGGCTTTCATGGCTTCCACGATCCACTTCAGAAGTGGAGTGAGACTCTGAGGCATTTTTGTAAGATTCTGACTTTTTTTTCATAATTCTGAGCTTGGGTGAGAGTATTGTGCCTGAATTCAGTTCCTCTGTCTTTTAACTGTAACTAATTAAACCTAAATATTTTCATCACATTTTTCAGTTTACATTTGACATCATACTTAATGATGAACACTGGCATCTTCTCATAGGTTTCTTATCAGCTAAAGTGAGTTAAGGTAGGTAAAGTACTTAGACATGTGCTTGACAGTGAGTATGTGCTCTATCAAAAAAGAGTATAGAAGGGCCTTGAATATGATTTTACCTGATCCTCCACTTTGATCTTTCCTTGTGGGGCCTGCATATGTTCCCAGGTCACCTAGGACCAACCTGGACAGCTTACAGTTGTTGGATACTGTGTTGCCGTCTGCCGGGTCAGTAGCTCCTTCTGACTCCGGGTCAGTAGCTCCTTCTGACTCCGGGTCAGAGTCTGGCTTGATGCATCCCTGATGGTCAAGGCCCACCATACTGACTGGGGCACTGAAAAGAAGCAGGAACTTGGCAAGAAGCTGAATTACATTTCTTAGTTCCAAATTCCAATAGGGAACAGGCAAAAAGAAACAAGAGGAACATATCTTCCTTTCCCAAACTTGCTTTTCTGCCTTTTAGGTCTTTATTTCAATGATTATTTCATGACACAAGGAGCTAATAACACCCTTCAGGTGGCTTAATAGTTAATCTAACATCACCTCACTCAAACTGTCAAAATTACATAGAACTAAGTCACATTACATAGAAAATGGGGTTAAGGGATGATAGATGCAATAAGGACAACATTGGCTCATATTGTTTCTGTAACTGTGAAGATTCTTTGCACATAATATCTTTCTATGCATATATATTTATATACTACATATTGAGATTTACCTATGTATCAGGAATTGTATGAATATATGTATGTATTTAAATCTGAGAGAGAGCACAAATGGGGGAGGGGGAGAGGGGGAGAGAGAGAGAGAATGAGAGAGAGAGAGAGAGAGAGAGAGAGAGAGAATCTTAAGCAGGCTCCATCCTGAGTGTGTGGAGCCTGACTTGGGGCTCTATCCCATGACCGTGGGATCATGACTTGGGCTGAAATAAAGAATCAACTGACTGAGGTACCCAGGCACCCTCAGGCATTTTTAAAAGCTTTATCTGGGGGCGCCTGGGTGGCTTAGTCGGTTAAGCGTCCGACTTTCGCTTAGGTCATGATCTCGTGGTTCGAGGGTTCCAGTCCCACGTTGGGCTCTGTGCTGACTGCCAGCTCAGAGCCTGGAGCCAATTTTAGAGTCTGTATCTCCCTCTCTCTCTGACCCTCCCCTGCTCACGCTGTCTCTCTCTCTCTCCTAGAAATAAATAAAAAATATTAAAAAAATAAATAAATAAAAGCTTTATCTGTATTAACTCATTTAATCCTCATGATAGCCCCATGAGAGTAGATACTTTTATGATCTCTGTTTTAGGGATAAGGACACTTTGGTACAGAGAGATTGGGCAGGCTACCCAAGGATGTAGCTTGTAAGTGGTGGAGGTAGGATTTGAAGCCAGGAGACTGGCTCTGATATCTTGCACATCACACTTAATAGCTGATTCCTTATTTTGATGAAGTCTTTCACTTCTAATCTGTAATTAACACAGAAAACACTATGTTAGTTATTAAACAAACACATCACAGAGATTTCAGAAGGGCCTGCAACTGCTCTGAAAGAGCTCTGAAAGAGCTCTCTTGAATAGTCAGCAACTATTTGCCACCTGTGAACTTCCTCTTTAATGGCAAAGGGCTGGGAGAAGTGTGAGTTCCTAGGAGAAAGTGACACAATTGGCTTTAATTAAGTGTCCTTTATCAGAAGTAGCACACTTCCTTTCACCTGCCACTCCCATAGTTGCTGCAAGGACCCAGCATGGAACTGATATTTCCACTCTCCCTTTGGTTTAGTCAAGGGCTGCTATAACAAAATACCATAGACTGGGTGGCTTAAACAAAATTTTATTTCTCATGGTTCTGGAGTTTGGGAAGTTCCAGATCAGGGTGCCTGAAGTTCATTTCTTGACCAAGGTCTCCCCTGTGACTTGCAGATGTCTGCCTTCTCGCAGTGTGCTCACCTCCAGTGTGCTCAGGAAGAGAGACAGCTCTCTTCTTCTAAGGCCACTAATGACATCACGATGGCCCACCCTCATGACTTCATCCACACCTGTATTCCCAAAGGCCTGCTCTTCAGATGTCTTTGTTTTGGTTAGGGCTTCAACATATGAGGTTTGAGGACAGTGGGCACTAGTGCTATCGATTCCAGTGCAAAGTGAGACAGTGAGTAGTTAGATAATAAGTACTTGTTGAACTGGAAGGAGTTGAATGGTCCCTGGTATTGTAAAGTCCTTGCAGATTTGGGCTTTCCTCTGCCCAGAAGAGGGACCATAGAATATACTGAAACTGCCAAAGTGCCCAAGAGAAATAACGGTGGGGGTCAGAGTCACACAGTGTCTGTGAAGCCATTTCTCTTTAGGATAAATAGAGGAAAGAGATGGGTGTCAGAGTGATGAAGCCCAGGTGTGCATGTTGTTGCTGCCATGGATAGGCTCTGCAGGCTGGGCAGGTCAGGGAAGCCCTGTCCTTGCTCTTCTGTAAAGTGAGATGATACCACCTCTTGAATGCGTGGGGGGAGTGGTGGGGCAGCATCTATAAATCACTAGCACACCTCCTAGCTCAGAGGAGGCACCAGCAAAGGTTTCCTCTTATTAAATTAGCTCTTTATCTGTGCCAACTGAAGCTTTCACTAGGATGTGGGCAACCAAGAGAGCAGATATGGGAATGCTATGTGCACATGAGTCACAGACTCACAGAATCTGAAGTTGGTAGATAACCTAAAAGGGATATGTCATGGGAACCAAATAAAGTGTTTACCTGGGAGGCCACCCACAAAGCCTGGGGTTATCTATTAGCTGAAAACAGTGAGCTTTTGGGTATCTCTTGTGGGGAGGGAAGGAGAGAAATGAAGGAAACCCACTACAGGTGAAATGTGCCTGGAAGCCCTTATAGCTCTCAAAACCCCCATCCCTCAGAAACTTTAAAAGAACTGGGGGTAGTGGGTAAAGGAAAACAGCTTGTAGAAAAAGGCATACTAGACACACACAAGGAAGAGGCGGGTAGTACGAAGCAAGTATTCGGAAGCAAGGGAAACTTGATTCATTAAAATTGGAACAAAACTTATCTACCCGGTTAGCTTTGTGTGAGACCAGGAGGTTTCCAGACCTTCTGTGTCCTCCCCTCCCATCCATCATTTACCTGGGCCATCCAGGTGCCTTTCTCTACCACCAGCTTTGACATTAGGTTAGCTGCTCAGTCTCTGCTATTCCCCATTCTCAACACAAAGCCCGTGACCCAGATTATCAGAAACCAAAGGGCAATGAAAGTTTAGAAAAGGCTGTTGAGGGGCACCTCGGTGGCTCAGTCGGTTAAGGATCCGACTTTGGCTCAAGTCATGATCTTGTGGTTTGTGAGTTCCATTCCCTGTGGGGCTCTAAGCTGACAGTTCAGAGTCTGGAGCCTGCTTCAGATTCTGTGTCTTCCTCTCTCCTTCTGCTCCCCACTCATGCTCTGCCACGCTCTCTCTCAAAAATAAATGAACATGAAAAAATTTTAGAAAAGGCTGTTGTTCTTTAAGAGTAGTGAACATACGCTCAGCAATCAGACTCATCTGGCTCTACTGCTTATTTGTTATGTGACCTTAGATATGTTTCTTAACTTCCTTGAGCCTCAGTTTCCTCATCTGTGAAGCGGGCATTAATAATAGTACCTACTTCTTATGGTTGAATGAATTAAATTGCATAATACAAGTGAAACACAACAGCAACTGGAAAATAATGAACACGTAGCAGAGAATAGCCATTATCATTCTTAGTAGTGATATTTTTACATACTGGGTGAAACCCATTATGTGTTTCCTCTCTGATCCTGGTGGTTGTGGGCTGATGGAGAGAATAAGACCAACGGATGGCTCTGCCATTAATTAATGGTGCAATGTTGAGCAAGCCTGTGACCACCCTGAGCCAGAGTTGCCTCCTCTCTGAAATAAGGACATGGTCATGCTTCTGCTTATGAGACTACCAGTGTCCTGGGAGGTGCACAAGAGACATTGCAAGCCTTCATGGGGAGGGGAGATGTAAGATAATATCCATAATTGCATGGCTGTCCTACAGTGGTTCTCCAGGTGTGGACCACAGCATCCCCTCTTAGCAATGCAAATACTCAGGGTCACCTCAGGCCTTGCAGACCAGAGACTCTGGGGATGGGGCAGGTGATCTGTATTTACCCAGCATTCCAGGTGATTCTGCCGCACCCTCCAGTTTGGGAACCACTGCATTATGGTTATCCAGAGAAGGGAAGGAATGAGATGCCCACAAAAGACTAACTTTTTACTGAGTAATTCTGAACTTTGGAAGATACTTGTAAATGATCTTTTCCTTCTCTCTTCTTATGCAGAAGGATATTCAAAAAATTTTTTATGTAGCCAGTGTATGGGCTAAATTGCATTCCACCAGAATTCATATGTTGAATTCCTAACCTCAGTATCTTAGGATGTGACTGTATTTAAAGAGGTAGTTAAGTTAAAATGAGGTCATATTGGTGGGCCCTAATCTGATGACTGGCATCCTTGTAAGAAGAAATTTGGCTCTAGAGAGGTGCAGAGGGAAGGCCATGTGAAGACACAGGGGGATGATGACCATGTGTAAGTGACAGAGAGAGGCCTCCAAAGACACTAGTCCTGCCTATAACTTGATCTTGAAAGTCTAGCCTCCAGAATTGTGAGATAATCCATTTCTGTTGTTTAAGCCACCCTGCCTGAGATATTATTGCAGTCCTAGCAGACTGATATGGCCAACAGCCTCGATGGGGCCCTCAGCAAAGTAGAGAGTGAGGTTCGCATAATTGGGGCTGGCAGCTACAGGCAAGGAAGTGAGTTTGGGTTTGGACTGCTTTGGGACAGCGAGGGGAAAGCCATTTTGAGATGCCTTTTTTGATGAAAAGAAAATAAGTGGGGTGATCGCTCACTTTAAAAAGAATTCTTCACTTTACAAGTGACTCACTTGTCACAAGAGAGAGATTAGAAGCGGCGATAAAAACACTACGGATCAGTGTTTTTCAGATCAGAATGAAAGTCAGTGGAAAAGTATTATTTGTTCTACAAACACTGCTTTCACATATAACCATTTAGGAATGTGTTTACCTCAGGAAGGCAGACACCTGGGACTACAGGTAAGCGATCGCATAGAGCCTCTGGAAGAAATTGGTTGCAAGGGCCAAAAGAGCGTGGCCGTTTTCAGCCCACAGAGCATGGATCAGGAATATTTACACTTACACCTAAGGAAAAAAGAACTACAGGAGCCTGATGATGACTTGATTATTTGCTGAATGGATTGACTCCCCCTACCTTTGAGTTCCATCTGCATTTTATTTATTTATTTATTTATTTATTTATTTTTAAAAAATTACCCTGGAGATTTAGGCTTAGAAGTGTGGCCAGGTTAACCTGAGGCTGGGTGGATAAGTGAGTCACAGAATTTGAGAAAACACCTCAAATAGTTTCTGCCGTCTAGGCACCTTCTCTAAGGTGTGACCATTGATGTTGCCACAGAAAGACAGATGCACAAACAGAATCTGCCTTCCCCAGGGCTTCCACTGTAGCCATTATCCTGGGGTGGACGTTTGACAGGTCATCATTTTATCTGTCCTCTTTTGGAAACTGCTTATGAGAAGGAAGCCTTGCTCCTTTCTCCCCACCTTCACCCTCCAAATTTGTACTATATATATATTTTTAAAACATCATTTAAAGCAAATATATCACAACTGAGTAGAAGGCTGACTCTCCTCATTTTAAATGAAGAGACACGTGGTTGTTTTGTTTTGTATTGTTTTTAAGCATTCAGTATCAGATGCGGAAGTTCTTCCAGGTCCTAATAATTTCTTTCTCCCATTAGACAGTCCTTCTAGGGAGTCTCTGTCTACAAAAAGTGTGAAGATTGCATTATCAAAACAACAATTTGACCTTTGAGCTCTGCGGAAAGGACATACCCAATAATAGACCATTTGTCTGTCATAAAGATTTCCACATAAGATTTTTCTTCCTCTGTTCATTCTGTCCATTGGCGTTCATATAAAAACTAATTGCAGGAGTCACATGTAAGTGTAGTAAGTAAATGTAGTAGGCTCTCTTGTATGAAGTGCAGTTCATTTTGCAGCCATTGGCATTTGCAAAAGTACTGTCAAGTGCTGGATAGGGGCAGAGAGAAGAGTGGGTAACTTGCATGAGATTCAGTGCGGGGTTTGTTTTCTTTCTTTTTTTTTTTTTGTCCGTTCAAATGTGTTTCTGATTTCTTTTTCCCCCCTTTTTTAATAGTTTATTGTCAAGTTGGTTTCCATATAACACCCAGTCCTCATCCCCACAAGTGCTCTCCTCCATGCCCATCACTCTCCTTCTCCTCCTCCCATACCCATCAGTCCTCAGAGCTGGGCTGTTTTCATTTTGAGGCAGAGGAGAAGCTGGGATCAGTCTTGTGCTGAATATAAGATGCCGCACTGTTTTGTCAGTGACATAAAATCTTACCTCTGGTAGAAAGTTCCATGGTCCCTGATTTGTTTTCTTTCTGTTTTCAATAGTTCACTCTTTGTTTAGGAAGTAGCCTTTACAGTCTGTTGGGTCTACATAGACATTTTCCAGCTGAGAGTGAAAGAATATGTAGTTGACACTTGCTGTAGGCACTGGGGTGTGCTGCCCCAATGCCCCTCTTCAGGACTGCAGCTGGAGTGGGAGTGGCTAACAGCTCATACCCGAGTCCTTGTGTTCCCCCAACCCTGGTGAAGAGAAGTCATGTAGTTCAAGATCATGACCTTTTCCTAGGAGCAGCTGGAATCCCATGACTGGCTAATGTGGGGGTAGAAAGTTTCAGCCTCCTAGCCTTATTTTGGGACGTCTCTGTAGAGCCATCCCAGCTCCTGAGCTCCCCATGAGATCAACTGGTCTTTGCTGTGATTGTATTGCAGCTCCACTGCTGCTTTTGCCTGAATTGGGAGCTTTGTTTCCACACAGGTGTTGATGCCCAGATCCTTCCCAAATAAACCTCTTACATGCAGTTCTCCATCTCTGATTCTGTTTCCCAGGGAGCCCAACCTGCCAGCAATAGTTTCCCTTAAATATGGCTATTGTTTTATGTCTCATATGGATAATTGTTAAGAGATAAATTCATATTTTCATTTCAGGAATTGGTATGTATTGCTTTATTTGTATGGACATTTTTTTCTGTATATGCAAAGGGTATGTGAGAATTGAAAACATTTTGAAATCCATTTGAACAAAATAGCAGTGAGGAAGCTCCGTTGGTTAAACCTGAAGTTTTGGTCATCACGTTTGAATGGACTGCAAACCACACAGTGTGGCCATATAGCAGAGGTGCAAGTCCTGTTGAGAAAGCTCAAAAGTTCACTCTCCTTGTTGATTAGTCTGTTTTCTGTGTTTTCCTGGCCTCAACCTGTACTCTAACCTGGCCAGTCATAGTCAGAAATGTTCTCTTGACCTGCCCTTGGAACAGGTGATAGGATGTGGATAATCACTGCAAATCTGTCACCGTGACTGGAAAAACAGTCCCCAGCAGCTGCCCTCCCATGTATGGAAAGCAGGACATTTATCAAGATCAATCCAGGAGAAGCCAGTTTGGAATGTTTCCCCAAAAGATAAGAGAGTAGGTTTCCACAATTTGTTTTTTTTTTTCAAATTTAAAATAAACACAATTTTGGCACAAAAATAAACACATAGATCAATGGAACAGAATAGCAAGCCCCGAAATAAACCCATGCTTCTATGGTCAATTAAGCTAGGACACAGAAGGCAAGAATATACAATGGGGAAAAGACAGTCTCTTCAATAAATGGTGCTTGGAAACTGGACAGCCACCTGCAAAAGCATGAAACTGGACCAGTTTCTAACACCATTCACAAAAATAAGCCAAACATGTATTAAAGACCTAAATGTGAGACCTGAAGTCATGAAAAATCCTAGAAGAGAATATAGGTGGTAATTTCTTTGACTCACAAATAAATAAATAAAATTATGATAAAAATTATCAATTAGAACATTTTTCTAGATATGTCTCTTAAGATAAAGGAAACAAATGCAAAAATAAACTATTGGGGTTACATCAAAATAAACAGATTTTGGAGTGCCTGGGTGGCTCAGTCGGTTAAGTGTCCGACTTCAGCTCAGGTCATAATCTTGCAGTCGATGAGTTCAAGCCCCACATCAGGCTGTGCACTGGTGGTGTGGAGCCTGCTTGGGATTCTCTCTCTCTCCCTGTCTCTCCCTCTGCCACTTCCCCACTTGCATGCCCTCTCTCCCTCTCTCAAAATAAATAAGTAGACCAAAAAAAAAAAAAAAAGCTTTTCACATCAAAGGAAACCATCAACAAAACAGAAAGCAGCCTACTAAGTAGGAGGAGATATTTGCAAATAATAGATCAAAAAATGGGTTAGTATCCAAAATATATAAAGAACTTTTACAACTCAACAACAGAAAAACAATCTGATTCAAAAATTAGACATTTTCCTAAAGAAGACATACAGATGGCTAACAGACATGAAACAGTTGCTAAACATCACTAATTATCAGGGAAATGTAAATCAAAAGCACAATGAGATATCACCTCACATGTGTCAGAATGGCTAAAATAAAAAGGACAAGAAATAACAAGTATTGGTGAAGATGTGGGGAAAAAGAAATCTTGTGCACTGTTGGTGGTAATGTAAATTGGTTTAGCAATTTGAGGTTCCTCAAAAAATTAAAAATAGAAATTCCATAGGATTCAATAATTCCACTAATGGGTATTTATGCAAAGGAAACCACAACAGTAATTTGAAATGGTAGATGCACCCTTATTTTTATTGCACTTTAATTTATAATAACCAAGATATGGAAGCAGTCTAAGTGTCCACTGATAGATAAATGAATAAATAAGATGTAGTACATTTAAATGGAATATTACAGAGTCTTAAAAAAGGATGAGATCTTGCCATTTGCAACATGGGTGAAACAAGTCAGTCAGAGAAAGGCAAATACCATATTATTCCACTCATGTGGGATCTAAAAAACAAAACAAATGAATAAACAAACAAAAAGCAGAATCGGATCTATAAATACAGAGAACAAACTGATAGTTGTCCCAGAGAAGGGGCTGAAGTTGTTTACCAACAAGGAGAACCAATGAGTAAGGTGGTAATAGAGAGAATAGCATTAAAAATGTCTTTGGCTTAAATATTTTGTTATGTTTTTATGAGCTGATGACTGGAAATTTATCAGAAACTTTGATATTTTTGAAAATGAGTGGGCAGAGAGGGAGGGATAGTCAGAATTAGTGAAAATTCAATGCAAGTGTGAAAAGTAATGAGAATTTGTATCTATTTCATTATTGTACAAATGTATATTTCATATCTACTTATCTATTTAATATCTGAACATTGACAAAGTTTGGGGAATTATTTTGCTAAAAGAAAAAACAATTATATTAGAGTGGTGGAATTAGAGTAATTAGAAAAAAGTTTTATGAGTATTTTAATAGTGTTTTAATAAATTAATGTTTAAAAATAAGTATCCACAGAAAAAATAAAAGAGAAGTTACTAAAATAGAAATGGAAAATGAAAGGACAGGGAGATGTTGACATTTGAAATAAACACATGTTCCAGAGAAGCACTTAGCTGGAATTTAATTGATGACAGATTCTATTTTTGTGCCTATTAAGTTGGGTTTTAGCCTGGATTCAGAGGTTTTGGGCTTTTCTGATGAGCTGGTGGGCCTGGTAACCTGCAGGCATCTATTAGCGTGAGTTAATTTGCTTGGGTTGAATTGGTCTGCTCAGAGGAGGAAGAAAGGAAAAAGGATGGTCTGGTGCCAGTGTCAGATAATGACCCCTGGCTAGGTCCTGGGGACTCTTGGAACATAGGGGCTGTTTTATGAGGGGTGGTAAATGTGTATGTGTGTGGGGGGTGTTGGAGGCCAGGAACAATGGAGAGGAAGAGCACTGTGGGTGCCATGAGGCAGTTGTGGCTAGTGGACTGAATTGTGAACACACATGAGCAGAAATACTCAAGGAAGATTTTACAGGGCTTGGGAAGCCTGCAAGAGCAGATGCCAGTAAGAGCCAATGGAATTTGGAAAATAGCTGTTATGTGCTAACATTTACTGAACACCTACTATGTCCAGGTGCCAGGCGAAAGTCTACAGTCATTAGCTCCATTAATCCTCCAGCAACTTCTTAAGGAGGGCACTTTTACTCTTTTCTAATTAATAAATGAGAAAATTGGAGTTTGAGGAGTTTAAATAACTTGCTCAAAAAATGGCTAAACTACACATTGTTTCTCAGTTTTTCAGAAATTCTATTGGCTGTATTTTATTTTCTTAATGGGAAGCTCTTAAAAGTAGGTAAAATCTTGAGCTAAGAAGACAAATTTGGGTTTCTGTCTTGCCTTTGCCAATATCTGGCTGTGTGGTCTTGGATATGTTATACCACCTCCCTGATCCTGATGGAGTTGTTGGAAGGGCTAGAGATAATAGACACAAAGAAAAATACTTAAATGATGGTTGTTATCCGTCATTCAGGACCAAAGCCTAGCTAATGACTATGAATTCATTGATAAATTAGCTGCTATACACTTTTCAGCCAAAAGGAAAAAGTAAACTTTGACCACAGGCTGTGACACTTGATAGATTAATTGCACACACAAATCTTTTTTTTTTTTTTTCAAAATTCACTTATTATTAACTCAATGTGATAGTTAATTGTGTGTCAACTTGACTGGGCCACAGGGTGTCCAGATATTTGGTCAAACATTGTTCTGGGTGCTCCTGTGCAAATGTTTTGGAATGAGATTAACATTTAAATTGGTAGACCAGTAAGTTTGCCCTTCTTAATATAGGTGGGCTTCATCCAATCAGCTGAAGGCCTGAATAGAACAAAAAGGCTGACCTGAATAAGAAAGAATTCTTTCTGCCTGGCTGCTTTTGGATTGGGACGTTGGCTTTTTCCTGTCTTTAGACTTGAACTGAAACGTCAATTCTTTCTGGATCTTGGTTCTTCTGGCCTTTGTACTTGCATTGGAACTTTACCATTGTCTTTCCTGGTCTCTACTTTGTTGACTCACACTGCACATCTTGGGATTTATCAGTCTTCATAATTATCTGTGCCAGTTCCTTATCAATTTCTCTCTCTCTAGATAGATATGTATATGTACACACATCCTAAGGGTTCTGTTCTGTTTCTCTGCAGGACCCTGAGATTATATTCACTCAAAAAAATATTGACCTAATGATGTCTGGATCCCAGGCACTGGACTCCAAGTCAGAGATAGAGAATGAATGAAGCAGTCTGGTATCTTGTCCTCATATTGTTTATAGTTTACAGCCAAGGCTAGTTGGAGAAGCCTTGGAGACCTTAGATATTTAATTGCAAATAATGAACTAAAATTGTAGTAAGTGCCACAGAGAAAACATAGCAGGGGCTGTGTGCAAAAGGCACGGCCCTCCCCCACTTTGAGCTTCCCTGAGGAAATAATGCATGAGCTGTATAAGCTGAGATGTGAGGGGTGAGTGGGCATGAATCTGGGAGGGAGAAAGGGAGTATGATGGGGAAGCATCCTGAGCAAAGGCAGCAGAGGAAGTTCGTTCTTTTAAGCCAACAAGGTGCCTTGTAAGTTTCAGAACTAAAAGGAGGCAGCTGCAATGGAGCAAAGAGGTGCACATTAAGTGAATGAATAACCCATTTATTCCCTCTTCTTCTATTTTTTGGAAGAGATTGTATAGAATTGGTGTTGATTTTTTCTTAAATGTTTGATAGAATTTTCCAGTGAAACCATCCAACCCTGGAGATTTCTTTTTAGCAGTTTTTTTTTTTTTGTATCTACCTATTTATGTATCTATTTATTTTGAGAGAGAAGAGAGAACAAGAGTGGGGGAGGGGCAGAGAGAGGGAGAGAGGGAATCCCAAGTAGACTCCACACTGCCAGCACAAAGCCCCATATGGGGCTCCACCTCATGAACTGCAAGATCATGACCTGAGCCATTATGAAGAGTTTAACTGATAAACAAACTGAGCCCCCAAGGCGTCCCTCTTTTCATTAATTTTGAAGCTATAAATACAATTTCTTTAATAGTTAATAGGGCTAATCAAATGATTGATTTCATATTAGACTAGTTGTGGTAGTATGTGCTTTTTGTAGGATTGGTCCATCTCATCCAGGTCCTCAAATTTATGTTTGTAACATTCTGTCATTATTTTGATGTCCACAGTGCCTATAGCAATATCCCATTTCATTCCTGATATTGGTTACTTGTGTTTTTTCTCTTTTTGTTCTTTGTCAGTACTGCTAGAGGTTTGTCAGCTGATGGTATAAAGGAACAGACTTTTTGTTCCAGTGATTTCCCCCCTACTTTTTATTTGCAATTTTATTGATTTCTGCTCTTTTCTTTTTTTTCTGCTTTTTTCTTTCTTTGCTATTTACTTCTTTCTGTTTTCTTTGTGTTTATTTTGCCCTTTTAAAAAATGTTTATTCATTTTTGAGAGAGAGTGTGAGCAAGAGAGGGGCAGAGAGGGGGATGGGAGATCAAAAGTGGGCTCTGTGTGAAAGACAAGTATCATATGACTTGTAGAATTTAAGATACGAAACAGATGAACATAAGGGAAGGGAAGGAAAAATAGTATAAAGACAAGAGGTGGGGAAGACAAAGCATAAGAGACTCTTAAATATAGGGAACAAACTGAGGGTTGCTGGAGGGGTTATGGGTGGGGGAATGGGCTAAATGGGCAAGGGGCATTAAGGAGGACACTTGTTGGGATGAGCACTAGGTGTTATATGTAGGGGATGAATCACTGGATTCTACTGCTGAAATCATTATTGCACTATATGCTAACTAACTCGGATATAAATAAAAAAAAAAAAAGTGGACTCTGTGCTGACAACAGACAGCCCAATGCAGGGCTTGAACTCACGAACCATAAGATCATGACTTGAGCCAAAGTTGGATGCTTAACTAACTGAGCCACCCAGGTGCCCCTGTGTTTATTTTGCTTTTTTAAAAACTTTCTTGAGGTGGAAGCTTAAGTTACTGATCTGAGACTTTTCTTCTTTATTCATGTTAGTATAAGTGCTACAGATTTCCCCCTTAGGGGTGCATTAGCTGTGTCCCACAAACTTTGTTACACTGTATTTTTGTTTTCATTCAGTTCAATGTGTTTTTTAAAAAATTTTCCCTTGAGACTTCCTTATGACCTGCGGAGTATTTGGAAGTGTGTTATTTAGTTCCCAAGTGTTTGGTTTCTAAATTGATTGCATGTGGGTAGTGAACATACACTGTATAATTTCAGTTCTTTTACATTTGTTGAGAGAGGATTTATGACTCAAGATATGATCTCTTTTAGTATATGTTCCATGCATGTATTCTGCTTCTGGTGGGTGGATTATTCTATAAATGTCAATTGGATTCTTCTGGTTAATAGTGTAATTGAGTTCTTCTATATCCTTGATGATTTTGTGCCTAGTTGTTTCATTAGTTGTTCAGAGAAAGGGTGTTGAAGTGTACAATTCTGGATTTGCCTATTCTTTCAGTTCTATCAGTTCTTGCTTTATATATTTTGTAACTCTGTTGTATACACATTTAGGATAGTTATGTCTTCTATCAGTTTTTGCTTTATATATTTTGTAACTCTGTTGTATACACATTTAGGATAGTTAGGAAAAAAGGTGGATATACACATTTAGGATAGTTAGGATAAAAGGTGGATTGACCCTTTTATCATTATGTAATGTCTCTATCTCTGATAATTTTCTTTGCTCTATAGTTTACTTTTTATGATACTAATATAGCCACTGCCACTTTCTTTTGATTAATGTTTTCATATATATCTCTTTCTATGTTTTTACTTTCAAACTGCCTACATAATTATATTTGAAATGAGTTTCTTACAGCTAGCATATAGCTGGGTCATGCATTTTAATCCACTTTGCTAATCTGTCTAATTGATGTATTAGACTATTTATATGTATGTAATTATTGATGTGTTACAGCTTATGTCTGCTATTTTGGTATTTGCTGTCCATTTGTTTTGTTTCCTCTGTGGATTTTTGTTTGTTTGGTTCTCTGTTTTCTTTTCCCCATTCTCCTATGGGTTATTGAACATATACAGGGTAGAAATCTTAACCTCACCTTCTCTCCTTTTATCCTACCTGGTTTTTTTTTTTTTGTTTTTTTTTTTTAATTTTTTTTAATGTTTTTTATTTATTTCCAGGAGAGAGAGAGACAGCGTGAGCAGGGGAGGGTCAGAGAGAGAGGGAGTCACAGACTGAAACAGGCTCCAGGCTCTGAGCTGGCAGTCAGCACATAGCCCGACGCTGGGCCCGAACCCACAAACCGCGAGATCATGACCTAAGCGAAAGTCGGACGCTCAAATGACTAAGCCATCCAGGCGCCCCTTATCCTACCTGTTTTTAAGTGCCCTGAGTAATCCATCTATATGCATTTAGACCCACATCAGATGATGTTATCATTTTAGCTTCAATTGTCAAACACTTTAGAAAACTCAGGAGAGGAGAAGGATTTGTTCATTCATATTTTTGCTGTTTTTGCTGTCCCTTCCTTCCTTCCTTCCTTCCTTCCTTCCTTCCTTCCTTCCTTCCTTCCTTCCTTCCTTCCTTCCTTCCTTCCAGATTACTTCTTTTATCATTTCCTTTCTGTTTAGAGAACTCCCTTTAGCTTTTCTTTTAGGGTATGTCTGATGGTGACACATTTTCTTAGTTTTCCTTCATTTGAGAATGGATAAATTTTTCTACGTTCTTGAAGGATATTTTCACTGGATACAGAATTGTGGATTGACAGAAAGAGGTTGAGCTACTTCTTCGACTGCCATGATTTCTGATGAATAATCTACCATCATTATAATCACTTTCCCATGTATCAGTAAAATGTCATGTATTTCTTTCGGCTTTCAATATTTTTTCTTTGTCTTTAGTTTTCAGAAGTTAGACTGGGTGTCTTAAGAAGATCCCTAGTGATCTTTCTTCTTCTTTCAGCCTTTCAGAGTGTTAGGTTTGTCTTATATATAAGATCCAGAGTTTTTAGTTGTACTTAGCAGGAGGAATAGGCAGGTGAGAATTCTACCACCGAACCACCAATGCCTGGCAAGCAGGAGGAATAGGGAAAAGCACATCTCCATCGTTCTAGAAGCAGAGGTTCCTAATGTGTATCTAGATTACTTATTTAGTCTTTTTAATCCTGGCCAAAAAAAGAAACGGATACAAATGAAACTTCAGTCTTCAAAATTGAATCCACATGGAGGACTGCTGAATTTGTGTTCTTTGAGATAGTGTGTAGCAATATTTTGGGGGAGTAAACCTCAGGCCTTGACTTTTCCAGGGAAGTCAGTGTTTCAGGCAATTTTATTGTTTTAAATAAAAGAATTCCATAAACTAAAAAATGTGATTTTTCATGTGAATAAACTAAAAATGTTAGCAAAGTTCTTACATCTGATCTTAAGTTCCTATTTTTATTTTGGAAAATGAGGTTCCTTTCCCTGGTCATGTGGTGCTAGTGAACCCTAGGTAATTAACATTTATTTTGAGGCACTCTTTGGCTGAACATCTGGATGATTATTGGAGAATAATGATAACAACAACAATAATAAAAGTGAGTATTTACGGAATATTTTACTATGACCCAGGCTCTGTGGTAAGTATTTTGCTCACTGCCTCATGTCAAATTCATTTCAGGCCTACTCAGAAAATAGTAAAATGTCCCCCAGTTTACAGATGAGTAAACACAGGCTTAAGCAAGTTAAGTAGCTTGCTTAAGGTCACACAGGCAGCAAATGGGGGGGCTGATTCTACCACTGCCCAGGTGGTAGACTAGCACCAGCAGATGGAAATAATGTGAGCCACATGTATAATTTAAAATGTTCTATTAGCCACATTAACGTGTGAAATTATTTTTAATAATATAAATTATTGAACCCATTATAACCAAAGTATTATCATTTCAATATGTAATCACAAAAAATTATTGAGACATTTTTACATTTATTTGTACTAAACCACCAAAGTCTGGCATATATTTAACACTTAAAACACAATCTCATTTTGGAGGCTAAATTTTCTTTGGAAATACTTATTTAGATTTCAAATAATTTGCAGTTGAAAAAAATAGATTCAATTATGCAAATTGTTCCAAACATGCTCAGAAGTTCATCAAAAACTATATTCAGTGTAAGTCCTAAATTTAAATAAATTGAAATCAAATGCAATTGAAAGTTTAATTTATCAGTCACTGTAGCCATATTTCAAGTGTTTAATAGTCATGAGTGAGCTCATTGGATCACTTCATTACTGTCCCTGAATTCAGCTTTGCTTTGAGAGCTGAAACTCAGGGCGAAAAAAGAACAACAACAACAAAAAAAACAAACCTTATACTGAAGCCAGAAAGAAGGAGAAAATTTATGGAAGCGAAAAGAAGGATCAGCCAAAGATCATAAGAAAAGACCTTTTCTTTTGGCCACTGTTGAAGTTATAGTAAGTTCTAAAGTCTTAAGTAACCAGGGAAGGAAGTTCTTCCATTTCTGAGAATGTGTCATGTGTGCATTCTATGAAACCTGTCTTTTCAAAGAAAGCTATGTCTTGATCTATGAAGGATTAAAGCCAAATGAAAATAGCACTGAACTTCTAACAGAGTAGTCACTTATCAGCTGACCACCTCTGCAAAATCAGGAGCAATGTCCCTGCAATGCTTAGACATGCAGTAAGGGATCCAGGTCAAAGCTGAACCCTCTACCACAAACCTTGGAATAGAAAAGATCTCAAGGTTTTTTTCTTTTTTTCTTTTTAAAAAATGTTTATTTTTGAGAGAGAGAGTGAGAGAGAATGTGAGCAGGGAAGGGGTAGATAGAAAGGGAGACAGAATCCAAAGCAGGCTTCAGGCTCTGAGCTGTCAGCACAGACCAACACAGGCTCGAACTCAAGAACAGTGAGATCATGACCTGAGCCACAGTCGGAAGCTTATCTGACCGAGTCACCCAGGCATCCTATTTTCTTTTCTTTTTAAATGTTTATTCATTTTTGAGAGAGAGAGACAGAGAGAACATGAGCCAGGGAGAGGCAGAGAGAGGGACCTGGCTCTGAGCTGTTAGCACAGAGCCTGACACAGGTCTCGAACTCAGAAACCTTGAGATCATGACCTGAAGTGAAGTTGGACGCTTAACCAACTGAGCCATCCAGGCACCCATCAGATTTTTTTCTTATTGCAATTGTTTGCGGAGGTCTCTTGGTTCTGAAACTTGTCCTAAAGTGGCAAAAATTATACCTTAGTCCCAAATAGTAGTTTCTAATCTTTTGAAACTTAAACCCATTCCATAGAAGTATATAATTTCACAAACCCCTTAGGAATAAAAAAAAATCATTGTATTAGTTTTGCAATATAATTAGAAAGTAAAGAAGTAATTATAAGCTAAAAATCAATTTTAGAGGTATATTATTAAGGATTCTATTGACATACATTTTAATATGTCCTGTAATATTTATAATACATATAAAAGACCAATTTTATCTTTTCTCTCTTTGACAAATGACACATTATTTAATTTGCTCTAAATAAATTATTTAAAGAAGCGTAACTTGACAAATGAATATAAAAACATATCTTGTTTGCTTTGGAGACAAGATGTATGTTAAAATGTAGATTGAGATTTGAGTATGCTAAATCACCAGCAATAATAGTATTCAATCTGATGGCTGGAATTCTCACATCTTGTGTGCTTCAAAAGGAAAATCATCACTTTACAGTAGTCCCCCCTTAACCACAGTTTTCCCTATGTGATTTCAGTTACCTGTAGTCAACTGCAGTCCAGGAAGCAGATGATCCTTCTCCTCAGAAGGTCAAGGGTAGCTTAACACTGTGTCACAATGCTTATGTCACTTCTGCCACTTCTTCTCATCACATACGCATTTTATCATCTCATAACATCTCAAGAAGGGTGAGTATAGATATTTTGCAGGAGAGAGATCACATTTGCATAACTTTATCATAGTATATTGTTCTAATTGGTTTATTATTATTGTTTTCAATGTCTTACTGTGTCTAATTTATAAATTAGATGTCATCATAGGTATGTATGTATAAGAAATAATATTGTATAGGGGCACCTGGGTGGCTTAGTCGGTTAAGCGTCCGACTTTCGCTTGGGTCATGATCTCGCGGTTCGTGGGTTCGAGCCCCGCGTCGGGCTCTGTGCTGACTGCCAGCTCAGAGCCTGGAGCCTGTTTCGGTCTGTGACTCCCTCTCTCTGACCCTCCCCTGCTCACGCTGTCTCTCTCTCTCCTAGAAATAAATAAAATTAAATTAAAAAAAATAAAAAAATAAAAAAAAGAAATAATATTGTATATATAGGGTACTAACCATGGTTTCAGGCATCCCCTGGGGGTCTTGAATATTTCTCTTGCTCACAAGGGCAATAGTGAGGACTACTGTAATTTATTTTTTTGAGTTCTGTTTCAATAAGAAGAGATAGAGTGAGGGCTCTGGGCCCTCATTAAAGGGCAAATCTGTATCCATTTACACAGAGGTCGAGAGAGTGGGATTTAGAGCCATATATTCTGAGTTCGAATCTAACTCTGCCACTTACCAGCTTGGAAACTTTGGGAGTTACTTAACTCTCTGTACCATCTTTTTCCTTGCCTACATTCTGGAGCTATTGTGAGGATTCAATGAGTTCATATATGTAGGGGCTTAGAATACCTCTTGGCTCATTGGAAAGTCTTAATAAATGTTTATTTAAATTTTTATTGTTTATCATTTTAATGTTTACTAATTCAAATGGTTTATTTCCACCTGGATGTTCTGCTCAGCGTATCTAATGTCAAGCTTATCTATTTCCCTTCTACACTTGTTTTTCATACACTTTCTATAAAAGTCAATGCTATGGTCAAATGTTCCCTGAAACAATGAATGCTATGATAATAACCAGACCATTTCTTAGAGTCTTTTTACTAGTTCTTATGGAAGTTATCATATATCACATTCTCATCTCTCTTATTCTTAGTGAGTTTTAGATTCTTTGATCTTAGAAGTCCCTTTGGGATGGTCTTTATTGTACAATTTAGGAGGAGAGATGCCATGCCTCATATTGATCTAATACATGGGTCTGGACAATGGGCTAAGATATCTGATATATCCTCTCTCCTTCAGTGCACATTTGAGTGAGGCTGGAGAAGCATAAGTTTAAGCTTCTGAGTGGTTAACTCCCCATTTTCTTTCTCTTGAGCCTTCATGGCCCCTTTAGGATAGCTAGTCATTCATGTATTTACTGATTCAATCAGCAAACCTTCATTTGGTGTCCATTTTGAATCAAGAATTCTCTAGAACTACCTCATGTGATGCTGTAGTTCCCTAGTTTATAAACTCTTCTTTCTTCCCCCAAAATTTCACCCATCATGTGTGGGTTGTTTGCTTCTTTCTCCTGGGTCCTGTCTTGTCTGCCCAGGAAGTTTGGCCACCTCTCATTGTTTTATCTCTATTCTCCTACATTTCTATCCTTCAGACTGATTTGAAGGTCTAAAAAGTCTTTTTAATTTCCCTTCTTCCTTTTCCTTCCATAGGTGAATATAGTAATATACGAATTTCTACAGGAATATAGGAACTTTCATTCCAAAAGTGAATATAGGAACTTTCCAAGACATGTCTACTGAGAACCTGGCACAGTGTGTTTGGGGTATGATGGTGGTATAGACATCAGAGTAGAAATTAGGGGTTTTGCTTAGAAGTTAATTTGATCTAATCTTAAGTTAGAAAGTGCTAGGAACACTCACAGAAACAGGAGAGAAAACATGGCGTAGAACAAATTCCATAAGAATAAAATCCCATAAGGATTAGTTTGCATATGAGATTAGGAAAACAAACAAATAAACCAGGCCTGGCTTTTAAGAAGGATATATCATGTGTGCCATCCAGCTGCTCTGCAAAGGCTTTGCTTAAGAAATACAGTGTAAGAGGCAGCAGATTTCAGTTTGCAGAGCATCATTGTTTTTTTTTCTAGGAATAATTATTATAGTCTCTCGACTCATCTTCAAAAGCCACCTGTGACAACAACATCGTGAAGTCGAAAGTATAAGATTCATTATTTTAATTCTTTTGCTTCTGATGAAGGTGATCATTTTACAGCTGGATTCTCCTTAGTTCATAGAGGAAAAAAGATTCTAAGAAAAGCTTTGAGCTGTTTTGGCTTTCCGCAGAAAGCTGTCTAGCTGGAGTGGAAAAATAATAGCACTGGCTTCCGGCCTGGCATTGACAGAACCCTACCTGTATCATTGCTCCAGCTCCCTTCCTATCTTCCCCCCCTTTTTTCCCCCTCTTGCCACTCTCTCTTCCCCATTTTTATTCCTTCTCCAAGGCCCAGGTTTTGTCCTAAATGTCATGACACCACTCAAATGGGAGGTAGTAGTGACACAAGTATAAACTCTCTTCTCAGGCTATCTGAGGTTGCTAAGCCTGCATCCTCTCTGCCTCCCTGGCCCATGTTCCTGGCATCTTAGAGCCCTGTACTTGAGCTGACTAGCCTTTCTCAACTTCAGTCATTTCCAAATCTTCTTCACAATTTTGAGATATCTAAGTAGTGCCCATATGGTCAATTCCTTCATAGTTTTAATTTGATTTACTTAAAAAACTTAAACTTATCTTAGAAAGGAATTTTAATTCATTAGCATAAATAGAAAACCACTATCACTGTCCTCAAGCCCTGTGTGATGGTATTAGGAGGTAGAGTCTTTGAGAAGTGGTTAGATTGTGAGGGTAGAGCTGTCATGAATGAGATTCATGCTGAAGAAAGCTCCCTTGTCCCCTACCACCTGGTCAGGATATATGGAGAAGTTTGCAGCCTGAAAGAGGGCCCTTACTTGACCTTGGGGACACCCTGACCTCAGATTTTAAGCCTCCAATACTGTGAGAAGTAAATTTCTGTTGTTTACAAGTTACCCAGTCTCTGATAGCTTGTTACAGTAGTCCAGACAGACCAAGATAGTAAACTTAACAATGAATACAATAAAAGCAAAATAAATAAGTGTCCAACTGTGTGCATTTAAAATAATTTCTTAGACTGCTTGTGTTTTAGTATTGCCTTTTGGAAAATTTCCTGCGAGAACCCTCAGGTTTCCTCCTAGAACACTGACGGCGGGGCTAAGGTGGCATTCTCTTGCCACTGCAAGGACCTTGGGCTCCATGTTCACTCTGTGAATGACTTTGTCCAAGCTACTATTTCCTGTGAGATTTCCACATTTCGTAGCTACAGAAACAATGGCCACCTCTTAGAATTTTTATTAGGATCAAATGAGAAACATCTGTAGGGCCTACCACATACCTAAGAATAAGAAGCATTTGTTGGGAAAGAAAGCTTTTCCTTCACCTTTTAAGATTCTTCTGGCTGGTCTAAGAATGAAATTGGCGTGAGAAAGATTAATAAGAGAAAATCAAATTTAATTACATACATATGGGGAATCCACATAAACATGAGATTCTAAAGAGAGGCAAAATGAGGTATATATGTCATCCTGAACTAAGGGGAAGAGGGTAGGAGTCTGAGACTTTAAAGGGAGAGACAGCAATTCATAGGAAGATAAAAAAGAATAAATGTTTAGTAAACAAATGTTTGCTGGGCCTTCAGAAGGAATGGAACATAGAGAGGTCTTTGATCAAATAGGCTTTGCTGGGTTCCTCCCTGTCTACCATACCTAGTTCATATTATACTATAGTTATCTATGGTAATAAGTCTCTTCCTGAAGCAGATCCTCTAAATTCTTTTAGGCAGAGTGTGTTCTAACCCCTACACACTCAAAAAATGTTCATTGCTTTACCTACTGCTCTTACTGAGTCAAGGAAACTAGAATGGTAGACCCTCTTGCCTTTTTATTTGGCAGTGTGCTAAATTGGGTGATTTGATTCTTAAAACAGCCATCCTCCCTCCCCATTCTATCGACTTATTAGAGTGACACAGTTACCAGTGCTAGAGCTAGGATTCAAATTCCAAATGTATGATTTGAACGTATGTACAATGTACATATGTACATTTGTACGATTTCAAAATCTATGCTCTTAATAGTTAAAATGCACTGATTTTTAAAAAAATACAACTTTTTTGAGATATACTTTAGATACAATAAAATTTAGCTATTAAAACATATATTTTGATGAATTTTGACCAATTTGTATGCCTGTGTAATGACCAACACAATTTAGATTTCACCTCTAGAAGTTCCCTTGTGTGCCTTTCTGGTCACTTCCCTTTTGCTGCACCTTTAAAGTTCTGTCCCATTATTGACTATGGTCTGTTCGTTTTCATTGCTGAGTAGTCTGTCCACAGAGTGGAACAGATTTTTTCTTACCCCTTGCCTGTTAATGGACATTTACTTTTGCGGCATCTCAGTCCTGTCCGTTTCTCTTCATGCCCGCCAATCACTGAGGTGCCAGCATCTCTTTCCTGGACTACAGTGATTGCCTCTTCAACTGATGCTCCGGCCTCCTTCATACCTCTTCAGCTGATTCTCCACTCTGTAGGAGAGTGATCTTTTGAGAGGCAAATCTGATCAAGAATCATCAACTGACCCTAAAATTCTTCACCCCAGAATAAAGATCAAAATCTGTATTTCGGCTGGCAAGGTCCTGCTATGCCCAACTCCTTCATACCTGTGCCACCTGTCTTGTGACTGCTTTGCCCAATGGCTCATTGCCTTCTGGGTATCTTTGACCTTCTTTCAATTCCTCTTATGCTCATGCTGCTTGCTGTTCACAGAAAAAAGCCTCAAGGCTTTTGCAGTGCAGTTTCCTTCATCTGATACTGGTTTTCTCTCTCCAACCCCTCCTGGCAGCTCTCTGCTCGCTCCATTAGAGCCTGCTACCCTCCTTTCAACCTCCACTCAAATCTTGTTTCTTCAAGGAAGGCTTTTTAACCCTCCTGGTTGGTTCAACTCATTAGTTCTCTCAAAGAATTGTATTTTTTTTCCCCCTCCAGGATACTTTCTCAGTGTGTAGTTTTCCCTTCTCTGGTGGCATTGCAGCAAATGATTAGTATCTGTTTCACAGTGCTCAGGGATCTGGGCAGGCAGTGTCTGTGTCTTTCTTACATCCTGCTGATTCACGGTACTGCTCAGTGCTTGGCACAAAATGGACTCCTGGCAAATAGAAGTTAAAGGAGTGAATGACAGAACTGACCCTAAGATCTGCCAGTGTCCCCCATGAACACTTGTGTGTGCCACAGCTGGGTAAACTGCGGTTGACCTCTGGAAAGGAGGCATTAAGAAACTCATTACATTTGGGAAGGATTTATTTTATACTAGATCAGGTAATTATCTTACTGTTCATATTTGGGAGAAATGGGGATCCATTGTGCTTTGAGCTTTGGAAAGGAGATTACATTCTAAGAGAGATAAATTGTGAAACAAATGTGAGATGAGTCAGATTATAGAGGTGGGTTACCTGAAAGGATGGAATAGCTTCTAGGCCCCATGGCATTGACGGCAACAAGCTTTAAGCTTTCTTCATTTAGAGATGAAGAAAGAATGAGTTCTGAGGGGATTCATAGCCTCAGAGCTTTGAAGGATAAACTAAATTAAATTGTCTGTGAGGGGCTATCTGCAGAGTGAGGGACTGGACCTGTCAAGCCCCAGTAAGAACTCTTCAGTTCTGATTACCCTGGAGATGACTCGATCTGCCTTCTTACTGGTTCCACATTCACCAAGTAGCCTTCTAATGATAATCCAGTTTCCCATGCAGATTGGTTCACAGGCAATGAATACAGCCATCAACTAATCTAGTCTCAGATCTGTTTGATGTGTTATATGTTGTAATTAATCATTTGCCATTCTGGTTTTGTGTATGGGTTTTGGTGATAAGCTTGGTTAGGGGGAATTTGTCTAAAAGAAATGGCTGTGTTCTTCTCAGTGGCTCCGAGACTGCCTAGCCAGTAGGCTAGGATCTGGAGACTGGAGGATTCACCTTGAAAGTGCCCTGCTGTGGGGAGAAGAGTGTCACTTTGGGTTGCCCATTTTGCAGATCAGTAAATTGATTGTTATTGGAAAGGTGCCTTAGTATAATAGTTATTACAGAATGTAGGTCTCCATTCAGTCTGCATAATTTATTGATGTGCTTTGGATATAATCAGGAATGCAAGAGGAAGGGTCAGATAATATTGACAGCTAGTTAAACATTTTGTGTAGAAATCTATACTTGGAGCTCTTTGTGTTCAGTTTAGGGAAAGCACAATTTTGAATAACAGAGTTGTTTTCACAGTGACCTCAGTTTATTATAGGATGAAAAATAGCTTCCATGTATGAAATATTTACAAAGGCCAAATATTACAAGTTCATTAGTTAGATGTTAATTACCATTTCTTTAGCAAATAGACTTTGTCTCAGTTTCCTAAATGTAAAATAGTAGTAACAATAGCAATTGTTAGTTGAGTGTCTACCTTGTGCCAAACAAACACTGTTTTATGTGCTTAACTTTAGTATTAGCTCATTAATTCTCATAAATAGCTGAGGAGGTAGATGCGATTGCATGATGATTCTGCAGAAGAGGAATCTGTCCAGGATTATGTAGTGAGTAAATGGGAGGGTTTTAAACACTTCACCTCCTCATAGAATTAAACAACTTAATACACATAAAACACTTTGACCAGGGTCTGATTCACTTTAAGCTTCAATAACTGTTAGCCATTATTATTATCAATTTGTTTTTATTGCCCAATTTCTGGGTTAGGAAAAATGGAACTGGGATTGAAACCTTCTGTATTCAAATCCCCACCAGCCTTTTCCATTATCCTTTGCGGCTGTGCATGCTTCCCTAAGGAAAACCAAAGTCAAAAAACACTTTGGCTTGAATTACTCCATCTGAAACTGTCTGTATAACAAAAATCACACATTTTAAAACCTAACATATTTTCTTGATTCTGCCTTTTCACTATTATTCTGAGTCTATCCTTTTTATTCCCTGTGCACTCCCGGAATTGTTTCGCTACATTTAACCATATGAAAAGCCAACTGTCCATAGAGACTAAGTATTTTGAATCTTATGACAAACTTGCCCCAATTTTTTTTTTTTTTTGAGGCTCATGCCCAGTTCAGAGCCCAAGGTGGAGCTCAAATTCATAACCCTGAGGTCAAGACTTGAGTTGAGATCAAGAGTTGGATGCTCAACCAACTGAGCCACCCAGGTGCCCCAGTCTTTCCAAATCTTAAGGACATTTACATATGATACTTTTATTGCTAATATTTAAGAAAATGGGGAGGTTAAGTTTATTAGGAAAGGAAAGGTTTATAAGACTATTTACAGTGCTAGGAATCATATTCATTGCTAGTTGGAACTCAGAGGATTTTGAGATCAGGGGAGATGCTTTTGTTATTATTTCCTTGCTCCATAAGCCAAAGAGAGGAATATGATTTTTCAGCTGTAGCCAACAGCTAAGATGTTTGTATCTATAATAGTAAGCCAGCCACAGAATTAATTTTTTTCCAAAGGAATTATCCTTAGCTCTTTAAAGTACAAACTATTTTTCATGGAAAATAGGATTAGGATTTAAAACCAGGTTAGAAACCAGTTTCTAATTTTTTTTGACTGACTATATGAAGGCTTTCTATGGATGTTACACAATGGTTTTCAGTAGCGGAAGTATATTGGACTAAAAATCTGCTTTTCCAGTAGTGATACATTTTCCTTTTTCCTTATCAGTTAATCAGTTGGTCCTCTGATTTGAAGCTCTTCAGCTTGTTTTAGCCTTGGTACCTATGCAATATTATTCTCTGTTATAGAAGTTTTATGTTTTGCCAGGAAAAAGTTTAAGTGAATTACTTTGACATTACATTGATGAGGCATTTCTGTGGGATATTAATCTCACTATATACATGAGGGTCATGTGAACTTTTTTCTGGCAGTTTGGATTGGTTCTGAGAGATTTCTAACAGTTCAGAATTAAATAATCTTGACTTTGGTTTGGACTTGGGTACTTAGAAATTCACTGTTATAAACCACTAATGAGAGTGAAAAATTCAATAAAAAATCATATCCTAAGGACCATGGCCAGAAAGAGCAAACAGTGGTTGTAGACAGTAAAGCTCATTTCTCTCTTCCCTCTGCTAATTGCTTTCAATTTTTTATTTGAAATGCAATCAATGTGTCTGCTTCCCTTCTGAAGATGCTAACAATAATGCAATGTGTAGAATAATGGACAGTTTGGTTTTAACACTTAAACAAAGGGAAGGAAACACCCCCTTTGCCCTTTTGCCAACAAATGCTCTGTGGCTTCTTTCATTTAGTCTCCGTAGATTATTCCAGTCCTTAGATTCCAAAGCAAACACAGATTTGAGAATGAGAGCCAGGCGGGACAAATCAGGCAATGATTTAAAACTTTCCATGGGCTTTAGAGTGCTTTATAAAGGCTTCATTTATTTATTTTAAAATTTCACAGGAAGAACTGTTATCACAGATTCATAATAAAAGAGTGGAAAGATCTATGAATTGTGATTCAGGCGTGTGTGTGTGTGTGTGTGTGTGTGTGTGTGTGTGTGTGTGTTGTTTATTGGAGAGGAAACAGTGTGGGCTTAGGATCTGGGTTTGAGTCCTGGTGACATCACTCAGCTGTGTGAACTTGGGCAAGAAACTAAACCTATCTGGACCTTGATTCTTGTCTGTTAAATATTCACACTGCACATTTTTAAAAAGTGAGATTTAAATCAACCAATGAATATAAAGAACCACAAGGGTGCCAGGCACTCATGTAAATTATATATTGGGATGGTATTTGACTGTCCTGTAATACCTTTGTAGAATGAAACACAGTCATTGTGTTAAGATGGGGGTAACACCTCTACTGGAATCATAGACTGTTTAAAGTCTTAGATTATTGAAAAATGGCCCCAACAATCCATGATGTATAAAAGATCGATCATGCTTTGATATTTCTGGCCCATGTAGAAGTATAAATTTTTAAAATGAGATATGTTTTACATGCAGAAAAGTGTACAGATCTTAAATAAATAATTCAGGTGTTTTGACAAATGTAACTGTTGTCGAATTAAGATATAGAACATTTCTCTCACGTGGAAAGTTCCTTTGTGTCCTTTTCCAGTCAATACCTGCTCTTTGCAGAGGTAATCATGCTTCTGATTTCTACCATTACAGATTAGTTCTGCCTTTTCTAAATATTCTATAGAATATACTATTGTTTCATTTGAGATCATGACTTTGAGATGTGTCCATGTTGTTGGACAGTTTATAAGTTTGTTTCTTTTTATTGCCAAGAATTATCCCATTATGTGAAGATATTATACTTTTTCCTTTATCTTGCTGATGGACATTTGGGCCTGTCACTTCCAGTTTGGGTCTATTAAGAATAGATATGCTATAAACATTCTTGTACAAGTCTTTTTGTTAACAAGTGTTTTTATTCCTTCTGGGTAAATACCAGTTTCCCACCAGCAACTTATGACACTTGGGGTTGCTCCACGTCTTCATCAACACTTGTTATTGTCAATCTTTCTAATTTTAGTCATTCTGGAAACAGGAATCTTTACCACCTGATTTGGGTCAAGTGATTTATAGCAGTTATACTTAACCTGAATGTCTTGACACGTATTGGGTCTGGATTGATTTTGAAGTATCATGAAACATTTATCAAAATAACAGTAATAGTTTAAGCCATCAAGCTTATGAATAGTTTTGTTTATCTTTTGAAGAGGATTCAAGGTCATCTCCAAAATAGCATACCTCTGAATTATAGGTATCATGATATATATTTTTCTGAAAGTGATAAAAGAGATACAGTTAATGCTACAGAAATTACATATTATAGACTCTTAGCTATGCTTTAATCTATGGCAAGTGAAAGTTATAGGTGAATTCTTAAAACCTATAGCAACTATGAATTACTGAAAGATAGGATGAGAAATTCAAGGGCCAGCAAGTAAAACATTTTCGCAGCCTAAAAAGACAGTGGCTGGTGTATGTTAAGGTAGGTTTATTTGTTTGTTCACTCATCAGTCTGTCTGTTCACTCAAAAAATATTTGCTCAGCATCTAATTTATTCCAGTAACTGGGCTAGGCTCTATCAATACAAGAGTGGCAAAAATGCAAAGAAAATTTCCAGTCTAGTGGGGTTAAGAGACACATACATAGATGGTTATATAATAGTTGGTCATCACCTAAAACAAAGAGATCAAGATTAGAAGTTTAGCATCATGACTTTTACAAACATCACAAGAGAACCTAGGGATAAACTAGTGACACTACTTATTAATTTGTTCAACAACATTTGTTAAGCTCCCACTAGATGTTAGGGACTTTGTCTGAAGGACAAAATGAGAAAACAGTTCTGTGGATTTTAAATGTTAGCATGCACAAGAAAAAAAAAATGCTTGTGTTTTTGTTTTTTGTTTTATTTGAGAGTGCACGTGTAAGCTGGGGAGAGGCAGAGGAAGAGGGAGAGAGGGAATCTTATGCAGGCTCCACACCCAGGGTGGAGCCTGAGGTGGGGCTGGATCTCACCACCTTGAGATCATGACCTGAGCTAAAATCAAGAGTCAAATGCTTAACCACCTCAACCCCACCAGGCACTCTGAAAGTACTTCTTAAAAGCATGGATTTCCTTAGTTAGTAGATAAGGCGTGTCAGGAGTCTATTTAACAGGAATCCAGAATACTTTGAAAAAATACCCTAGTCTATTAGTGAAGGAAGACATAAATACTTACATGACCTCATGAATGAGCAATAATGGAAACATATAGGAGGAAGGTGAATCCACTCCCACCTGTAGGAAAAGGAAATCTCCTGTCATTATTGTGTATGTCTAAAGGTGATTGAGCAACATTAGCAGTATGTTTACATCATAATCATCAACAGGTCATTCTGGCCCTGCTGAATTCAGACTCAAGATGGTAACATCAACTATTACCTGACTTTTTGCCCTGCCAGCCTCTAATTGTGAGCCAGTTCCTTAAAATAAATCTCTCTTTCTCTATATTTTTAAAAAATAGATCTAGTTATACTGACTCTGCTTCTCTCTGTCAATAGTTGACTAGGGCATTTATGTTCCAGTTTCCTTACCTGGTATGGGCACTCTTATCTCTGATCTGGTTGACCTCTGTAGGCATTTGGTTTTCTGACCCTCAAAACAGACATAAGATGAAGTTTTCTTGGTATTTAATGGGCCAGGTCAGAATAGCATGGGGAAGAATATGGCGCCTGTCTTCTTCCTTTTTTGTTTTTTGTTTTTGTTTTTAATGTTTATTTTATTTTTGAGAGAGAGAGGGAAGTGGGACAGGGGAAAGGCCAGAAAGAGACAGAGACAAAGGATTCAAAGCAGATTCTGCACTGAGAGTAAGAGCCCAATGTGGGGCTCAAACTCATGAACCCTGAGATCATGACCTGAGCCAAAGTCAGACACTTAACTGACTGAGGCCCCCAGGCACCCTGGGTGCCTATCTTCCATTCCTTACCCTCACCTTGCCTCTAAGTATGTAAAACTGAAAACGGTATCAAGCCATACAAAAGTATAGGTCAGTTCAATAAAGTTCAGACTTTTCTTCCCCTCAAGGTGACTTCCTGGGTACTTTTTGGGAAATAGTGATTTCTTTCCAAAGTAATGTTTCCAATGGTATTGCTTTGGTGGTGTTGAACTATGGGCTTGGTTGGTCTCTGAGGACACTAGGTTGTCTCCAGTCTCTAGCACTTCCCTTCGCCCAGGTTTTTCTCTACTTCCTCTGCATCCCCAGTCTAGAATGTAACCCTAACCACAGCCTTTGTGACTGCAAGCTTGGATAGTCCCTATCTCCTTCGAGCCCTTCTCTTCTCAGGCCCTAGAACCTGTTCTCCTTGTCTTCTGCAGCTCTAGAGTCCAAACTGTGGCTGCAGAAATAAGTACAGTTACCTTGGGCAGAGAGAGCCAGGGTTAATGCTCACGACCTGATCTTGAGAGGTTTGCATGTGGAAGTTGGCAGTGACTCTGCTTAAAAGACTGTCCCAAGAAGGCTTTGAATTTGTGTCATGCCTGAGGCTGGAGCCTTTGCATGTATTATCTTACCAAATCCTCATTATTAATCCCATTCTCCAGATTAGGAAATGGATGCTGATCATTTCTTGGTAAATTGCAGAGTCTGGCTTTGAACCCAGGTCTGTGTGACTAGTTTTGGTGTTTTATTTGGGGAATGGAACTTGAGCAGTCACTTTTGCCCTGTGGAGCCTGAGCAGATCACAGGGAAAACTGCAAGTTTAGTAAGTAGGCTGTCCTTTTTCAGCTTAGCACAATGATGCTAGGAACGTGAGTACTTTGGACTCTGATAAGGAAGAAGACATTTAAGGGCAACAGGTAAGACTTGGTCCTCTGAATTACACTGTGAGAAATATTATCAGATTAAGTCTTCTTTCTCTTTTGTTTTCAACCTGATTCTTGTGGCTAAAAGCAAAAAGACACAATACTCTTGTTCTTGTTTCAACATGAAATGACATTCATAAAACTGTAGGCTATAGGAAAGCAGACCCCAAGACCTAATCTGATAGTTGTTAGCATGTAAGTCTGTTTAGACCTCTTTACTTCACCTGGAAGAACCCTGATGGAGTTGATTTTCCAGTTGTGATAGATACAGGGCCCTAAACGAAGACTTCCTGAGCAAGGGAGGCAAAACATAAGACATATAGAAGTGGATTGGGATTGGGGGTAGGAGTGGGGGGCCTCTCCTAGACTCACATTGCAGGACCTTCTGTATATGAAGCTATGTTTTTACCTGTATGTGTTCCCTCTGGACCATAAGCTTCTTAAAGTCAAGGACCACCATCTCTGGAATCTCTGTCCTCTTCACCTAATATATGCCTTGTATACTATAAATGGCCATGGATGTTTGATGGACACATGAATGCATGGACAGAGGGATATGAAACAGAAGAAAAGGTCTATAGGCCACAAACTATTGTGGGGGCATCTAGGCATGCAACACTGCTGAGGAGGCTCTGAAGTCAGACTATTAGGGTTTCTATTCTGGCCCCACCTTTCCATTCTACATAACCTTGGACAAAGCACCCCACCTCTCTAGGCTTCCTTTCCTCATCTGTAAAATGCTAGTAAAACGGATTATGATGGTCTTTATCTTGTGAGATTGTTATGGAGTTTAACGAGTTATAATATCCTGTGTTGGGCAGGGCATTACATCTTTATGATAGTCATTCTGGATTTTAAATAAAAATGTGAAAGGTAAATTGAGCTAGAGATTTGGAAGGTTTTGATGGATGATATGGAAAAGTCTAGAAAATTCAAGAGGATATTGAGGATATTGGGTTTGGGAGAGAGGCTGAAATTAGGAAATAAATGGAATTCCAATGAGATTATCAGGGGGGATATGAGAGAATTGAGTGGTTAGGCAGCTTGTGTCCTGAACATGCGAAATTCCCCACAATGATCAGTGGACTTTTCTTTCAGGTGGCTTAAGGGCTTTTGACTGGTATTATTTATCTACCCCAGTTTTTGGCTCTTAAGGAAAATTGATCTCCTCTTTAATTTTCCAGAAAATTGGTAATAGGTAAATTTTATGCTATTTTGAAATTTTTATCTATTCTGAGTTTTGAGTCATTCTTATTTCTTCTCCATGAACCTTCCTGTACTGTACAAGAGAGGCATAGGACTCTTTGAACTCTGCTTCCACATGTTACATGTTATATTACATGTTATTTATTAATATCATATACTCTTAAATTATTATTTTTTGACCATCCAATACATTTACCTAATTCAAGAATCAGCATGATATGGAAGCCATGCATTGTGAACTCTTGCTCTGTCTCCAGCTACTGACCTTGCCCCTTTTCCCATTTAGGTAGCCACATGCATTAGTTTCTTACAGCTCCAGCCAGTGTTTCTTAATGCAAATTAAGCAAATACGAATATAGTTTTTATTTTTCTTATTCTTATTCAAGCACCACAGTTTATTTTCCCAGTTCTCTAGAGAAGGGCCCTTGAATGACTTCAGATCTCTTGCTGTTACAAAAATGCTTGTATGTGCTCCAGCTTTGTGTTTGCAGGTCTATCTGAGATATCATGGGAACCCACTGGAAGTGGGCTTGCTAAACAGAGGGTAGACATTGCCTATGGACCTCCTTATGGTCTGTATCATTTCTATGGGCAGTTATGAGCCTGCTTTGTGTCCCCACAGCTTCTCACCCAGTATCTTGTCACACTATTGCTGGTCTAAGAGGTGAAACATGCTTTCTCAGTGTAACTTTAACTTGTATGCCTTTTATTATGACTGTACTTAAGCATCTTTTCATGTGCTTGAGAACCACTCCTATTTCTTTTATTTTGTAAATCATGTGTTTATGTCCTTTGCCTATTTTTCTATTACTTAAGACTTTTTGTTGTTTGAGTTGTAGAATACCTTGGACATTCATTGATCAAATATTTACTGACCAACTACTGCTCACCAGTCTCTGCAAAAGCACTGACTAGATAGAGTTAAATAGGACACTGCCTTCCAGAAGCTCACACTCTAATGGAGGATCCGTTCTATTTATAATATCTATCTATCTATCTCTACATCGATCTTTATTTATATTTATACCTATAGGTAGATATTTATGTGTGTATAATTGTCTATCTCCCTATTTACCAATATCTGTGTATGTGTGTGTGTACGTAAGAAACACAGTATATGTGTATATAAGAAAGAAACACAGTATAATGTCCAAGCATTATGATAAAGGAGTGTGGAAGTTGTTTTAGACCCAGTGAGGTGGGCTAATGCCCCCATCCAAGTTGGGGTGGGCTGGAATTCTACATACATTCTTTCTAGGCTGACAGTGGGGCAAAGAGCAATCCGGGTTGAAGAAATCTTGAGGGTCCTAGTTTCTTGTTCCTTCATGCTGCTCTCTGGTCTTCATGCCCATGCCCTCTTCAGTGCCAATCACTTAGTGAGTGCTAACTACATGTTCCCTGAGTGCAGTAACTGAAGAGGAGTCTGACGTAAGAGCCTTGTTGAGGTGTGAGAAGGCTGGGGCAGTGGCGTGGGCAAGGTCATCGTCACGGGGCAGACACTGTGGCAGCATTCTGCTCTTTCTCAATCCTTTCCCTCACTGGCAGGGAATGCCAGAACCTTCTTTGACCCTTCTCCCTTTCAAGGAGCTGACCCATCAAATTCGCTATGGCTCTCTCTCCCCGTTTCACCCCTTCGCTTCTGTTAAACCTTTCATTTCCCTACCTTTATCATCCACTTCTGCCTGTCTGTCTCCCTTTCGTGGCTGGCATCCTCATTGTGTTCCCCAGGCCACTATGCCAGAGGTAGTCTTTATATCATTCGTCTGGAGATTGTCTTGTCTTTTTCTCCCCTTCCTGCAACTCCTGTCCCCCTCCTCCCCTTTCTCTGTAAACTCACAAAGACAGATGCCTTTGCCAAGTGTCCCAGTCTGATGGCTTCAAACAGCTGAGATTTATTCTCACAGTTCAGGAGACAGGATGTCCAAAATCAAGATGTTGGCCAGGCCATGTTCTCTCAGAGGCTCTAGGGGAAGGTCCTTCCTTGCTTCTGGTGGTTTCCAGCAATCCTTGATGTTCCTGGACTTGTGGTAACATCCCTCCAATTTCTGCCTCTGCCTTCACATGGCCTCTTCCCCGTCTGAGTATCTGCATCCAAATCTCCCTTCCTTACAAGGACTCCAGCCACTGGATTAGGGCCCACCCACAATAGGATGTGACCTTGGATGACTGACTTGATCTCTCTGCACTTCAGTGTCTACATCTGTAAATGAAGAAAGTGGTCCCACCTACCCCATGGTTGCTACATATTAGGTACTTGGTACAGGACCCAACACATATGACATGCTCCAGAAACAATAGGCCCCTAACATTCCACCTCTGTTTGCACATGGTCATGTGGGCTTAGAGCAGAGCTTGACACCAGACCTGCTGTTCCACCGAATCCTCCACGCACAGAGGCCTGCCCAATGTTGGCACAGTAAGCCCTCTGGAGTACGAGATGTCAAGTCAATTCAAGATTTATCCGCGAGACAAGTTGAGCTTTCCTTTCTCTTTCTCTGTGTCCCTCATTGTCCTTGTCTGGTCTGTGTGCCAAGCCTCAAGTGGCATAGAGTAAATGTTAAGAGAACAAGCTTTTGGGAATGGGGTGGGGACTGTGAGCTTAGGTCACCCCAGTGACATGCTCTTTGTGCAAATCTCCCCCTTTCCCCTCCCTTTTTGTTTGTCCTGTACGCAAACAAATTCCCTAGTGGGTGGGATAGAACTCCCCTGCCTTGGCTTTCTGCTGATTTCATGCTCTTTGATGCTGGTGTGGCTCTGAAGGAGCTGCTAGTAAGGACAAACCACCATTTGTTTTGGGGGGGGAAATGAAAAGAAAGAAAAAAAAATCCAGTCTTTTATCTCTGTTTCCCTCTAAATTGCCAAAGGTCTTATTGTGGATAGCAGGAACAAGCAGGGTTTTATTTTTCCGTTCCTGTCAGGCAACCATATGAGCATCAAAGCTCTCAGGACCCTGGGGTGTGGGGTGTGAGGGTAATGTGAGTCTATACAAACCCAGGCTGGGCTCCACCAAGGAATGACCGATGCTCCCAGAGAGCTGGGCTCATTTGATGGTGGCTCTCTGGGCAGGAAGGAGGAGCTCCCTGTTGTAGTGTGGGAGGGGAAGCTCTAATGAATGTGAAGTCAATTGATGAAACCACTCTGTATGGGGAACAAGATGCTCTCTTCACATTCAGAATGCTGGCTTCCCATTGAAGAGGCAGGGTAATATTTCATGGCACAATACTAGTAATAATCATAAACACCATCAGCTTTTTTCTGTGCAAATATAATGTGCCAGGACCTGTGATAAGTACTTTAAAAATGTAGTTTCACCTAGTCCTCATCACAAATGTATAGCATAATAACTGCTGTCTATCCCTGTCCTATATTCCAGGAAACTGAGGCATGAAGAGTTTAAATGACTTGCTTGAGGTCACACAGAGGCAGGATTTAAACCCAGGTCCACCTGACACCAAAGTTTGCTCTTAACCATTAGGCTCAATGGCTAAGACAGGTTAAAGGATAAAAATAAACAGCAGTAAGAAATAGGAGAAATTAGCCTTCATTTACTGACTAATAATAAACACAGAGGAGGTAAGTGGCATGGGAGAGAAAGTGGGTGTAGAGTTTGAGTTGGATACAAATTTTGTCTTGTGTGCGACCTGGGTAGGTTACCTTGGATGTTATCAAGAACCTAGGAATTGTCATTCTTTCTACTCTTCTATGTTTGGTGTGGCAAATTTTATCTTCAGTCACAATAGCTGCTCTCATGAACACAAGATGGCTACCATAGTTCCAGACATCACATGTAGATTAAAAAAAAAAAAGTGTGCTTTTCCCCCCACACAGCCACTTTTATGAGCCTGCAATCTTTCCTTTTAAAATATCTTCTGTCCCTGCCTCTCAAGCATGTCTCATCAATCACTGGCAAGGGAACTGGAACTACCATAAGAACCTTAGACCAATCAGGTTTTATTCCTGGGGAAACTTGGGATAGGATCCCCTTCCCTGAGGCTTGAGGGAAAAGGTGAACACTATTGGTCCAATATTGGAGAAGGTAGGATCACTGGGTAGGCATTTAAAAAATATCCTACAGAATGCCAAGTTCCCAGCACAGAGCCTGACAACTGATAGAACTTCATTTCCTTCTCCAAATTCATCTGAATGAGGGGAGGCAGCCCATTTTGATTAGTTAAATTTCCAATTATGGGTCATTTTTAAAAGATACATTGTGGGGGCATCTGGGTGGCTCAGTTGGTTAAGCATCCAACTTTGGCTCAGATCATGATCTTGCACTTTGTGAGTTTGAGCCCCATATCAGGCTGTATGCTGACAGCTCAGAGCCTAGAGCTTGCTTTGGATTCAATGTCTCTCTCTCTCTCTGCCTCTTCCCTGTTCATGCTCTGTGTCTCTCTCAAAAATAAATAAACATTAAAAAAATAAAAGATACATTGTGATGCCTTTATGCAAACTTAACAACTTGATGAAAAAGGGAGTATTCAGAGGTAGTTCTGGCTGAGAAGTCTTCAGAAATGGAGAGAGACAGCTAGATATTCCTTTATCTTACTAAAAGGTCATTTTCAGAAAAGGGTAAACTCACAACTCTCATACAGATAATCAAGTGAACATGTTTTCAAGAATTTATTTTACTTGTATGATACAATAGAATTAGGCAGATACTGTGTTATAATATTAGTTTGCTAGGGTTGCCATAATCAAGTACCACAAACTGGGTGGCTTAAACAACAGATTTATTCTCTCACAGTTCTGGAGGCTGGAAATTTGAAGTCATGGTTGTTGAGGATTGGTTCCTTCTGAGGGTTGGGAAGGAGAATCTGTTCTATACGTTTCTCCCATCTTGTGATGGTTTGCTGGAATCTATGGCATTCCTTAGTTTGGCATTCCTTAGATGCATCATCCTTGTATCTGCCCTCCTTTTCATATGGCATCGATTTTATGTGGCTTTCTGTGTCTTTGTCCAAATTCCCCCCCCCCCCGCTTTTTTTCCCCCATGTTTAAAGGGGTGCCTGAGTGCTCAGACAAAATTTCCCCTTTTTATAAGGGGACACGGTTATATTGGTTTAAGGCCCACTTTAATAACCTCATCTTAACTCAATCATATGCAAAGACCCTATTTTCCTTCTTCCTTCCTTCCTTCCTTCCTTCCTTCCTTCCTTCCTTCCTTCCTTCCTTCCTTCCTTCCTTTCCTCTTTCTTTCTTTCTTTCTTTCTTTCTTTCTTTCTTTCTTTCTTTCTTTCTTCTTCCTTCCTTCCTTCCTTCCTTCCTTCCTTCCTTCCTTCCTTCCTATTTTTCCCCTTCTTTCTGTTTTTCAGTAGGCTTTATACCCAATGCGGGTCTTGAACTCATGACCTTGAGGTCAAGACCTGAGCTGAGATCAAGAGTCAAACACTTAACATGACTGAGCTACCAAGGTGCCCTGTAAAGACCTTATTTTCAAATAAAGTCACATTTACACATACTGGGGGTTAGGACTTTAACATTTTTTTGAAGGGGGGACATTATTCAACCTATATCAACTGTTTCAAAAGAAAGGTCAAAATGGCACACCTTGATAGAAGTAAAGGAATGTTGAGATTAATTACAAATGGAGACAGAACTGTCCAGTTTTTTTAATGTTTTTTTTTTAATTTATTTCTAAGAGAGAGAGAGAGAGCATGAGAAGGGGAGAGTCAGAGAGAGGAAGATACAGAATCTGAAACAGGTTCTAGGCTCTGAGCTAGCTGTCAGCACAGAGCCCAACACGGGGCCAAACCCATGAACCGCGAGATCATGACCTGAGCTGAAGTCGGACGCTTAACCAACTGAGCCACCCAGGCGCCCCTTTTCTGTCCAGTTTTAAGGACAGTTGGAGTGATAGTGGGCTGGTCAGTTAAATCACTACTGGACAGGATAGAAATTATATATGTATCCATTATCTATACTTACAAAGCTCTGCAAAATAACTCAGATACAGTGAACAGTGCTAGAATCTCCTAACCTGAAAGATTAGGCTGTGGAAGGGCATGCATAGTTTTCCACTGAAACAGACATTTTCCTATACTATTATTAGCCCATGTATTTTATTCTGTGGATGAGATGGTCTGAAACTCTGCTGTGCATTAAATGGTCCTGACACCTCATGTGCATGATTTGCTTTCTTGGCAGCCTTACAGGCAGCTCCATTTCCTGGGTGTTTCCTGTAACACTGAGTGGGAGATCTGGCCATGTTTCCTCAGTGATCCTTTGGGCTGTGTGAGGCCAGCATTGCTCTCTGTGGAGATGTATAGAGTGTGTTACAGATGTTCTCTGTTCTTTGCTTCTCAGTCACCCTGTGGAGGCAGGAAAGAAGGGCCCTGGGTAGACGCATTGCTACAACTACGTAAGCTGTAAGATAGAACATATGGACCAATTTCTGCATCATATTTATGATCTCCAGTCCTCATACCTCAGCCTCCAAAATGTCTAAGGGCATAACTTCTTGCTCTTACTATCTGCATTGGCTATTGAAATTCTTCCTCCGGCCGCATGGGAGAAAGCAACACACAGAAACAGTATTCAAATGTCTATGTATTAAAAAAGGAAACACAAGCAAGAATTTCATTAAGAAAGTGTTTTTAAAGAATTGCAGATACAGGGGCTCAAAAAGGAAATCTCTTTCTCCTTAAAAAGAATAACATTGGGAAAAGATACATTCAGGAATTCTCTCCCCTGCAATTCATATTCTCAGACATTCTTTGGCATTCTTACTATATAGTTTCCTCTTTTTTTTTTTTTTGCTTTTTTTACTGTATTGCTATATTTTTTATTTTTTCCCAAAGGAGAAAAATCTTACTGAAGAAAACCATGCCAAGCCTGAGAATGTTGCATACCCGAGGCCAAGCTCAACAAGGCCAGGGAACTCTCCGGTGAGAACTAACCCCACCAGTAACAAGGCCAGTCGCACAGGCTATAGCTCACAACTGGCAGGAAGGCAGTGAAGTATCCTTTGGTCTGTATGTTCCGCTCTCTGATTTACTCCCACTTAACCTCCTGCCAGTTTCCTAAGCTTCACTCTGCCTGGAAGTTTTCCAAGCAGATGTCCTACACTGGTCAAAAGTCTTAATCTCATATTCTGCTTCAGCACCCTAGGCCTCTTCAGGCAGCACCCACGCTGCAGTGCCTGCGGGGCCCTCACTGTGGTTGCTTGCCTCTTGGTGAACCTGCCTCACATGTCTGGAGAGAAACTCAAGGGGGATAGGGCCACTTTCCACTCTATAAATCCCAGGCCAGTTTCTCTCAGGCTGCTGCTGCTGCTGCTGCTTTTTAATGTTTATTTATTTTGAGAGAGAGAGAGAGAGAGAGCAAGCAGGGGACGGGCAGATAGAGATGGGGGCAGAGGATCCAAAACAGGCTCTGTGCTGACAGCAGAGAGCCCAGTGCGGGAGCAAATTCACAAACTGAGATCCTGACCCGAGGCAAAGTTGGATACTTAACTGACTGAGCCACCCAGGTGCCCTCTTTTTTTGTTTTCCTTAATTGATTTATTTTGAGAGAGAGAGAGGGTGAGGAGCAGAGAGAGAGAGAGAACATTAGAGAGAATCCCAAGAAGGCTCTGTGCTATCAGTGCAGAGCCCAACTTGGGGCTTGATCTCACAGTTTGTGAGATCCTGACCCGAGCCGAAGTTGGATGAAGCCGAAGTTGGTTAAGCCCTTAACCAACTGAGCCAGCCAGGTGCCCCAGGCTCCTTAATTTCTTTTGAGACTTGGTGAATGTGCTACTTTGCCTAGATAACTCGTCCCTCGGAACCCATGGCACTGGTATCTCTTAGGAACTGTACATTCTTTCTTGACTTTCCCAGTTCCCCTCACCTACCCCTTCTTCTCACATGTCTTCCATTTACTCAGGGCTGACTCTGTGATAGACAATTTGCTAAGCACTTTGGTGCATCATTTTTATTCTACCTTCAAAGTGGCTTTGTGGGTTATATAAAATAATGAATCCAGGCTTACAGTAGAGAAAACAGTGTTCAGGGCAGTTAAGATGATAATAGCCAAGTTTGAAGAATCAGGGTTTGAACCCAAACTCACTGACTAAAAACCCAGTGTAATTTACTTTGACTGATCACGTGCCATAGGGCTGAAACCTCTGTCATGAGATTCTAGGAAAAGAATGCCCAAACCAGTATATTTTGTCAGTTATGCAACTTAAAGGTACCTGAATTGCTAAATGTGATTTTGGGTGAGGGATTAGGGTTAGGAAAATTATGATGAGTTATTGACTTTCTTATAATGTGATACTTCCCTCTTCCCATTGGATCGTTTCCTTTCAGGAACTTCTCTCAAAGGCTGAGACTATTCTGGTGCCTCGTTAAACTCTGGAGGCAGAAGGTTGCATGATTTTCAGGGGGCCGGACTTTTAATGAATTTAGCAGGGATGGCCTTGAGTTAAATTTAGAAAAATCTTAAGTTTTATATCTGGGATGCCATCTCCAGGTTTTGTTAGTCTTTTCCTCTTTAAAATAAACCCACTAACAAAGATACTTGATTGAGCAAACTTTAATCAGGCCCCTGGACCTTCCCCTAGGCCCATCATTTGTGTGTCCTTGTAAAATCTAGATTTAGCAAGAACCTTGATAAGTCATTGTAACTAGAGCCACTCACCCTTGATATTTGATCACCTTTGCTATCTGATCAGGTTCTTTATCCCCCAGGTGATGTCTGATCATCCTGCCTGTTGTCAGCAAGAATCCCATTAGGTGGGTTTAGCCAGAACTCCTCTTATACCTTAGTAAGTTTTCATCCACTACCCCCTATTCTGCTCCTTGACTTTAAATGCCCACTTGCCCATGCTCTATTTGGAGTTGAGCCCAGTGTCTCTTCCCTGCTGCAGAATACGAGTGCAGTGTTCCCTGTATCTGTTGTGATGGTCCTGAATAAAGTCTGCCTTACCTTCTTTAACGTGTTTCCCTGAATATTTTTTTCTTTAACACTTATGGTGCTGTGACTCAGATAGGATCAGATTCACCATCTGGGCCCCTGGACCTCTCATCTAGGACCCTAAGAATGCAACTTTAAGTCTTTGTCTTCCTTGATAGGTTGGGGATCCTGTGGAGAGTCTGACTCTGGAACTGGTGCTATAGACAGACATTGTTAAAGCTGGTAAGGACAGATTTTGACTCTGAAGATTCTGAGTATACTCCAGAAGCAGACTTAGAGTCCCAGACAAATAGATGCTGGGGTATAGTCCTACATTTCTCTGTTTGTAAGAAGATGAGTTGGAGTCCCAGTCTTCCTTGAAAGCTATTTGCTGAGCTGGAAGTCTCTTCATTCTGTTTCTCTTTCCTGAGAGGGGATTATTTTCTACCCTTCTGGGCTGGAAGTCTTTCTTCTTGGCTCTCTGTTCTCCTTATTGGATTCCGCTTCTTCCATGGGAACTTCTCAGTTGACTGAGACCCCTTCTTGTACCTCTGTTAATTATAGGCTCTGCCAACTGATCTGCTTCTTTTCTTGTTGGCATGATTTTGCTGAGGATAATTTAGAACTCCACTGGCCTCTTTGGAAAACCTGAGATCTCCCTAGACCGGCTCCTCTAAGGCCTCTCCTTCTTCATTGTGTCTTTCCTTCTTCCTCCTCTCACCACCTCCAGTGTTCCCTCCCATGCCTCGAAACCTTTTATATGTTCCCCTTCAAGCCCTTACTTCCTCTACTCCTCTGCCCAACCTTGCCAGACTTTTCCCTTCTCACCTTATCCTCTCAGCTCCCTACAGCCACTTGGATTTTAGGCCCCCTACCCTGCCTTGGGGGCTCTCAGTGGACTCTGACATCTCTAAAAGCAACCACCTAAGACTGAAAAGAGAGAGAAAAAAGCTGGAACCAGAGTGTTTTGTCCACTCAGATATACACTGGAGATGTCCAGACAGCTGCTAGTTGTGACTACACTGGCCTAAAATTTAGTTTACATATCAGGGCAAAATAAAATGTTAAGTCTTCTCCACAAATATTGGCATACAGGTAACTTGTCCCATTTTCTGGAAACACAATACAGACAAAAATATAAAGTGGAGATAAACCAGTGAGTTTGTATTACTATGTTTTATTAACTTATGACTAAAATTTGGAATGAAAACTAAAAAACATCTGTTTAGATATATGTGTATGTATGTCTGTATGTTATATACAAATGATATTGTTCCATCTCCAGATGGTATTACCAAATTAATTTATAAAATCCCCCAAATGAATTCTACTCAAATTGGTTTAAAGGCAACTGTGTACTTAAATAAATTAAATTGTCTTAAAACTCTCAGAAATAAAACTAACCTGTGTGTGTGTGTGTGTGTGTGTGTGTGTGTGTGTGTGTGTGTGTGTGTGTGAGTCACATGATTAAGCATATTCTTTGGTAAATAAAGCTACTTTAAAAAACTCAAAGTAAAATAGGTGTGTCCTCAGAATTCTGAGAATTAATTATAATGTGGATATACAATTTTTCCTACCTAGATTTACCAGTCAGACAAGCTTATGTTATCTCTACTATATGTTTAAAATTATAAAACTATAAATTTAACCTAAGAATAGAATGTACAATAAAAATAATTTGCTTGAAGCATGTCAACATGCCAGTACAAAAAAAAAAGAAAAAAAGGAGGGAAGAACCAAATGTTTAACTTTTAGATTCTTTGCTCCATGATTTGTTTGAAAGTTGCCTGATTTTCTAACAAGAAAAATAACTTAAGGTGATGGCCAGCTTTGTTTAATGTTTGTTTAATGAAATTTTCATGAGCAACTCAAGCATAATTATATGAACAGGTGAATTAAATAGATGTTAGTGGGATACAAGTTTATTAATGAACTTTTCAATAATAATTATGCTTTATAATGTGTCTACTTTAAAATGGTTGCAAAAATCGAAGATGTTATATATGAACCTAATGGTAACCATAAATCAAAAACCACTAGTAGATATGCAAAGAATAAACAGAAAGGAATCCCAGTATGTCACTAAAGAAAACCAGCAAACCATGAAAGAGAGCAAGAGAAGAAAGGATCAGAGAAAAACTACAAAAACAACCACAAAACAAGTAACAGATGGCAATAAATTCATACCTATCAACAATTAATTTGAATGTAATTAGACTAAACACTCCAATCAAAAGACATAGGCATAAATAGTTATGGAGAGGGAGGGAGACAAACCATAAGAGACTCTTCAATACTGAGAACAAACTGAAGGTTGATACAGGCTGGGGGAGAGGGGAAAATGGGTGATGGGCATGGAGGAGGGCACTTGCTGGGATGAGCACTGGGTGTTATATGGAAACCAACTTGACAATAAACTATATTTAAAAAACAGAACAAAACAAAATATATGTTACCAAAAAGAATTAAATTTATTTTAATTATTAGCCCTTTAAAAAATAGACATAGGCAGAGCAGATAAAAAGAAAACAAGATCTCATTTATAAACTGCCTATAAGATACTTATTTTAGAAATAAAGACACCTGTAGATTGAAATTGAGGGGACGGAGAAGCATTTATCATGGAAATGGATGTCAAAAGAAAGCCAGAGTATCAATATTGATATTGAACAAAATAGACTCTAAAACAAAGACTGTAAAAAGAGACAAAGAAGGACACTATATTAATAATAAAGGGGACAATCCAACAAGAAGATATAACAATTATAAATATTTATGCACCCAACGTGAAAGCATCCAAGTACATAAAACAATTAATAGCAAACATAAAGAAATTAATTGATATTGATAGTAATAAAATAATAGTAGGAGACTTTAACACCCCACTTAACGTTGATGGACAAATCACCCAAACAGAAAATCAATAAGAGGGGTGCCTGGGTGCCTCAGTCAGTTAAGAATTCAATTTCTGTTCAAGTTATGATCTCACAGCTCCTGACTTCAAACCCTGCATCAGGCTCTGTGCTGACAGCTCAGAACCTGGAGCTTGTTTCAGATTCTGTGGTCTCCCTCTCTCTCTGCCCCTCCCTCTCTCTCTGCCCCTCCCTCACTTGTGCTCTGTCTCTGTCTCTTTCTCTCAAAAATAAATATTTTTAAAAATAAAGAACGCTAATAAGAAAACAGTGTCTTTGAATGGCACACTGAACCAGATAGATTTAACAGATGTATTCAGAATATTGTATCCTAAAACAGCAGACTACACATTCTTTTCAAGTGCACGTGAAACATTCTCCAGAATAGATCATATATTAGGCCACAAAACAAGCCTCAACAAATTCAAAAAGATCAAAGTCATGCCATGAGTCATTTCTGCCCACAATGCTATAACACTAGAAATCAACCACAAGGAAAAATCTGGAAAGACCACAAATACATGGAGTTTAAATGACATGCTACTAAAAAATGAATAGGTCACCAAGAAATCAAAGAAGAGATAAAAAAATACACAGAAATATGAAAATGAAAACACAGTGGTCCAGAACCTTTGGGATGCAGTAAAAGCTGTTCTAAGAGGGAAGTTTATAGCAATACAGGCCTACCTCAAGAAGCCAGAAAAATCTCAAATAAACCTTACACCTAAAGGAGCTGGAAAAAGAATAACAAACACAACCCCAAACCAGCAGAAAGGGGGAAATAATTAGAGCAGAAATAAAGACTAGAGCAGAAATAAATGATATAGAAACTAAAAATTCAATAGAACAGATCAATGAAACCAGTAGCTGATACTTGAAAAGATCAACAGAGTTGATAAACCTCTAGACAAACTCATCAGAGAGAGAGAGTGCGAGAGAGAGCGCAAACAAAATCCCAAATGAAAGAGGAAAAATAGCAACGAACACCACCGAAATACAAACAATTATTAAGAGAATATTATGAAAAACTATATGCCAACCAGTTAGACAACCTAGACAAGATAGATAAATTCCTAGTAACATATATCCCACCAAAAATGAAGCAAGAAGATGTAGAAGATCTGAGCAGATCAATTACCAGCAGAGATGGAATCAGTAATCAAAAAATATCCAACAAATGAAAGTCCAGGACCAGATGGCTGCATGGGTGAATTGTACCAAACATTTAAAGAAGAGTTAATACCTATTCTTCTCAAACAATTCCACAAAATAGAAGAAAGAAATTTCTAAATTCATTCTGTGAGGCCAATATCACCCTGATACCAAAACCAGATAAAGATATCACAAAAAAGGAGAACTACAGGACAATATCTCTGATGAACATAAATTCAGAGATCCTCAACAAAATACTAGCAAATTGAATCCAACAATACATTAAAAGAGTCATTCACTACACTCAAGTGGGATTTATACCTGGGTTGCAAGGGTAGTTCAGTATTTGCAAATCAATCAGTATGATACATCCCATTAATAAAATAAAGGATAAAAACGATATTATCATTTCAATAGGTGCTGAAAAATTATTTGACAAAGTACAGCATCCATTTATGATAAAACCCCTCATACGTACCTCAACATAATAAAGGTCCTATGTGAAAACCCACATTTAATATCATCTTCAGTGGTGAAAACCTGAAAACTTTTCCTGTAAGATCAGGAACAAGAACAAGGATGTCCTCTCTTACCACTTTTATGCAACATAGTACTTGAAGTCCTAGTCACAGCAGTCAGACAAGAAAAATAAATAAAAGGCATCCAAATTGATAAGGAAGAAGTAATACTTTCACTATTTGCAGAAGGCATGATACTCTACATAGAAAACCTGAAAGATTCCACCAATAAACTACTAGAACAGGTAAATGAATAAAGTTGCAGGATACAAAATCAATGTGTAGAAATCTGCATTTCTATACCCTAAAAATGAAGCATCAGAAAGAAAAATTAAGAAAACAACCCGTTTATAAGTGCACCAGAAATAACAGGACATCCTGTCCAAAGGGGTGAAATATCTGTACACTCGAAACTATAAAACACTAATGAAAGAAGCTGAACATTACACCAGAAAAAGGAAAGACCTCCCATGCTCATGGATGGGGAGAACAAATATTGTTGAAATGTCTATACTACCCAAAGCAATCTACATATCTAATGCAGTCCCTACCAAAATACCAATAGCATTTTTCACAGAACTAAAACAATCAGTCCTAAAATTGTATGGAACCACAAAAGACCCCAAATAGCCAAAGCAATCTTAAAAAAGAATAAAACTGGAGGTATCCCAATCCCAGACTCCATGTTACATTACAAAGCTCTAGTAATCAAAACAGTATGGTACTGACACAAAAACAGACATATAGATCAGTGGAATAGAAAATTCAGAAACAAAGACACAATTATATGGTCAATTAATCTTTGACAAAGCAGAAAATAATATCCAGTGGGAAAAAGACAGTCTCTTCTATAAATGGCTTTGGGAAAACTGGTCAGCTACATGCAAAAAATGAAAGTGGACTGTTTTTTACACCATACACAAAAATAAACTCAAAATGGATTAAAGACCTAAATGTGAGATCTAAAACCATTTAAATCCTAGAAGAGAGCACAGGTAGTAACATCTCTGACATCAGCCATAGCAACATTTTTCTACGTATGTCTTCTGAGACAGGGGAAATAAAAGCAAAAATAAACTATTGGGACTATATCAAAATAAAAAATTTCTGCACAGAAAAAGAAACAATCAACGAAACTAAAAGGCAACCTACTGAATGGAGAAGATATTTGCAAATGACATAAGTAATAATGGGTTAGTATCTAAAGTGTATAAAGAAATTATACAACTCAATGCCCCCAAAACAAATATTCCAATTAAAAAATGGGCAGGAGACATGAAGAGACATTTCTCCAAAGAAGACATCCAGATTGCTAGCAGACAACATGAAAAGATTTCAACATCACTCATCATCAGGGAAATGCAAATCAAACCCACAATGAGATATCACCTCACACCTGTCTCAAAGGCTAAAATAAGAAGGAAGTGTTGGTGAGGATGGAGAAAAAGGAACCCTCTTTGCACTGCTGGTGGGAATACAAACTGGTGCAGCTACTCTGGAAAACAGTATGGAGGGTTCTCAAACAATTAAAAATAGAAATACCCTATGACCCAGCAATTGCACTACTAGGTATTTACCCAAAGGATACAGAAATGCTGATCTGAAGGGGCACATCCACACCAATGTTTATAGCAACATTATTTACAATAACCACATTATGAAAGCAGCCCAAGTATCCATTGATAGATGAATGGATAAAGAAGATGAGGTATGTATCTATAATGACATATTATTCAGCAATAAAAAGAATGAAATCTTGACATTTGCAATGATGTGGATAGAGCTAGAGAGTATAATGCTAAGTGAAGTAAGTCTGTCAGAGAAAAACAAATACCATATGATTTCACTCATGTGGAATATAAGAAAATGAACGACTAAAGGAAAAAAAGACAGCGAGAGAGACAAACTAATAAACACTCTTAACTATAGAGAACAAACTGATGGTAATTGCGGGGATGGGAAGTGGTTAAATAGGTGATGGGGATTAGGGAGTGCACTTGTGATGAGCACTGGTATATGGGAGTGTTGAATCACTATATTGTACACCTGAAACATACAATATAACACTGTATGTTAACTATACTGGAATTAAAAGAAAAAATGTTGTTGAGCACCAGGGTGGCTCAGTTGTTTAAGCGACTGCTTCAGCTCGGTCATGATTTCGTGGTCTGTGAGTTCAATCCTAGTGTTGGGCTGTGTGGTGACAGCTTAGAACCTGGAGCCTGCTTCAGATTCTGTGTCTCCCTCTATCTCTGCCCCTCCCCTGCTCATAGTCTGTCTCTATCTCTCTCAAAAAAAAAAAAAAAATGTTGCAAAAATCTTTTCGATAACTTGAAACCTTAACACTATATTGTTTAGTTAAATTATGGATATTCATTGAGTATCTAGATCACTTTCAAGTAAGATAAAATAAAAATATTGAAACATTAATTGCCAAACATAAGTTTATCTACTTTTGGCACCTTGTTTTTATACAGAATACAGAAACTAAATATATTTGAGTCTGTTAATAAACATGAAAAATTGTACTGGGAGAAAGTATGCTTCTAGAGAATTATGAAATAATGTATTCATAAATTTGCTACAGAATGATTCTATGTGGCAGGCAGTTCACAACAGCCTGATTCTTTTCACTGAAAACTAGGGTTACTAATGGTCAAAAATGCTAATCCATACTATGTAAATGAATCTACTAAAAATAATAAAAGTAAAGAAAAAACAAACTGCAAAGAAAGATGTATTTTTGATAAGTGAAAATATGAAGTTCGTGTTTTTGTTAAAGGCAAAAGAGAGAAATTTTGTTCTAAAGTAGAATGACTAATTGTTCTAGACTTAGAAATAAGAAAGAGTAGTACACAAACTGAATGAATATAAAAAATTTTTTAAGAAGGTTTATGGAAAAGGAATCTTGCAAAAGGAATTTTTCCTTGCCAAGATTGGATGGATTTATTTATATGGGTTTTTAAAAAAAAAAATTAGGCTTAGTATTACAAACTAGTACACTGATACAAAATTAGAACTTGTTTTTCTCTCTCTGTTATAACAACCAAGTTTTCTTAGATTACTGGTCTGCTCTTAATAAGACACTGTAAAATATATATATGTTTTTCCTTACTATTAAGTAATCTGCCTGGGAAATCAGGATTTTGTGTCTTAAAATAATTTCCTGTGCCTCATGTTGTCTTTATCAGGTGTTTGATTACTTAAGAAAACCAAGTATTCTCAATTTAAAAGAGCTCTGATTAAAAAAAAAACAATTTTAATGTTTATTTTTGAGAGAGACTGAAAGAGTGCGAATGGGGGAGGGGCAGAGAGAGAAAGGGAGACAGAATCTGAGGCAGGCCCCAGGATCAGGGCTGTCAGCAGAGAGGCCCACACAGGGCTCAGGGACACAAACTCCAAGATCATGATTTGAGCCAAAGTTGGACCCATAACCGACTGAGCCACCCAGGCGCCCCAGAACTATGATTTTTTTTTTTAATATCTATGTAACTTTCTGTATTTGCCTTTGAAATCTTTTAATTGTCACTTTGGTTGAATGGATCATGAAGTATTGTTTCACAGTGACTTGTAACTGAGTGGTCACATGTTCAAACCTTTGGACATTTTTAACAGTTTTCCGAAATCAAATGCTAAATGGAGTCTTTGTTACTTCCCAGAACACTCCTGGAAAGTCTCAAAGGATTTGTTTTCACTTTGTAAAAGAGAGATGTTAAGCTAATTAGGATTATTTGGTATGTTAAATTATGTAGGAAGCATCATCAAATGAGAAGTGATTCCAAGTGAATCTTTGTAGGTTATATGTGTATGGGTATATGTTACTAATATAGATATTCTAGAAATTGTGTGAAGTTCTTAGAAATTTGCAATACTCTCATTGTCTAGTTATGTTAAAACGTTGGATGCCATAGAAATAACTATTTTTCCTTATCAAATGAACTCTCATCAGAACTTTAACCATGGCCATTTTATGTCTTTTTATTCAGTTACTGTCTTACTCTGATTCTTCTCTGAAAGGATTTACAATTAGCTATAGGTCAGAATGCTCCCTGATGACATCACTTGAATAGTTTTGAGGGTATCCCACTGTACTGAGAATTTACAGATCTAACAAAAAAGCTGATGGATTCATAAAATGCTGACCTAACATCATGCAGAACAAGAATTAATTCATGGGATTGTATCAACTCATGAAGATGATTATAAGTTTTCTATGAATTTTTGTTTGAAGCATTCATTGTTGGCTCTTTAATATTTTCCAGATTTAGGAAAGCCTTTTCCTCATTTCTTTCAAAGTATCTGTAACTTGCAGGCGTTTGGTAAATTACACCTTTGTAAACAGAATTGAAACATTTATCTTTTCTTCATCCTTGATCCTTCCAGTGTGGAAACTCTTAGCATTCTTATTTTCATGACAATATAGTTATTTGCATAAGTTAAGTAAGAATCTCTTCTTGTAATAAGACACAATTAGAAACCTTGGTTATATTAACAAGGCTTTGACTGGAATATCATATTTGAGAATGATGTGCATCAGATCAGATATGACCCAACAGCTTTAAGGAAATAAAGTTGACCCTAAGGAGCCAAAGCTTTTAAGGCATCCCCTGAGAAAAGGTGGACTGTATCTGGCTTATAGGATTCCCCAACTCACAGGCGAGTAAGGAAGGTCACTTCTTGGCAGACCCAGGAATCTTAGAATATTTGGGGGATACTGAGAAGAGAGGAATCCACCCAAATCAGTAGATATTGCAAGCAAAATATGGTAGTGAATTCTTGGCTTGGCTTCCTAGCCTTGAGAGGCTTTTAAAAGTCCAATCTATGACATCTAAATTCCAGCAAAGCAAACCAAAAAGTGGGCTCTTGCTGCACTTGTGTAAATAATCAGTCCAAGATTAATGAGATCAGACTTACTTTACAAACAAAGTCGTCTTACTTTGATTATCTTTGAAATCAAGAAATGGGGTGGCTGTAGAGTTTTTTTTTTATTCTTTTAAATTTTTTTATTTATTTCAGGGAAAACTATAGTGCACCCTTGTGGGCTCTGTCTTGCCGAGCCCAAATCTTAACTATGTCCTGAATTCTTTCAGTTTGCTCCAATATTTGGTTACAACTCTCCAAAATAGTTTCTAATTATTCTCCTGATTTGGAATTAAAATAAAAACCAAAATGAAGAAGGAAGAGGAGGAAGTGGAGGAGTGGGGAGGGAGAAGAGGAGGAGGGCAAAGCATGCCTGAATAATGGTGGAACTTAGACGTCAGGGGTATTTAGAGATTGGTGCACGTTCCTGGTGACACTTAAGTCAGATCTCTTCTGTCTTCACACCAAGATGGCTTCCTCTCAACACAAACTCTCTGCATCTGCCATCCCTTTGGCCAAGACTGCATCTTACCTCCATTGCTTTGTGTAGCTAATGTTCACTCATCCTCTAGATCTCAGTGGAAGCATTGCTTTCTCAAGGAAGCTCTCTCTGACCTCTCTAAATCAGATTTTTCTAGCTTCTTAAAGCACCATGACCACTCCTTCTTAGGACTTGTCACATGGCTACATGGTTGTTGGATTGTTGACAGACTCCTCCACTAGATACCAAGTTTCAAGAAGATATGAGTGATGCCTGCTCTTGGTCATTTGTATCTGTAGCCCATGGCACCTTACTTGGTACTACATAGTGGGCCCACCCTAAATAGTTGTTGAATGAATGGACTTGGAACTTTCAGTGACTTTAGGCATTTCCTTCTACTGCCTCCACCCCCATCTCATATTAGAGGGGCTGAAGATATACATCATTATCCATCTACAGAAGCATATATTAAAAAAATTTTTTAAATGTTTTATTTCTGAGAGAGAGACAGTTTGAGCAGGGGAGGGTCAGAGAGAGAGGGAGACACAGAATCAGAAGCAGACTCCAGGCTCTGAGCTAGCTGTCAGCACAGAGCCCGACGTGGGGCTCGAACCCACGAACCGTGAGATCATGACCTGAGCTGAAGTCGGCCGCTCAACTGACTGAGCCACCCAGGTGCCCCTACAGAAGCATGTTAATGTAAAACTAATAGAGCAAAGCAAAAGACATTCAGTAGCCTCTCCCTTCTTATTCTTTCAACATATTCCTTTTTCAGGTTCTCTGTCAACATAGTTGATACGTTTTCTGCATGCACATGCGTGTGTCTCCCTGACATGGAGCTTTTACTAAGCTTATCATAATATTCCTTGGGATTCACTTGGGAATAATGCAAGATAAACATAGTATGACCAATCTTGTAGGGCTGAGCTTGCTGTTTGAGGCCCACAGCATTAGGTCAGAGGCCTCCTAGGAAACTGATTAGCATGACTTGGACCATTGAACTAGGTAGGACTCCCTACCTCCCCAAGTAAAGATTAGTTTGTACCAGTTCTTTTTTGCATTGGAAAAAGAATTTTCCATGCTTTGCAGATAAGATCTTGGTCATTTAAAAGGCTTTTACCTTTTTTCTCCACCCTGCAAGCCATGATGGTCACATATGGTCATTGCTGGGTCCACCTCACCCCGGGAGGTCTTTCTAAAAGCTGAAAGACAACGCTCTGGCCTCAGACCAAATGTGGAGTGGAAATGGCCCAGCTTCTTGGCAGCTTCTGTGTCCCACTGACAGCAGCCCAACTTGTAGAAGCATCTGGTATCAGGAATATCCTGAGCTCGGGTCCTGGGAAAATTTTTCTCTGTGGCTTTTGCAGGGGGAGTGAGGGGGTGAGATTTAAGGACTCTGTGTGTGTGTGTGTTGCATATTGTATGTCAAATATTTTCAAAAACCTTAGAACTAACCAAAATAGATTTTACTCTAGAAATATTATTGGTCATTTATGATGGAGACTTTTTATAACTTTTAAGGTTGAGATTACATCACATTTTTTCTAATGGCAGTTATTTTGGAAGACTGAGGATGGGAAAGCAGATTGTAATTTAAATTGTGCAGTAGATATTTTCCATGTAGCTTAATATGAAGTTTTAGGAGTCAGGATCTGGGGTCTTCAGTCCAAATTGATTTCATTCTTCATCCAAGGAACATGCAGAAGAAAAGAACAGTGATAATAACAGTGATTAAGTGTGTGGACTCAGGTGTTGGTCAGAATCTCAGGTTATGAGCTGTGTGACTTCCACGCAATTTGGGAATTGCAAATTTGCATGCTGGGAAGGGTAATTTCTACTTGGCAGAGCTGTAAGGACTATTTGCTATAATATATGTAAAGTGCTTAACATGCATTAAGTGTTGGATAAATGATGAATTTTATTATAATTATTATTCCTGCCATATGTCCAAGCCATACTTGACACTTCTGGGCAGCAACCTCAAGGTGATGAGAGGAATTGAATTGTGGTTTCTAGATGGTAAGAAGGATGCAGTGATTCAAGAAGCAGAGGGGGACGCCATTCTGGAGTAGGTGCCTCTGATCTCTCTCTGTTGCTAGCAGTCCCACTGAGGAAACATTTGTAGTTTATAGCAGACTTTATCCTCCCCCCTCTTCAACATTTTATGTTTTTGTTACAAAAACATGTAGGGTAGATGATGTTAGCCTAGTTCTTAGATATAGAAGTTAAGTGACTAGCCAAGGGAAGTTAAGTGACTAGCCCAAAGTTGCACAGCTAATAAGTGATAGAATTTTAAAACAGGACCTAAATTCAGGTCTTCTTTTTTTTTTGTTTTTTTAAATGTTTGTTTATTTTTGAGAGACAGAGAGAGAGAGAGACAGAGCACAAGCAGGGGAGGGGCAGAGAGAGAGGGAGACAGAGAATCAGAAGCAGGCTCCAGGCTCTGAGCTGTCAGCACAGAGCCCAACACAGGGCTCGAACCCACAGACTGTGAGATCATGACCAGAGCTGAAGTTGGACGTTTAACCAACTGAGCCACCCAGGCGCCCCTAAATTCAGGTCTTCTAAGGCCTAATTCAGGGGTTCTTTCTGTATACTAGATCAGTAAAATTCAACCAGTATTCCTATCAGAAGTTTAAAGGTTTTGATGCTATCTTTTGTTAGCCTGGCATAGCAGTTTGAAAATTTTAGGGGATCTCCTTTACCTGTTCCCCATGACCCCCCTGGAAGACATGTATTTTCTTTCTTTTTTTAAATGTTTTTTATTTATTTCTCGGAGAGAGAGAGAGACCGCGTGAGCAGGGGAGGGTCAGAGAGAGAGGGAGTCACAGATTGAAACAGGCTCCAGGCTCTGAGCTGGCAGTCAGCACAGAGCCTGATGCGGGGCTTGAACCCACGAACCGCGAGATCATGACGTAAGCGAAAGTCGGACGCTTAACTGACTAAGCCACCCAGGAGCCCCGACGTGTATTTTCTTTAGATTAGAAGTTATGGAGGTTTAGGAGCTCACAGAGATTGTCCAGATTCACTTGGTCAGGTTGGGGCGTGGGGCTGGTGATGGTGCAGACCAGCCCTGCCCCCGTCGAGAGCCCCTCTATTGCCAGCACAGGAGCAAGCACCCACTAAACTCCCAGTGAGTATGAATTGAACAGTTGTAGCTAACATGCCACAGCTACAGGCATTTTCTCATTTAACTCTCAAGACGCCCCATGAGGATCTAGAGACTCCGAAGCTAAGGAATGTTCTCTCTGAGTCTCACATCCATGCTCAACACTGCGCATACTCTTTTTTGATTAATGAGGTCATGCTTGCTGATTCTTGATGTGGTGCCCTTTCTGGTACTAACGGGGTCCAGTGTGGGCCAGTAAAAACCAAGATTCCAAATCAAACACAAAATGAACCAACCGACTGATAGATCCCTGGAAACAATCAAGAGGCAGGAACAGAGATGAACAAGATTTGGGTAGCTCTTGCACAGCCCTCCTCCTTGTAACTGTCATCAGTATACAGCACATTCTCCAACAGCAGCCCCCACCCTCAGCCTGGAAACGAAAATAGAACACTCCATGATGGTGCCACATTGGAATGTATGGCCTGAAGAAACTCAGTGCTCTTAAATTAATTTACGTTGAGGAAAGACAATGCGTTTTTAAAAGTAGTATGCTTTTGATCCCTGACTGCAAATAAGCACCTTGGAGGCAGCTTAACTTCCTCCTATCTTATCTGTGGCTCCTTCCCTTTCCCCTCTGGTATAGGTATAGGTATTGGCCACTAATTCTTTGTCTTGTGTCAAAGACCTTTCAAGCACTCCTCCTGAACCACCAAATATTCTTTCACTTCATTTTAACCCCTATAAACATCAATTTATTGTTCCATCTCCTATCTGTACAGCTTGATTCAAGGGAAAGCTGGGGTCCTAAATATTTCAGAGTGATGGAAGCATTAGTGTAGCCACTGAATTGACCCTTGGAGCAAAAAAGAAAAACAAAAGTTTGGTTTCAGAATTATAAGAATTTTTTCTTTACTTTTTTTTTTTTCCTTAATGTTTCCCTCTCTCAGACGATTGCTGCTCTGGCTGCCTGGATCTCATCAGCGCCCGCCATGGGCTCGGCAGGGTGGTGGTGGTGGGTCTCCCAATATTTCCTTTCATTGTCAGAAGGAAGGGCCTCAAGAATTGTAAGAATTTTTTCATTGCATCATGTACCAACCAGCTGGGCAGCACATCAGCTGAACTTGTCGCTATAGACGTATTTGCTGCTGCAGAGGAAGGAGCTGGAAGATAAAGAAGGGGTACAGGTAGGAACAGACAGAGCTGGCAGGCAAAAGTGACAAAACATTGACCTGAAATGCACTGAGAATCTCTGTATCTGAGAAGCAAACAGCAGGGTCAAAGATGGCCAAGGAGAGGACTTGTCTTCCCTTTAACCATGGACTGGAGCGAAGCTATTCTTTTCCGGCTCCATGAGTAGTTAAGGGCAAAAAGAACAACCACTGGCCTGGCTATTGACAATGAAATATGCTGGGTCTAATCCATATTCTCTCTTAACAAGGCAGTGAGTGGGTACCTACTGGTTCTCTTAATTTCTCAGAGCCTCTAACCAGTAGACGGCACAGTCCCTCCAGCCCTTAAAGGTGATCTCAAGTTTTGATGCTCTACAGAAGGTAGCATGGTGTAAAGCAGGCCTCTCAAATCTTAGCCTGCATCACACTCATCTGGAGAGCTTCTTAAAACAGAGACTGTTGGGCCCCACAGCACAGTTTCAGATTCTGTGGGTTTGGGATGGGACTCCAGAACTTAACATTTCTACAGATTTTCAGCTGATTCTGATGTGCTGGTCTGGGGATCATGCTTTAAAAACAAATGGTCTAGAGAAAAAAACAGGGACTTGTAGGCAGACAGGGATTCTGGTCCCAGTTCTGTCACTTCCTGTGTGCCTCTGAGTGAGATACTTAACTTCTTTGAGTTTTGTTTTTTTCATCTAGCAGGGCAAGTAACGGAGGATAATGGTAGTGTGGTTAGGTATGTGGACTGTGTTCAATTCTGTTCCTGCCACTGACCACTGGTGTGGCCTTAGACAAACTGCTTCCCCTTTGAATCCCTCAGTTTGTTCACCCAGAAAGTGGAGATCACAGCTGTCGACCACCCAGAGTTGCTGTGAGCTTTGTGAAAATAAGTCAAAACAGTCACAGCAGTGGCTGGCACATGGTAAACGTGATACAAATATGCACTATGGTCACTTTTTATAGTTGTGTGACTTATAGGAGATGAAGAATATGAAGTGCTGAATGTCATGTCAGGTATATAGAAAATGCACAGTAAATGTCAGTCGATTTTTTCTCCTCATATCAAAACTGGGAAATGAGAGCTGGGAATGCTGACTGAAAGAATGTCCTTTATGTGGTGATCTCAGTAGGAGGCGTGGCCAACAAAAGACACCAGCATGAGGATTTTAGCTGTTAGTGAAGCAGAATGTGCCAGATGCGTACTCATTTCAAGATGTCTATGCCAGTAAAGCCTTCCTTTGAGCAAAGATCAGCAACTTGGAAGACATTAGCCAGTTGATGTCTGGCACTCATAAGTGTGGGCAAGCCTTTGAGGGACGCCCAGCAGGATGGTGGATGGCTAGCATTCCATTTCACTCTGAGGGCTGGAACCACTTACGTGTGGCTCAGGACACAGAGACTTCAGGCTGGTGGTACTCGGCCTGATCCATTTCCTTCATCATCTTCATTATACAGCTCAAGGCAGCCCTGAAATCATTCTGGAGCTAATGCTGAGCTCTAAGACAGCTGTAGCCATTTATTTTAGTTTCTGGCCATGTTGTCTTATAGTGATCTGTGGATAAAGGGCAGGGTGAAAAGTTAGATAAAATTGTCCATCATCCCTGTTGTATCCAGTGAGAATTTAGTGAGCTGCTCTAGGATAAAACATTCAAATATGTCTTGGCTGCATATTAGTAACTCCCTCTTGGATATTTTTGATACCGAATAGTATATTAAAGGCCTTGAGAAGTGCCACAGTAAAAAAAATAATGAGTTTTATTCTTAGAAGTTCTCAAATTGTTTGTCCATGGAAATGTTTCTCTTTTAACAAATAATATTTCTTTTTTTAAAAAATGTTTAAAGGATTTTTTTTTACTGTTTATTTTTTAGAGAGAGAGGAAGTATGTGTGAGAGGGGGAGAGAGAGAGAGAGAGAGAGAGAATCCAAAGCAGGCTCCAGGCTCTGAGCTGTCAGCACAGAGCCTGATGCAGGGCTCAAACTCACAAACTGTGAGATCATGACCTGAGCCAAAGTCAGATGCTCAACCCACTGAGCCACCCAGGCGCCCCAATAAACAAATAATATTTCTTAACATCTCTCAGAACATATTGTGGCAAATTCTGGAATAGGCAGAAATTTAAATGTCTAGATATTAAACTATTTAAACATTTAGGGTTACTGATCCCTTGGAGGAAAATAGGTTAAAGGCCATATATAAGTCTTCAACCCTTTTAGTTTATTGCTAGACCCATACTAAACTCTTGTCAAGTGCTGGGTCTCCAAATATCACTGATCCAATCTGTTGACATGACAAAGCTGTGTTTATTGTTTATTGTGGTAAGGCAGATGACCACCTAGACAGAGTCTGGGTAATGTCTCTTAGGGAAAAGGGCAAGGTTAGATGTTATTGTAAATTGGAAGTTTGGTTTAAAGTTATCTTCTAATGAGGGGCCTTGACTGGGTAAGGATAATGATACAACAGTTGAGGATTAGAGACAGCAAGACAAAAACTTTTCAGTTGAGGGATTTAAAAATGTTTAAGGTGTTAACTCTCTGTTGGTGCTTCTTATTGAAGAAATGAAGGATCTTTTGGGGAAGTTCCTATAATGAACAATCAAGTTATTTTCCTGGACAAAAACCACCTGGATTAGAAAAGACATGATAATGAGGAAAACAGAGTAGTAAAATCCTGTTAATGTATTGAAAACAGTAAGGGGGTGTGTTTATGTGTGTGGTGTGTTTAGGGGAGGAGGAGGGTTAGATAGTTCCAGTCGTCAGTCCTCAGTTTCTGCGCTGTGTACATGAGATAGATGGTTCCCACTCTCACTCTTCATTCCTGAACTTATTACATTGATCTTGAGTACTTACCTATTTTATTTTATATATTTCCTCCAGGCCAGACTGCAACAGGATATAAACCTGGGGACGTTATTTGTGTGGGACTCTACAACTTCATCATTGTTGAGTTACTATTGTGAGCCCCACCTTCTGCTTCCTCCCTCCCAAACACACCTTTAAATGCGTATTATGTCAATGCACAGAGATGAACCTCAGGATGGTCACATTTGGAGACATAGTTGACAGGAGTGGCATCCATCCCTTTGTTGGGTTTTAGCATATTTTAGAGCAAGGATAGAGGACAACTTTGAAGTGATGAGGTAGGCCTTTGTTAGTTTTCTGAGGATAGAACCTCTGAGACGTGGTGAATTCTTGGTAATGACCAAGATGGAGGATGCATTGACGTGGACTGCTTTCCATTTACTTATGAAATTCACATGTGTTTAAGGCATTTCTTATTTTACAAATAGAAAATAAGAAGTGTTATGATCTTTCAAGTTTTATATTACATTTTAAGAAAAAATGATGGATTTGCTCTCCATAGGATCAGAGGGCAGACTAAGCATAGATTGAACTGATATCTTTAATAACAATGAAGTTATATTTTATGAATTAAATAGGAGTTAAAAAAATTCAACCTCCAATTCAATCCCAAATCTCAACTTAATTTCCAGCTCAGGCATTATTTTGTAGGAAATTATTTTTCTTTTTCCATTGGTAAGCTGTTTTTATTTCCTGGTATTTGATATTATTTTGAAAAAAGAAATATTTGGGGCTAATGGCACAGTGGCTTTGAAAGCACAGGAATGTTGCTACCCTACACACTACTTAATCTCTTCTGTTAAAAATTGATATAATTTTGGGGCTTTTGGCAGGCTCAGTTGGTAGAGCATGTGGCTCTCAATCTAAGGGTCTGAGTTCAAGCCCCATGTTGGGCATAGAGCCTAGTTAAAATAAATAAAATAATAAAAAAATATTTTAAAAAGTTGATATACTTCTACTGCGTAAATAAAGATACATCTAAGATCTTGGATAGTACAAATTTAGTATTAACTTTAATAACCAAATACTAGTTGAATAAAAGTAGGCCTAGTTTAGATGGCAAGAACTATTTGAATTCATGAAAAACCTGAAATCCAGATCATCTTTTTTTTTTTTTTTTCAAGGACATATAGTAGGTGGAGATAGTTCAGTCCAGTAATATATACTTATTGAAGTCCATACCAATTACAGCATTATACTAGATCCTGGGAATCCAGTAACCCAGGCACGGTATCAGTCTCTGTCCTTCAACTCATTGTCTAGAAAGGAAAGTTAAGGTAAAAACATGTAAGTCAGAATATAGTAGATGTATGGTAGACAGGGTACAAAATGCTGGGGGTCAGTGAAAGGTTTCAAGGGGAGATAATGTATTAATTATATATGGCTGTATAGCAATTACTCCAAATGTAATACCTTTGAACAATAAAATTTTATCATCTCACATAGTTTCTGACAGCGAGAAACCTGGAGAGGCTTAGCTCATGGTTCTGGCTCAGGGTCTCTTGTGAAGTTGCCATCATGATATTGGCCAGAGCTACTATCATCTGAAGGCTTGACTGGGGAGAATCTATTTTCAAAATGGCTGTTGGCAGGAGGCCTTAGTTCTCTGCCATGGGGTGTCTTCATAGGGCTACTTATGATGTTGTCTCTAACCTATCCCAGAGTAAGGGAGCTAAGTGAGTGAAAGCCAAAAGCTACAATGTCTTTTATGGCCTAGCCTCAGGAGTGACATTCTTCACTTCCTCCTTATTCTGTTGATCATACAGGTCAACTCTGATATAATGTGGGAGAAGACTATGCAAGGGTGTAAGAAAGGGCCCATTGGGGGCTGTCTTGGACACTGGCTACCATAGATACTACCTAACCCTAGTAGAAGTTCCCAAGAAATATACTTTAATAAACTGTGATTTGAAATAGTTTTTAGTTAACTGATAGCCCTAACTGACAATCTTTGGCCGAAAAATAAATGTCTGCACATAAAAAGAGAATAATACTAGCCAATATTTATTGAGTTCTTTCTATGGGGCAGGCACTGTCAAAATACTTGCCATGGATCATCTCATTGAGAGAAAGTACAGCTTAGTGTTTAAGCATCTGGATTCTAGAGCTACCCAGGATTTTTTTTTAAACGTTGATATGTTGCGGCAGATTACTTAACCTATTGTGCCTTGGTTTTCTTATCTATAGGTAAAAGAAATAGTATGTCCCTCATAGGATTGTCTTGAGGATAAAATAAGCCAAGCCACCAGGCTCTCTCCTAATTGCTGTCACACTTCTGCTCAGAAACAGATTTTTAAATAACTTTATTTCTTTATTTTTTATCCATGGGAGATGCAAGGGATAGGCATCACATTGGACTGATGCAGTGGGAAGCAAGGAAATCTGAGTCCAGAGTTGGGTGTCCTCCATAAAACAGGCTGGTTGACTCCCATGATGCCAGTCAGCTAGGCTGGGTTTCAAGTTGTTAGTTCACTCCTTCTGGAAAAATGAAAAAAAAACAAAAACAAAAACAAAAAAACTAAAAACAAACCAAAAAACCAATGTGGGTCACTCTGTGGACTACTGGGCAAGTATTTGCTCCCTAGGGGAGGCAGATCTGCTTACTGGCTTGGAATAACCAATGCTTTTTCTGCGGAACACTGAGACTGGCCGACAGGCCACCCCATGGTGTCCCTCTGACCTCATGCCCTGTGACTGAGGACATTCTTTCTTCTTGGCCCTGGAACCCTTTGAAGTCCCACCTGCTATTCTCATCTGGTTTAATCTGGTTTAATCTGGCTCTTGTCATTTTTTATCTCCTTAACATTGCTCAAAATGTCCCTGCAGGACCCTCCCTCTTCAACTATTTCTATCTTTAGAAAATAGAAACTTGGATACAAGAGCTGGCTTTTCCTCAGCTAGGTCATCTGCCTAAAGCCTTCCCAAGTTACTGTGGACATGCCATTGTATTCATATATCACTGCTCTGGATTGTGAAAACAGCTTTTCACCAACTAAATCACCAAAAGCCCCAGACAAATTTATCTGAATTTGTAAAGGTCTCTGGGAGTGTTTTATTTCCTTTTCTTGTATATAGTTACTTAGAAATAAATGGTAGGGACTTACAATGGCAATGTGATAAAAAAAAAAAAAGCTATGTTCAGAATAGTGCCACCGCCTCCTTTGGGAATAATGCTGATAAGGTCCTTTAAAATGTGCAAGAGAAACACCAACTACTCACCAGGGCTTACTCATTTAAAAAAAAATTTTTTTAATGTTTTATTTATTTCTGAGAGAGAGAGAATGTGAGCAGGGGAGGGTCAGAGAGAGAGGGAGATACAGGAGAGAGAGAGAGAGAGAGAGAGAGAGAGAGATACAGAATCTGAGGCAGGCTCCAGGCTCTGGGCTAGCTGTCACCATAGAGTCCAACGTAGGGGCTTGAACCCACTAACTGTGGGATCATGACCTGAGCTGAAGTCAGATGCTTAACCGATCCCCCAGGAGCCCCAGGGCTTATTCTTTAAATGAGAACAGTAAGAACTTTGTTAAAGTAAAGCCTCATTAGCTGAGGACTGTCTATTAGGTTCCTGTATTTACCTTTCCATGATGAAAAGCTAGACTTGCCAGAAGTTTGAGCAGTCTCCACCTTTTCCTAGACAGTTGTCACCTTGGCCCCAGTCCTTGCCTGGCTGGTGACACGGCATCTGTGGTCATGCTGTCCACAGCTGGGGTAGGTGGGGATAGGGGTCCAGGAGACACGAGCATTCTCCTGTTCCACATCTGCTCAACCCTCTCCTGTCCTTGTTGAAAACTTTTTTCAGGTCCTTTATCCATTTTGAGTTTATTTTTGTGTATGGTGTGAGAAAATGATCTAGTGTCATTTTTCTGCATGTTGCAGTTCTCCCAGCACCATCTGTTAAAGAGGCTGTCTTTTTTCCATTGGATACTCTTTCCCGCTTTGTCAAAGATTAATTGGCTGTATACTTTTGGGTCCAATTCTGAGTTCTCTATTCTATTCCATTGGTCTACGTGTCTGTTTTGTGCAATATGATACTGTCTTGATGATGACAGCTTTGCAGTAGAGGCTAAAGTCTGCGATGGTGATGCCTCCCGTTTGGGAACAATGACAAAAAAAAAAAAAAGAAAGAAAACTTTTTTCAAACTCAGTTTCTTTAGAGAAATCTGTTTAAAACTAATCTCTGGCCAACCCCTTTCTGTATCCTCACAGTCAACCATCCATCCAGTCTAGCCACTGCCTGTGGATATGTTTTTTCATAAACAAATGCAAACATCCATCTCTACAAAGAGAATATAAAAGACATGAGAGTATAAGTCTGTCTTATTGCCTTAGGAACCAAAGAAATGAAAGGAAAGACCCCATCTGAGACTTTACACTGTTGCAAGTTAGGGGCATGCTCAGGATAATAGCTTTGAAGTAGAGCAAATCAGTTCCACATCTGCCCCTTAGTAGAAGTGCTATTCAGCCATTCTAAGCCTTATTTTCTTTTCAGCTAACAGGTGAATAATAATAAGCAACTTAGAGTTACTGTGAAGATTTGGGGGCCACATAAAGCATCTAGGAAGTGTCTGGCACATGTGAACACTCAATATTCCACCTGTTATCATAAACTGATTTAAAAAAATCCATCTACATGCAAGACTTCTGGAAAGGTTGGACCGCTGATACCTCACTGTACTTCTACTGCCATAGCTAGTAGCACAACCCCATTTTATCCATGATTATTGTTAACTCACATTTTAGATGTGAAAACTGAGCCTAAAGTGGCCAAGTGATTCAACCAAAGTGTTTTGTTAGAGCTGGGGTTTAAGTGGATTTCCTCAAATTCTGACTGAGCACAAAGTTTGGGGTTCAACATTAAATGAAAGTTATCTTAGCAAGGCAGATGGCTGTGTAAAAACAACAATGGAACTATCATCGAATGTAATGAGCACTATAAAGATACGCACAAATTGCTTTAATAAATCATATCAAAGAACAGTTAGTTCCAGGGCAAGGGATGGATGGAAGTGAGGATGGGGTGAAGTTAGGGAGGCTCTGAAGAGTAATTGTTAAGTCTTATCTAGTGGACTTCTGAAACAAGTGGTCATAAACTGGGCTGCTTGCAGATACATTTAATTTATCCTTTATTATTATTATTATTATTATTTTTTTTTGAGAGAGAGAGGGCAAGAGTAATAGTGAGCAGGGGAGGGGCAGAGGAAGAGGGAGATAGAGAATCTTAGGCAGACTTCATGACCAGCACAGAGCCGGATGCAGGGTTTGATTCCATGAACGGAGAGATCATGACCCAAGCAGAAATCAAGAATAGGAGGCTTAACTTGACTGAGCCACCCGGGTGCCCCTTATTTGTCCTTTAAAGTACCTAAAATTATTTTGAGTTGGTTGCAGACACTTAAAAACAGGACATTTTGGGGCATCTGGTTGGCTCAGTCAGTTAAGCATCTTACTTCGGCTCAGGGCATGATCTCATGGTTCATGGGTTCGAGCCCCGCGTTGGGCTCTGTGCTGATAGCTAACTCAGAGCCTGGAGTCTGCTTCTGATTCTGTGTCTCCCTCTCTCTCTGACCCTCCCCTGCTCATGTTGCCTCTCTCAAAAAAATAAACAAAACATTCAAAAAATTAAAAAAAACAACAACAACGAGGACATTTCATGTAAAAATAGAAATTTTTGGCTTCAGATTGGAAAATCAGATTTGTTAAAATGATTGTTCATCATTCTACTCAGTGTCAGTTGGCTGTCCACTTCAGCCTGGCTGACCTCAACATTGTCCACACTAGGTTTCTTCTTGAACTGTGCCAAGGGTCAAGAAATTGAAAAGATAATACTCTGGTTTCTCTTCAGATCATATAAATCTTTTGCCTTTTACTAAAGAAATTGAAAAGATAAAATTTTTCAGCAATCAAGCATGAAAATTTAAAGTACTAGAGGGGTAGAGAAAATCTTTGTTTACTTAAGTAGAATAAAATATGTAGGAAACCTACTATTTGTTTATTTATGTTTTAAATCTTTAAAAAAATTTTTAAGTGTATATATTTATTTTGAGTGGGGGGGTGGGGTGGGGAGAAGAGAGCAGGCTCTGAGCTGTCAGCATGGAGCCTGATGCAGAGGACTTGATCTCACCAACTGTGAAGTCATGACCTGAGCCGCTATTAAGAGTGCAATGCTCAACCTCCTGAGCCACCCAGGATTCCCAAGAAATTTACTATTTATTGACTAACCATATCCTTTATTACTTAGATTTCAAGTGTATGTCTAAATGTAATTATCACAAAGGGACTAGAGAGTTGGAAATCCTGTGGAGATTGTGGAGGTGTTGAAATGATTTCAGAAAGAAATATGCTTCAGAAAAGGGAAGTAGTAAAGTAAGAACTCTAAGGGCTTGTATGCCACCATGGTTTGTTGATTTTGCTGATTACTATTAGAGATATATTAATAAGAATTAATTAACTACTTTATAATTTATTCTTTTTTTCAAATTCCCATATCTGGACGTATGATTTAATGCAGAGGCTTTCAAACAGCCTTGCCCAAGACCCACAGTATGAAATTCATTTTCATAACACATACATGCATGTACATTCATCTGTGGGTGGAAACTTGGGTTGCTTCTACCTTTTGTCTATTGTGAAAAATGCCAGTATGAATGTGGATGTACAAATATCTGTCCAAGTCTCTGTTTTCAGTTGTTTTGGGTACATACCCAGAAGGGGAATTGCTGGATTACATGATAACTCTAATTTTAATATTTTGAGAGAGACAGTGATATAAGATGATTTTCAGATTATAGCTACTGTGAAATAATGGACCATATTAGAATGTTCACCTGCATTGCCATTATTTTCCAGTGTGCTGCCAAGCTTGCAAAAAATTCTCAAAGAAATGTTATTGTGGTTCTGAGGAGTACAGGACTCTGTAGGGGCAGCGTCAGAGTAGAACCAACCTCTGGGGACAGCCTGCCACTGAATGACAAATAAATAATATCCAGTAAGAAGACTTCATATGGAGATGAAGAAATTGCCCTCTGCTTTCTGTGTTAAAATGTATGCTTATTAACCTAGTCTGTTTTGTCTCATGACTATACAACCTTAAAAACGGATGCCCTTCTCCATGCGCTCTAAGCAGCCTCAAGTGAGATGGCAAGGAGCAAAGAAAATCCTAAATTCCAGTTGAAGCCATCAATATTTACATGAAACAAAATAGAAACCCCAAATAAAACCCAAAACCCCAGCTTCTATTTCGAAGAGGTACATATCAATGTACGTTCATTGTAGGATAATAAAAAAAAGACTTATAAAATATAGAAATGGAAACCATCTGTAATCCCACCCACTTTTTGTTAAATTCCTCCAGATTGTTTTCTATACATAAATGTATTTTGTATACATTTTAATTTATCAAACAAGTCATGCTATAATTTTTTTGTTTTGTGACTTCCCCCAATTTGTATATTATATACACATTTCTATACCATGTTTTTCCTCATGAAATAATATTTATGATAGAAAAATATCAGTTTTTGCACACAAAACATTTGACAAAATACAGCATTCTTTCTTAATAAAAACCCTTAAGAAAGTAGGGATAGAAGGAACATACCTCAAGATCATAAAGGACATATATGAAAAACCCACAGCTTATATCATCCACAATGAGGAAAAACTGAGAACTTTCCCCCTAAGATTAGGAACACATCATGGATGTCCAGTCTCACCACTGTTATTCAACACAGTGTTGAAAGTACTAGCCTCAGCAATCAGACAACAAAAAGAAATAAAAGACATCCAAATCGTGGAGGAAGTCAAACTTTCTTTCTTCACAGACAACATGATACACTATGTGGAAAACCCAAAAGACTCCACCCAAAATCTGCTAGAACCAATACATGAATTCAGCAAAGTCACAGGTTATAAAATCAATGTACAGAAATCAATTGTATTTCTATACACTAATAATGAAGCAGCAGAAAGAGAAATCAAGGAATTGATCCCATTTGTAATTGCATCAAAAACCATAAAATACCTAGGAATAAACATAACCAAAGAGGTAAAAAATCTATATACTGAAAAGTATAGAAAGCTTATGAAAGGAATTAAAGAAGAACACACACAAAAAAATGGAAAACTATTCCATGCTCATGGATTGGAAGAACAAATATTGTTAAAATGTTGACACTACCCGAAGCAATTTACACATTTAGTGCAATTCCTATCAAAATAACACCAGCACTCTACATAGAGCTAGAACAAACAATTCTAAAATTTGTATGGAACCACAAAAGACCCTGAATAACGAAAGTAATGTTGAAAAAGAAAACCAAACCCGGAGGCATCACAATTCCAGACTTCAAGCTGTATTAGAAAGCTGTAATTATCAAGACAATATGGTATTGGCATAAAAACAGACACATAGATCAATGGAATGGAAAGAGAACCCAGAAATGAACACACAAATGTATGGCCAACTAATCTTTGACAAAGCAGGAAAGAATATCTGATGGAATAAAGACAGTCTCTTCAGCATATGGTGTTGGAAAAACAGGACAGTGACATGCAGAAGAATGAACCTGGTCTACTTTCTTACATCGTACACAAAAATAAACTCAAAATGGATGAAAGACCTAAACATAATACAGGAAGCCATCAAAATCCTAGAGGAGAAAGCAGGCAACAACCACTTTGACCTTGGCTGCAGCAACTTCTTATTTGACGTGTTTCCAGAGGCAAGGGAAATAAGAGCAAAAATGAACTATTGGGACTTTATCAAGATAAAAAGCTTCTGCACAGCAAAGGAAACAATCAACAAAAATAAAAGGAAGCCTATGGAATGGGAGAAGATATTTGCAAATGACATCTGATAAAGGGTTAGTATCCAAAAATCTATAAAGAACTTTTCAAACTCAATACCCCCAAAACAAACAATCCACTTAAGAAATGGGCAGAAGACATGAGTAATCATTTTTCCAAAGAAGACATGCAGGTGTCCAAAGGACACATGAAAAGATGTTCAACATCACTCATCATCAGGGAAATGCAAATCAAAACCACAGTGAGATACCACCTCACTCCTGTGAGAATGGCTAATTAACAACTCAGGCAACAACAGATGTTGGCGAGGATGCAGAGAAAGAGGAACCCTTTTGCACTGCTGGTGGGAATGCAAACTGGTTCAGCTACTCTGGAAAACAGTATGGAGGTTCCTCAAAAAATTAAAAATAGAACTACCCTATGACCCAGCAATTGCACTACTAAGAATATATCCAAAGGATACAGGAGTGTTGATTTGAAGGGACATGTGCACCCCAATGTTTATAGCAGTGCTATGGACAATAGCCAAAGTATGGAAAGAGCCCAAATGTCCATCAACTGATGAGTGGATAAAGAAGATGTGGTATGTATACACACACACATACACACACACACACACATACACACTCACACACACACACAGGAATATTATGTGGCGATAAAAAAAGTAAAATCTTGCCATTTGCAACAACATGGATGGAACTAGAGTGTATTATGGTATGCAAAATAGGTCGGTCAGAAAAAGACATACCATATGATTTCACTTATATGTGGAATTTAAGAAACAAAACAGAGGTACATAGGGTAAGGGAAGCAAAAATAAGATAAAAACAGAGAGGGAGACAAATCATAAGAGACTCTTAAATTCAGACAACAAATTGAGGGTTGCTGGTGGGTGTTAGGTGGGGTGATGAACATTAAGGAGGGCCCTTGTTGGGATGAGCACTGGGCATTATATGTAAGTGATGAATCACTAAATACTATTCCTGAAATCATTATACTATATGTTAACTACCTTGGATATAAAAAAAGTAAAATATCAATTTTATGGATATCACTTTTTATTTGTTTAATGTTGTATTATGGGACTTTGTCTTCGAAACTTTATTTTGCTAATATAGCAATGAATATTTTTTCATTGGTTAATTTTTAAGTTTATCTTGACTGTTTAGAATGAATCTTAAAAATAGTATAGCTTTTGCAAATGTATGCATTGATTCTTATTTTTTCAAAAAGAAAATAATTGCACATTTTCAATATTTTTAAAAATGTTTTTATTATTTTTATTTTTGAGATAAAGAATGAGCAAGCAGGGGAGGGTCAGAGAGAGAAGGAGATAGAGAGAAGGAGAAGCAGGCTCCAGGCTCCGAGCTGTCCGAACAGAACCCGACATGGGTCTCGAACACATGAACTGCGAGATCATGACCTGAGCCAAAGTCTGACACATAACCGACTGAGATATCCAGGCGCCCTTGTGTGCTTTCAATATTAAGAGTAATATAAATTTATTATTATTATAGGTTTGAATAGTGCAAAATAGAATAAAAAGAAGAATTAAAATTGATCATTTTCCTCAAGGTAATTGTGTTAACAATTTAGTGAACATTCTTTTAGACTTTCAGTGTACATATGCAAACATACATATTTATATAAATGAGATCTGACACTACATTTGAGTTTGGTAACCCAAACTTTTTAACTTAGAAGATAGTGGATTTTTTCCATGTCATTAAATATTCTTTTACAGTATTTTTTGATGGTTTCAAACTATTTCATTGTGGTGGCAAAACTTTTCCTCTACTGTCTTTGGTGTCTATGAATTAAACTGAAGAGAGACAGATTAGTAAGAGGAAAAAAAAGATTTTTTATTCATCTATGTATATGAGAATTCACAGAAAAATGTGACTCATGGAAGTGGTTAGAATTTGAGGCTTATTTACCATCATCACAGGTGCAGAAGAGAGGGAAAAGGCCACTTGGGGGAAAATAAAAGACTTTCAGTGAAGATAAATGGGCCCTTAGAAGAATACATAGATTTAACAGCTTAGCGACAAGGTCTATTTAGGTGACTTCTTACCCTGGTGCTGATCTCCAGTGATAGGAGAGTGCTTAGGACAGCTTAATTATTTGGGGGCTCTGCTTTTAGGCAGATGCAGGGAGGTCAGAAAAGAAAACTTCACAGTGGTATGTTCTGAATTTTTTCACCATATTTGTATTACCCAGGTCAATCCAAGTTTCTGCAGCCTCTATGGAGGCAAACTTGGCCACACACTACCTCTGCTAAAGGGCTGGTGCTCCCTTCCGCTGCTGCTTCTACCCTCTCAGCCACCAGCTCATTGGAACAAGACTAGGGACTCACTATAGGCAATCACTCTGTTATGAGGGGTCCTGGTACAAAGTCTTTGGTCAGGCAGAGAGGCTAGACCAATCACGATCTTGTTATTGGATTTGAGTTGAGGTACAAGTAGAAAGTTAAACTGTTAACAGTGAATTCACAGCTTAAAAATGAAGGAGAGCCATGAGGGAGAGTAATTGCCTTTAAAAGTCATAAAGAGGTCAGTTAACATTATTGGGAAGCAGGATGATACAATTACAATTATTGGGAAGCAGGTTGATACAATTACATAGAGTAAAGAGTTATGTTTTAGGGTAAAGATGGGAGATGAGAATTTGAATCTTAATACCCCACATTAATTGACTTGCATCAATTAACCTTCTCAGCCATATTTTCCTTATCATAACATAGAGATAATAATATGTCTGGTATTGAGTTGTGGGAAAAATTTATTGAGATAATATAGGCAAAGCACTAAATTCTTCCTGTGCTGAATTTTTTCCTGTACTGTATTTTTGAATCTCTGGAATTTAATATATTAATTTATGGGTATATAATTAATTATTGCTATGTTATGTTCCAGGAAGTTTTCATAATGAAGTCTGGATTTTTTATTGACCAAAGTTCTAAAATAACCAAGTAAATTTTTTATTCTACAACTTTCTTTCACTTTGAAGGATAAAAGGAATATTCTACCAAGACTGCTCATTTGATTTTGGGCTTATAAAACTTGTATTTTCTTTCCTATAGTCCCTTGGAGTCTTGAACTCATTTAATTAAAAAGAATATCAGAAATGAAATACCAGTTGACAACTGGGTAGACTGCATGCATCCTCATAGGATTTGAATTTCTTAACCTTTCTTTTTTTCTTAGAAAGGAGTACCTAGAATTTTCTCCCTTGTGGGAATGGCATATAGAGGGGGGTGGGTAGATTCAACTTTTAGTCATGTCAAGTCATGTCAACTTTCTGCCTCTTCCCATCTCTTCTTCCCATCCCCTCCCTACTAGATAATTAAGGACTACGTGGCATGTATAAATAGTTTCGGCTGAGAACATCCTCGTATCTTTGCCCCTCTTCTCACTGAGCAGGGCCCATAACTGATGTTGCAATTAGAGTGCTGATTTAGCTCTGAGAGACACATTGCAAATGCTCCACTGAGGAGGATGGTATTTATATCACTACTGACTGATGAGGACTTTGTCAACTGTGCCTTTGCCAGATCATTCAATGGCACGCCCCTGGGTTAATCTACTTCTCATTATAACCAATGATCCATGGTGATGTGTTTTCAGAACCACTCATCTTACACAGGGTGCTATGATATGGAACAGACCTATATAAATACAGATAATCAGGGAAATACCCAATCCAAAGTATAGAGATCAACAGAAGAGCTGTAGAGGTCGAGACATTTAGTGACTTACTGGGGCACATTTGGTATTCTTTGTGCCAACAGGAATTTACACTTCTGGTTTTAGGGTTTAATTTAATTGTTTGTTTTGACATAAGAGAAAGGAAATCAAAGTAGATTCACTACTTAACATTTGCCATAGAAAAGTCAGGCAATTCGAAGTTGTCTTTTTTCATTTCTTAGATGCTATGAGTGCTTCAGAATCATAACATATTCCTAGGTCAAATATTTAACACAGAATCAGAAATCCTAGGATTATATGATTAAGAGTTGAAAGCCCATGGTTCCCTATCTGTTATCTATCTATCTATCTATCCAACTGTCATCTATCATCTGTGTGTCTTTCTTTTGTGTAAAATGAATAGTAGAAATGCAAATATGGAGTTAGGCTTATTGTCTTCCTAACTCTTCCATAGTGGCTAGAAGTTAGGATGTTACAGTCTGTTAGAAGAAGGCTTAACTTTTGCTCTCTTCTTTAATATGGAGAATTGATATCTACAATCATTAGTGAAGAACTTTGAAAACATAGCTTCATGTTCCACCTGGTTCTCCAGCAATCCTAAACAGATTACCACCTTTAAATCTTTCCTACCTAAAAACCTTTCTGTCAAAGGTATACCAGGAGTCCAGATGATATTGCAATATGTAAAGTCATCGCTCAGTACATACTGAGTCTCCCTGATGGGCACCAAGGAACTCTTCTTCTCCTTCTTCCATGGCCTCCTTCTCTCAGGACCAACGTCTTTCTCCTCTCTGATTCTGGCTCAGGTACTCAGCCAGTCAGATGGGTCCTATTGGAGCTGGAGAGAAGGGAAGTAGGGTGGGGAGTCCTTACTCTAAAGAGAAAGCACAAAATGAAAATGGTACCTCCTGATTCAATCTTAAAGTGAAATAGCTACCAGATTAACTCTTCCCTTACTGACTTTGGCCCACTCTTAGAAAATGTTTGTGTTATTTAAAAAAAAATTTTTTTTAATGTTTTATTTATTTCTAGGAGAGAGAGAGAGACAGCGTGAGCAGGGGAGGGTCAGAGAGAGAGGGAGACTCTGAAACAGGCTCCAGGCTCTGAGCTGGCAGTCAGCACAGAGCCCGACGCGGGGCTCGAACCCACGAACCGCGAGATCATGACCTAAGCGAAAGTCAGACGCTTAACCGACTAAGCCACCCAGGCACCCCAATGTTTGTGTTATTTTGTGTCTTTCTTCCCTCTTACCGTATACCCTCAGTATTGTTCTAACTTGTATGGAACAGAATGAATCAAGTGAAAATCTCTCGGTTACTATACAATCAAGCCTTCCCTGTCTTCTTCTATAAACATCTGCCTCCTTTGTGACTAGAGACTACAGGCTAAGGACTCTCAATTTGCATCTCAGAAGTATTGGATATAGCCCCTTGAGAGGATAAAAAACTAAGCAGGAAATCCATATGTGATTTAGGCCTTGTATCTAGAATATATAAAGAACTCTCAAAACTCAAAAATAAGGAAAAAAAACCCCACAATTAAAAAATAGACAAATGACTTGAAAAACACCTAAAAATCTACAAATGCCCAATAAGCACATGAAAAGATGCTCAGCATCATGGAGAAATGCGAATTAAAACCATAGTGAGATGCTATACACATACAAGAGTGGCTGAAAAAATAAAATAAAACGAAATGAAATAAAATACAATTGTCACGTGCTAATGAGGGCACAGAGCAACTGGAACTCTCATCCGTTGTTGGTGGGAATGCAAAATGTATAGCCACTTTAGAAAACAGTTTTGCAGTTTCTGTGTATCAAACAGTGTATCAAGTTGATACACACTTATTGTATGATCCAGGAATCCTACTTTTAGATACTTACTCAAGTGTATTGAAAACATGTTCATTCAAAAACCTACATGCAAATATTTATAGCAGCTTTATTCATAAGCGCCCAAAACTGGAAATAACCCTGATGTTCTTCAACTGGTTAATGGATAAACAAACTATAGTTCATCTAAACAATGGAACCACTGTGCAATAAAAAGGAACTGATTTCTGATACATGCAACAGTATGGATGAATTTCAAATGTATTATTCTCAGTAAAAGAAATGAGATTCAAAAAGTTCAAAATCATACCATCTGATTCCATTTATATGACTTTCTGGAAAAGATGAGACTATAGGGGCAGAAAACAGAAAATGGAGACAACAAAGGGACATAAGGGAATGTCTTGAGATAATTGAAATGCTGTATATCTTCATGGTGGTGGTTATACAATTGTACATATTTGTTAAAACTCATAGGACTCAAAGGAAAAGGGTAGACTTTACTGTATATAAATTATACTTCAATAATTTAAAAAAGGAATAGCCATCGAAAAAAACAGAAGACAAAGATAAAATGATCAACCATGGCAACTTACTTCTTTAAGAAAATTCACAAAATTAGACAAACCTCTGGTTATATGACCCAAGGTTGCGAGAAGGACCAGGGAGAGAGGTAGGACATGTGGATAAAAACGGGTCCATCCAAGGAAGCCTCTCTTGTCCGTCTGAGGTTCAGGACTGTGGAGGAAATGGGTGTATGAGGAAAAGTTGATAGTTTCCCTGACACCAAGGGCCATAAGGGTGATTTGAGAGCCGTGAGTTTCCAAGCCTTCTTGACAGTTTTGATTACAGTGCTATTTAGCAGGGGTGAATAGCTGTAATAATCTTTAGCATGTTATAATGGATTATATTGTCTATAATGTTATGTAAAGACTAAAAATTAACTGTGCTTATGTTATGGTAGACACTGTTCTATGTCCTTCATATTTAATAACCCATTTAAACATCTCATCAGGTGAGGGCAGGTATTATTATTATCTCCATTTTACAAATGTAGACATGGAGGGGAGGTATTATTATCTCCATTTTACAAATGTAGACGTGGAGGAGCAAGAGAGGGAGTTGCATTTGCATCTCCTTGTTGAAACAAAATGATGTTGTTTGTGGATTTCTCTTTCTGGTGTGTTCTTTTTTCTTTTAACAGAATTGTTTCATTTATATTCTTTTATACTTGACAGACTACTTTCAAAAGTCATATTTTATTTGCAACCAGAGGAACTTTGGTGTGAAGTAGTAGTTATTTGTGTGTGTGGTTGAAATGTAATGATAGTTCCTAGAAAGTTCTAGGAAGAGTTAAATGCTGCTATTCTGAATTCCATATCTTAGTTTTTATTTTCTATGCCCTTGTGAAAATTTACCCTTTTCTTTTTTGATTCCTACTGATCCTTCAAGGCCCAGGTAAAGGCCTCGCCTCCCCATTCAGTGACGTTTATGAAGTGCCTATTACATGCTGGGCATCAGCTTTTCTTCCTTGACCCCTGAGGGAGTATGCTACCGCCTTTCTTCACAGTGAGAGTACAGAGATGAATGAACCCTGCTTTGGGGAGGTCACTGTCTAGTTGGAGAGTGGAAAGATGCTTGGTCTACTCTATATCACATACCACTGCAAAATGGAGGCAGTGAATGAGTCCCAGGATACATGTATTCTCCTGAAATAGGAAGAACAAGGACAAATAGAGTAAAAGATGAGGTAAAAGAGAAAATGAAGAAAAGCCATTTGCCAGAATAAGATCAAGGGTAGAATTAGAAACCTGAAGAAATAAGGGAGTTTTGGAAGAGTTACCTTGGGGAATAAGAAAGGAATGTGCTCAGAATTTGGTATAGCAGTCATTCTCAACCTAGTGCACCATAGAATCACCTGATTTAAACAACAACAACAACAACAACACAATGCTTGTTTTGTATCCCAGAGTTTCTGATTCAGTTGAGCTTGTTGAGGGGGTTCAGTCACTAATGGTTTAAGAAACACAAGTGAGAAAGAGAATCTCTTTTGCGTTGCTGGTGGGAATGCAAACTGGTACAGCCACTCTGGAAAACAGTATGGAGATTCCTCAAAAAATTAAAAATAGAACCATCCCAGCAATTGCACTAGTAGGTATCTATTCAAGGATACAGGCATGGTGTTTTGAAAGGACATATACACCCCAATGTTTATAGCAGCACTGTCGACAATAGCCAAACTATGGAAAGAGACCAAATGTCCATCAATGGACTAATGGATAAAGAAGATGTGGTATTACAGTACACATATATAACAATGGAGTATTACTCAGCAATCAAAAAGAATGAAATCTTGCCATTTGCAACTATGTGGATGAAACTAGAGGATATTATGCGAAGTGAAATTAGAGAAAGACAAATATCATATGACTTCACTCATATGAGGACTTAAGATACAAAACAGATGAACATAAGAGAAGGGAAGCAAAAATAATATAAAAACAAGGAAAGTGAAAAACATAAGAGACTCTTAAATATAGACAACAGAGGGTTGTTGGAGGGGTCGTGGGAGGGGGGATGGGCTGAATGGGCAAAGGGCTTAAGGGATCTACCCTTGAAATCATTGTTGTGCTATGTGCTAACTAACTTGGATGTAAATTATAAAAAATAAAGTATAGAAAGTAAAAGAAAAAGAAAGCTCCCAAGTGATTCTAATGTGAACTGGGATTGAGAAACACTGCAAATATTGCTGAATAGTGCTGAGCGGCTCGTACTCACCCTGCATAAAAAAGTTTCTCACTGTTCTTGACTCTCATATTCATTTATTTGTTCATTAACAAATGTTTATTGAGCACCCATTATGTGTCAGGTACCTCACTAGTCAGAGAAACAGTCATCTGAGGGCTTTGATAACCATTTTCCTCCCATTTTGGCACTCATATTAAGTCTTCTTTAAAAAACTTAATATATTATTGAAACTTTACAATCCCTACATGTGGTAAGCCCTGTGCTTGTCCTGCCCCATGTTCTATAATGAGGGAAATGAGCCACAGAAAAGTAAGGTAACTTGCCCAAGATCAGACAGCCAGTAGCTGGCAGAGCGAAGAGGCTGCAGAGTGGCTGTTCTTAACCGCAAAGCAGTGTTGCCTCTCTGCTGCCTCTGTCTCCACGCTGAGCCCAAAGCCCTCAGAAATACTGAAAATACTGTCAGCCAGATATATTTAAAGTGATGGAGGGTATCTTGTCCCCAGCGAATGCATTTCATTGGCCGGGATGCGGTCACATGGGTACATCTTGTTGCTGGCGAGGCTGAGAAATGCAGTCTGACTATGTGTACAAGAAGAAAAGACTAAAGGATGAGTGAACAGCTAGGCAGTCTTTGATACAGTCTCTGATGAGATAGAAGTTTTATATTTAAAGTAGTCAAATGTGTCATATTTTTCTTTATACGTTGTACACTTGGTGACTTATTTAAAAAATACTTCTCTATCATAAAGACATAAAGATATTATGCTATATTCTTTTCTAAAGGATTTCAGGTTTTGACTTACATTCTTTTTTTTTTAATTAACATTTTTTTTTAAGTATTTATTTCTGAGAGAGAGAGAAAGAGAGACAGCCTGAGCAGAGGAGGGTCAGAGAGAGAGGGAGACACAGAATCTGAAGCAGGCTCCAGCCTCTGAGCTGTCAGCACAGAGCTTGACGCGGGGCTCAAATGGACAAACCGTGAGATCATGACCTGAGCCGAAGTCAGATGCTTAACTGACTGAGCCTCCCAGGCACCCTTGACTTACATTCTTAAATCTATAATCCACCTGGCATTAATTTTGGTGTATGGTGTGAGGTAAGGATTACATCTCTTCTCTTTATGTCTGGTGTTCTGGAATTTCATGATGCTGTCTTTTGGTCTAGCTTTTTCCTTTTGTGCTAAGTTCTCTCACTCTGAACATTCATGTTCTTCAAGCTCTAGGAAAATTTCTCGAGTTCTTTTTTTGATAATTTTATGCCTTCTGCTTTTTTTTTCTGGAACTCCTTCATATATTTGACCTGTATTGATCTTTTATATATTTTATCTTTTCTCTCACACTATACATCTTTATTTTTTATTTTTACATCTTAGTGTGTGTGCATGTCTTCAATTATTATCATTAATTTAATACTAATTATCATCTCACATAGCATTTTCTCAGACCAGCATTGGCAAAGACCAATAAAGAAAAAACAAACTGATGTCACCATTTTGGCTGATGGTGGCAATAAGATTGCAAGCCAACAGGTGTTCTGGCAGACATGAGTCTTGCCTCTCTGGAAACTTCATATCACAGCCTGGACATAAAACCTGGTCTGTGTAGGGGCGCCTGGGTGGCTTAGTCGGTTAAGCGTCCGACTTTCGCTCAGGTCATGATCTCGCGGTTCGTGGGTTCGAGCCCCGCGTCGGGCTCTGTGCTGACTGCCAGCTCAGAGCCTGGAGCCTGTTTCAGTCTGTGACTCCCTCTCTCTCTGACCCTCCCCTGTTCACGCTGTCTGTCTCTCTCTCTCCTAGAAATAAATAAAAAACATTAAAAAAAAAAAAAAACCTGGTCTGTGTAATTTCAAGGCCAATGTTCATGTACTCATAAACTTTGCCAGGAATATCTTCCATGCAGAAGGGAAACAGAACATTCAGGAAGAGCAACATAAACTGAGCCGAAGGGGCTGGCAAGGGTACCACACTGGAGCTTCACTGCTGCCATCAATCACTCATTCTTTCCTTCACTCTTTGATATTTGCCAGCCTCATGTGCCATGGGATTTAAGATTACAGATGTCTTTAGTGGTCAAGAGACCTCCAGGGTAGCCTAGGGCAGGGGACATGGAACGAAAATGGGCTGGGAAAGATGGACTCTATGCTGCTGCTGTTGGGGGAGGGGGAGAGAATTGACTGAACTATATATATATATACACATATACATACACATATATATATACATATATATGTATATATATACACACATATATATATACACACATACATATACATACACACACATATATTTATTCATAGAACAGTTGGAAAATAAAGTAAAAAATATGTCTTATATATATAAATTTTATTGAATTTTCAATTTTAGCAATTCTATTTTTAATTTTACAAGAAATTTTAGAAAGAACTCTTTCTTGTTCTCTGTTATTTTTTGTCATAGCATTTTGATGCTACTTAATAGATGCATTTGTTTTCCTTAATCTTTCAGCAGGTTATAATTCTTTTCAGTTCTCTGTCTTTATTTACTATGAGATGCCATTATCTGCTTTTCTTGGCATCTCTCTATTGTTAAAGGTCTCTCTGTTATTAGAGAGAGGGGAATGCTTCTGACCTGGGTGGGGTTCACTGTCTGATGGTAGTTGTTTTAGGTTTGATTGGCAGGAAGTTGGCTCAAATGGTGGGAAACTTCCAGATGCCATTCTATGGAGGTCTTTTCTCTAGAGCCATTCAGTTTTTCCAGATAAGAAACTTCATAATTCCTGTCTGGAGGAAAAAGGGCCTGGCTACCAGGAAACTAGTCAGGCATGTTTGGGTGCTTAACAATTCATTGATTAAGTGTTCCAAATCAATCCCACCCTTCGCTGTAATAATAGAAATGGCAAACTTCTCTATAGCTTACTCTGTCTCAGGTACTAATCTAATTGCTTTACACCGTTAATTGCTATAGTAATTGCTTTACTCATTTAATCCTCCTAACAAAGCTATGAGATTACAGAAGAGGAAACTGAAGCACAGGGAATTTAAGTAACTTGCCTAAGATCACAGAGCTACTAAGTTCTAAAGCCAGGATTTGAACCCACGCTCTTTGACTAACCGTAAGGCCTATGCAGTGCTACCTCGATAGAAAATGACATAGGCTGGTATTTGGACAATGTTAGTTCCACCCGATGGGTTTTGCCTATTTTACTCACCATTGTACATCAAAATCACAGATCAAGGCAATAAATATTTATGAAATGAGTAAAAATATAAACTTCATACAGAAAAGGCATTTACCTCTCCTGAGAGTGAGCTCACTAAAGGAAGGTGTAGTATGTGCCTGTACTGAGGCCCTCTCTTTTTCTTTTGATTGCTAAAACTCACTTTTCTTTTTTTGTCAGGGAAAGAAAATGGATCTGAGGTTGGAGGAGAGGTGATCCGGGGTACATTTCCTCAGTAGGACTTGGTCATCTCCTCCAATGGTTGGTTATCTCATTCTTTATTCAAAGACAGCTGCTATTACTTGGGAAGGGAGCTTATTACATTTTTCTCAATATTGTATGCTGTGAATCAACAGTCCCATCATTAGCTGTCATCTGAAGTTCAGGGCGATCCCTAGCCCCCACCTTTCCTATTAAAAGAAAAAAAAAACACCCCAACAATCAAGACCAAGGCTTGATTTTTGTATTGTTCTGTCCGAACGAAGACTCCTATCATTCTTTTCCTTACAGAATGGATTTAATTTTACAGTGATTATTTAAAGCATGAATTTTCTGAAATGGAGTAACCTGCAAGCAATGGCATACACAGGCTTTTTACATGCTTGAGTGAAAAAAATCTGGGTCTTATTTCAATGATTTATTGCTGTTTTGACAGTGTACTATCTTCCACTGAAATGTTTTTGTAAAAATGGGCCCATGCATAATCAGGACCTGAGGTTTTATTGCCAATGTCACTAATATTTCTGGTAGTCTGTAGAGTAGAAATGATTACTTTTGTTTAGACCGCTTGTTTGCAATTCCAAACTTCTCAATGGCTTATGATTAAGGAAAATACTTTCTGTGGACTTTCCATGTTTTAGAAGGATAGCTATCTTAGTCAGTTCTGTCTGCCACAACAGAATACCATAGACTGGGTGGCTTACAACAAGAGACATTTCTTTCTCATAGTTCTGGAGGGTGGGAGGTCCAAGATCACAGTGCTTACAGATTAGCTTAGCTGGTGAGAGCCCTCTTCCTGGTTCACAGACCACTGTCTTCTTGTTATGTTTTCTCATGGCAGGAGGGATAGGAGAGCTTTCTGGGTCCCTTTTAGACAGGCACTAATCCCATTCCTGAGGGCTCCACCCTCATGACCTACTCATCTCCTAAAGACCTTACCTCCTGATACCATTGCTTTGGGGGTTAGGATTTCAACATAGAACTTTGGAGGGATAGAATCATTCAGTCAATAACTATGGCTGTTATAATAGTTTTTTTGTTTTGTTTTTTTTTTTGTTGTTGTTACTATATTAAACAGAATAATTGACTGGAAGAAAATATAAAGGGGAAAATGAACAATTTCTTAAAAGAAATTAGCAGCTCTCTGGAATTGCTTGGTTATAAGTCACAGAAACCCATTCTATCTATGTTAACTAAAATAGGAACATTTATAGAAGATTATATAAGCCTAGGACAGAGAATGCAAAGAACTATTTGAACCGGGAGCTGGAAAGTCAGAGCTTGAGATCTCCCTTCCTCCCTTCTTGCCTGCCTTCCTGCCTGCCTGCCTGCTTTCTTCAGACCTCCCAAGTGCCAAGCACTGTGGATACAGTGGAGAAATAGATGAGAGCTCAGAGGCACAGAGAATATATGCTAAGTAGCATATATTCTTGTAGGAGGAGATAGCAATAAGCCAAAGTCAAACAATTACAGTAAAACCTTGGTTTGTGACCATAGTTCATTCCAGAAGCATGCTTGTAATCCAAATGACTTGTATATCAAAGCAAACTTCCCCATAAAAAATAATGGAAACTCAGATGATTTGTTTCACAAACCAAAAATCTTCATATAAAAATGATTTTAATACTGTAATATAAATACAAAATAATAAAGAAAATACAAAATATAAAGAAAAATAAACTAATTTGCACTTACCTTTGGAAACCTTCATGGCTGGTGTGAGGGAGACAAGAAAGGAGGATTATTGTGTAGGGTGACTTCACTATCACTCACGGAATCACTGCTATCTATTGGCTCAATGGAATCTTTTTCTTTACGTGCAACTTTAACAAGGAACCTATCTAATAACACTTGGTTTTGCCTCCTTTTTAGGATTTTGCAGAAATGTGATACTGCATTGTCATTAAACAGATGCATTGCTCACACCTTCTACAAAATTTTGCACTGTGTTTCACATTTGATACATCGTCCTAAGCTTGTTTGAGGTGAAGGATACCTCTGCCTTTTTCTCTTCTTCCTATGCCAATGAGATGCAGATGTAGACTTCTTATAAAATCTTGCAATTTCAGCCACTTGTATACCTCTTTCTTATTTCTTGACAATTTCCTTCTTAACTTCCACTGTAACCATCTACTTCTTACCACCCTCCTTTTCAAACTTTCTGCATGGGGGCCATTGTATACACTTGCACAGATGTTGACTATAGTACAGTATTAATAAACTGTTGTCATATACTGTATTTCATGTAACTGGCAATAAGGCAGCAGAGGAAAGGGGCTCTATCTACAGCCTGACCTAGAATGAAGCAAAGTATTCCTAAGCTTACTCTTGTATAGAAAAACAAAGGACTGTCCATAGGTACTTTGAAGTGACAAAAATTCACTAGTGCCAGTTGTGGGCACCTGCTAGCTTGGCTGAAAAATCACTGATTTCTGCCAAACACCATGGCCTGAGCATGGGAAATGATCACCCACAATCCCACAGCAGGGGCGAGGGGAAGAACTATTGGCTCAGATGTGATCGTGTGACATTAGGCATCATGTACCACTTGTATTGCAAGATACCGCTCTTTTGTCAAGTTAAAATTTATTAGAAATGCTTGCTTGTCTTGCAGAACACTCACAGAACCAGTTACTTGCAACCCAAGGTTTTACTGTAAAAGATTCTCATAATTCCAGTGGCCATAAATTTCTTGCCCACATTTGAGAACCAATGGGGCACTATTAATAGTCACAGTCGACAATAAGTGTAAACCTGTCCAAGGCACACCAGAAATGTCATGGGCAAAGAACTATGGAGAGAATTAGAAGAGGGTTATGTTGTAATGACTGCGTGGCTACTTGAGACTGGTGACAAGAGGAGTTCTATGTAAACTGAGACCTGAATGACAAGAAGGAGCCAAGTGTAGGAAGATGACAGGGATGAACCTTCTAGGCAGAGAGATCAACTAAGGGCTCTCAGGGAGGAACAGGCATGGAACATTTGCGGAACACAAGGCCAGTGTGGTCGGCATGCAGTGGACAGAGAGAGCCTGGTTGGAAAGGGGACCAGAGACACAGGCAGGGGTGATGTGAGGTCGAACCTTCTGGACATTAATAGTTTGGCTTTATTTATACAAATCACGATGGGGAGCCACTGGAAGGTTTTCAGCAAGGAAGTGACATGATCTGTTTTACTTTTGTAAAGAGCACCCTGTAATGTTATGCAGTTAGGGTTTAAAAAAAATTGTTTGCAATTTTTATTGATTTTTCTTTGATGTAGTTATTTCTTTTCTTTTTTTAAAAAAGATTTTAAGAAATGTTTATTTTTGAGAGAGAACACACACACACACACACACACACACACACACACACACATATGAGAGTGGGAGAAGGGCAGAGAGAGAGGGAGACAGAGGATCTAAAACTGACAGCACAGAGCCCCATGTGGGCCTTGAACTCATGAACCATGAGATCATGACTTGAACTGAAGTTGGTCGCTTAACCAACTGAGCCACCTAGGTGCCCCTGTAGTTATTTTTTTTTTGTTCCTATTTTGAAGAGATACAAACTTACATAAAACCGTATCACTGTATATCAAATGATATGGTATCTGACATTTTCCTTAAAATTAGAGATAGGAGTTCCTGGGTGGCTCAGTTGGTTAAGCTGCTGGCTTTTGATTTCAGCTCAGGTCATGATCTTGCAGTCATTGGTGAGCTGGCAGTGTGAAGCCTACTTGGGATTTTCTCTCTCCCTCTCTCTCTGCCCTTTCCCTGCCCTCTCTATCTTTCAAAAGTAAATAAATAAACATTTTAAAAAATTAGAGGTGAAACGGGATTGGCTATGATTGGATACTTGTTGAATTAGAGTTTGACTATTATTTCTATTTTTGTATATGTTTAAAGTTTTTTTTTCTTAATAGTGAAATGTTAAAAAGAAAAAAAAAAGGCCCACTCTGTCTGTGGCAGGTTGGCTGTAGTGTGGACATAGAGAAGTGAGTGGATTGGGGATACATTTTGTAACTAGAGCCAACAGGACATACTGGTAGGGGTGAGGAAATGAGAAGATCCAGTGGTAACTCTTAGGATTTTTAGCTCAGCAGCTGGCTGGATTAAGATGCTATTGGCCAAAAAAGTGAAGACATAGGAGGAGCATGTTCAAGTGGGGAGGGAGGAAAAGTTCTCTTTTGAGCATGTTCAGCTTAATATTAGACATCCACATGGGAATGTCCAGTGGGCAAATCTGGAATCATGCTGAGAGGAGAGGCATCTCGCATAAGACACATGATGTCTTATGAACTACTTCAGGTGCCCTCACACTCACCTGACCTGAGAGCCTCTGCTTATTTGTTCTGTCTCTGTCGCTGATTCTGGTGGGCTCCCAGTGGCTTTTTTGTAGGTCCCACCTGACCAGTTAAAGCCCTGTTTCCCAGGGGATTCCCCATTGATGCTGACCTGCTCGGTGCCTGGACAAAAACAACTGGGAAATGAGGAAGAGTTAACACCTCATGGAGTAAAGCTTTGGTCAAGGGGGAATGGGAGCCAGTGGATAAGTTCTTCCCTCTTTCCCTCTTTGGAGCCAGTTCTGGGATGTGTTCACTCATGTGGCCTCTTGGAGGATGGTCTAGGGAGATAGAGCAGTCATGCAGAAGCCAGCTGTGTAATATACCATTGTATTTTCCTTCCTTCCTTTCCTGCCTCACCCTCCTTTCCTCAACATTTGGAGAACAAAAGAGGTAGATTCAGTAAAGCAGATGGAAAAGGAGGCAGCAAAGTAGAAGGAAAGCCAGGAAAAAGGAATGCCATGTAAATCTTTTAAAGGAGGTAATGCTCATCTCTGTTGAATACTGCAGACAGCGCAAGTAAGAGAAAACTAGAAGGGTGATCCTTAGATTTGGCAAACTCCCAGGTCATTCATTAGTCAACTTGATAAGACCAGCTTTCATGAGGTGATGGAGAAGGAAACATGACTACAATGGACTGAAGAGAGAATAGAAGACTTAAAATTTTTAAAAGTGTAGGCAGTAAATAGAGACATCCTTTGTTTTGAAGAGAAACTGACATGGTGGCTGAAAAATGATTGTGGAAGAGGAAGGATTTTCATTTTTTGAACAAGGGCAAAAATTACTGTATGTTCCTGGGAATAAGGTGGGGGGGGTGGGGACATAATTGTGAAAGTGAAGTCTGTGAGACTGTCATAGGGAATGTATTTAAGGGCTCCAATGAGAAGTAGGTGGACATGGGAGGGCTAGTGTTTGAAAAGGGGAGAATGTGCATTTTGGAAATGGGGAGCAAATAGACTGGGGATATGTCGTAGAATCACTTGGCAGTGTTAAGGCAAATTGAGAGTTGTGGCTGGGTCGAGTCCCTTTGGGTTGGTGCCAGTGTCTTTCAGTGAGCCTGCTTTCTTGTTCCCGCTCTTCCCGGCCAAGGCTGACTTTCCATTTCTTCTCAGTTTTAGAACTGAATTCTAGTCTCTGGAAAAGTTGCCCTTACATGTAATCTACTCCTGGTCCCATCATCTGTGGTAGGGAGTTGGTCATGGATGAGACACAGTTGTCGAAAGACCAGCACATGGCTAAGGCAGGCACACCAGGAGATAACTCTACCCTGGCCTTCTGAACTTCCTGCCCTATAAAAGGGCTGGAGAACAGGTTGGAAGCATCTGGCTAAGCTGAATTTTTGTTTGTTTGTTCATTTGTTTCTTGGAATAGCCTCGTTATAGGCATAGCAATCCATAATCAGATTGTGTTCTGAGTTTTAGTTTGGGACCTTTGTTCTCTATAGCTGCAAAGAAGTATCTTCTTTTATTAGACCCAATCATCTCAAAGAATTTGTGTAGGAGGAATTACAAATAGAGATTGTGTGTGTGTGTGTGTGTGTGTGTGTTCTCCCCGCTAGTGGTATCTTGGCTTCTGTTCCTTGCTGAATACAGGAAGACCCACATTTTTTCTGTGGGGGAGGGGTCTTGTGTAGTGATTTGCTCACAGGAGCCAATGGACCATTTTGGGAAATGTTCTGGGGAACCTCCTTGGGGCTGCAGCATGGGGGTAGAGGAATTTAGAGCTTAATGATTCAGTGTTTTGGCCTTTACCACTACTTGCAAGTCTCTGTGCCATTGTGTTGTTCATGATTGCCAGGTTATCCCTACAGCCAGGCAGAAAGACGCTTTGGTTGGGAGCTCAGGCCTGTAGTCAGATCTGGTTTAGGTCTCCACTCTGCCATTTACATACTTAGTGACCATGGGACATTCTTCAAATACACCTTCTTTATGTGGTTCTTGGGGAGAGGAAATGTGTGAAGAGCAGTCAGCAAGAAGCCTAGCACAAAGTAGACATGGCACAAATGAGAAGAGTTTAATTTCCAGGGGCACCTCAGTGTCTCAGTCAGTTGAGCCTTTGACTCTTGATTTTAGCTCAGGTCATGATCCCAAGGTCATGGGAAGGGAGCTGAGTATGGAGTGTGAAGCCTACTTAAGGTTCTGTCTCCCTCTGCCCCTCTCCCCTGTTCACATGCTCTCTCTCTCTCTCAAATAAAACTAAAAAAAAAAAAAAAAAAGGTTTAATTTCTAGAAGGACCTATTGGTATAAAATGCTATTATTGTATGCCCAGTGCAGTGTATGGCCTAGAGAAAGAAGACAAAGCTATTTGGTGAAAGAGGTGAGACTAGGGAATAAAATAGCACCAGGTAAAACACAGAATTATGGAACTTTAGTTTGTGAGGAAGATTTTGATTAAAATCTCAAATATGCTGCTTGGACCCTTGATGAAGTTACATCACTAAGCCTCAATAATAATGTCTGCCAATGTGGTTGTTGTAAAATATAGATCAATAGAACACTAAGCATAAGGCCTGACATTTAGTAGCTATTCATAAAGAGCTTTGATGATTAATAATAGTAGATGGTAATTATTACTCACACAATAGAGGCAGTGTAGCTGAGTGGAATGGAGTGGCCTCCTGCATTCCTGAAATTGTACCAAATTAGTAATTACCCACTTTGCAAGGGCAGAGGTTGACCCTACCCAAATCTCAATTCTGATGATTTCACAAAGGTTGTTAGATTTGACATGACAAGGGCTCCTTTCAAATATACATAAGTTAGTAATAATCTTGGCCATGACTCTTGGATACTCCATCTTTCGTTTTGCTTTGGGCATCTCACCCTTCTGTTAAAAGCAGTATATATTAAATCTCATTTTTTTTTCTTACTCTTTTGAATCTGATCACTCAGGCCTTGACAAAATCCTTGTTCTGGAGTTTGTTCCAAGTTCATGGGAACAGCATCACAATGTATTATTCTTGCCAAAATTGCTTAAGTGGAATTGAATCACAAGGAAACAATCAGATTAATTCAGAATGTGGTACATTCTACAAGACATGTAACTGCCCAGGACTCTTCAAAAAACTTGAAAAACAAAGCAAAACAATAAGGTCAGGGTTGGAGGTATGTAAAGTTAGATTGAAAGAGACTAAATATATGTGATAACCAGGTGCAATTCCTGCACCTTGAATGAGTATTGAGAGCCCTCTCCTCAAAGAAAGAAAGAAAGAGAGGGAGGGAGGGAGAGAGAGGAAGAAAGAGAGAAAGAAAGAAAGAAAGAAAGAAAGAAAGAAAGAAAGAAAGAAAGAAAGAAAGAAGGAAAGAAAGAAAGAAAGAAAGAAAGAGAAAGGAAGGAAGAAAGAAAGGAAGAAAGAAAGAAAGAAAGAAAGAAAGAAAGAAAGAGAAAGGAAGAAAGAAAGGAAGGAAGAAAGAAAGAAAGAAAGAAAGAAAGAGAAAGAAACCCAACCATAAAACATATTATGGGACAACTGGGGAAATTTGACTATGGACTGTATATTATATAATATTATTCAATTTATGATAAGATTCCTGAGTATGAAAATGGTAGTGAGGGTGTGTAGGAGAATATACTTGTTTTTTTTCAGGCAATACACATGTAAATATTGAGGGGAAAATTATTATAATTTCTGCAATTTCTTAAAAAAATTTTTTAATGTCTATTTATTTTTGAGAGACAGAGAGACAGTGCTAATGGAGGAGAGGCAGAGAGAGAGACACACACATAAGTATAAAGGCCGAGGCGGGGCTTGAACCCATAAATCGTGGGAGCATGACCCAAGCCGAAGTCAAATACTCAACCGACTGAGCCACCCAGGCACCCAATTACTGCCATGGTTCAATCAAATAGTATGTAAATGTGTACATTTATATCCATAGGTAGATATATAAAGAGAAAGAAAATATTTTTTGGAACATGGAAAATACTAACAACTGTTTAACCTATATGAAAGGTTCATAGGTATCCATTAAACTGTTCTTTCAATGTTTCTAAAGCTTGACAATTTTCAAAATGAAAAGTTAGGGGAGGAAAGCTTGTGGAAGAAAATGAGCTAGCCCATCTGCATGGTTACTTCCAGTGAACGCTGAGTGAGGAGCCCTCTATTCAACCTCACAGACCCTGGGGCTTTTATCCTTTTGGAGACTAAGAGCTCACACCATAGACTTGAGCCCTTGGCCAATTCTCACCTGGGAAATCCTCTGTTCTTTACAGTCCTGCAGCTGAAACTCTGGAGTCTGAGATGGATGTGGAGAGAGAGCTTTTTCAGAAAAGGAAGCAGTCACACAAAAAATGCATTTGAGGGAGCACCCATTAAAAAGATCCTAGGATGTAAAGTCCTTTTAGTTTTCAGCAGGCATATGGCCTGTTAAGCATCTGTGTAAATTTAGTTGGAATCTTGTCTGCCTAGGTGATGAGAATAAGAATTCCAGGGTAAAAATAATTCAGGAATTTATACCTGGAATTTCTGGGAGAAATTAATAGAACTAGGAGAAAGAATTTCCTTTCAAGAATGGATTTATTAACGACAGATGGGTCCTGGGGTCATTCTTCTTAGGCTTAATTACCATGTTCTGAAGTACTTTGAGATCTTAATGACTTGACTCCTTTGGATCCACTGGTGTCAAATTTAAAACCAACCACACAAAATGTTGGGGGCAAAAAGTAGTCCAGTAAACAAACTTATTAATAGAAATGAAATTCCACAGGGAACACAGGCACACACAAGTCAGTGGGATATTAAATTCCTGTGATAAGTTAACATGGATTAAGCAAAACTTTTTATAGTGCAAGTTCTTAGTATCAAATTTTGAAGCACAGCAACATCTAATAATATAATTATAATATATTAACTATTTATTTTTTTAATGTTTATTTTTGAGAGAGAGAGCAAGCAGGGGAGGGGCAGAGAGAGAGGGAGAGAGAGAATCCCAGACATGGAGCTCAAAACCATGAACCACGAGATCATGACCTCAGTTGAAATCAAGAATCCATTGCTTAACTTACTGAGCCACCCAGGCGTCCCTATATTAACTATTTCTAATAGGTTGCAAATAATGCTAAAGGGCTATATTGAAAGAAAACATTGTTTCACTCAATAAATAATTATTGGACACCCTTTCTGTTCTGAATTTGGGAATAAAGCCAGGGACATATCTTCCTGGAGCCCACTCTCCACCAATGAGGCAGGCTTATTATGTGATGAGTTACAATAGAAGCAAATGACCAAAAAGTAGCAAAAAGAATAGTTTGTAGATCTGACATCTGGAATAGCTTAGATTTTGTGAATGCTACTCATCACAGAAGGAAACTATCAAATGTAGAACTATTTAAAATATTTTTTAAATGTTTTATTTATTTCTGAGAGAGAGACGGCATGAGCAGAGGAGGGTCAGAGAGAGAGGGAGACACAGAATCTGAAACAGGCTCCAGGCTCTGAGCTAGCTGTCAGCACAAAGCCCAACGCAGGGCTTGAACCCACACACAGTGAGATCATGACCTGAGCCGAAGTTGGACACCTAACCGTCTGAGCCACCCAGGCACCCCTGTAGAACTATTTTTTAATGTTAATTTATTTTAGAGAGAGAAAGGGAGAGAGAGAAAAAGAGAGAGAGAGAGAGAGGGAGAGAAAGCAGGGATTGGGCAGAAGGAGAGGGAGACACAGAATCTGAAACAGGCTCCATGCTCTGAGCTGTTAGCACAGAGCCAGATGTGGAGCTTGAACTCATGAATCGTGAGATCATGACCCTTGTTGAAGTCGGTCGCTTAAGGGACTGAGCTACCCAGGCGCCCCTGTAGAACTATTTTTAATATATTTAAAGTTTTTCTGAAAATTTTTTCATTGTACAAAGACTTTAATTTTCTTTTCTCTCTTTTTCTTTCTCTCTTTTTCTTTCTTTCTTTCTTTCTTTCTTTCTTTCTTTCTTTCTTTCTTTCTTTCTTTCTTTCTTTCTTTCTTTCCTTCCTTCCTTCCTTCCTTCCTTCCTTCCTTCCTTCCTTCCTTCCTTTCCTTCCTTTCCTTCCTTCCTTCCTTCCTTCCTTCCTTCCTTCCTTCCTTCCTTCCTTCCTTCCTTTCTTTTTTCTTGAGAGGACACAAGTTAGTGAGGGGCGGAGAGGAAAGAGAGAAAGGGAAGCAGGGCTCATGTTTACTTGAAGCAGAGCTTGAGTTCACTCAAAGCTGGGCTTGAGCTCACCGGATACAGGGCTCAAGCTAACTTCATAAGAGGCTCGAACTCACGAATTGTGAGATCATGACCTAAGCCAAAGTCAGATGCTTAATGACTGAGCCACCCTGGTGCCCTAAGGCTGTAATTTTCTAAGATAACTTTAAATACTGAAGGTTGGGACTTTTGTTCTTTTGTTTAAGTCCCCCACCCTAATACTTTTAGATAGAGTGATTGACAGGATGAGTAGCTATGCATGTGATTGTCAGCATGAAGATTGCATGGGACAATGCTCACAGTCCTCCATTCCACCAGCATGACAGTGTGGCTAGTGGTTAAAGGTACCAGTATTAGAGTTAGATTCTTGAGTTCAAGTCCAGGCTCTGCCACTTGATAGCTGAGTTGTATGGGCTAGTTACTCTCTCACGCCCAGTTTCCTCAGCTAAAAATGAAGATAGTCATAGTACTACCCTCCCTAACTCTTGTTTTTTCTTTTAGCATTCTAAATAAGATAATGCAGATAAAGCACTTAGCAGAAAGTAAGTCTTCAATAGATTTTAACTATTTTTTAACCTAATTTTTTTATTAAGCAATTCAGGAATCAGGCAGCATCCCATCTAGCAAGTAGAGGGGAGCTCCTTAAATTTTAATATTATATGATTGCTTTAGTTTTTGTGACTAGTAGATTGTCTGATCATGCCCACTGGCTTTTTGTTCTCATTTTTCAAGTTGAATGCAGGCAGACCCCTGATTTCACACCAAATGCATTCACTTCTAGTCTTGTATGCACAGTAATCAAAGTGGGCTTTTACTGTCCTAGAGAAAAAAAACACCGTAAAATTTTATCTGTAGTATAAAAACCTAAATCTGACATAGGAAAGAAAGTTTGAAAGTATTAGAGATTAATACAAGAAAGTTTGGGTTTTTCAATGACAAATATGCAAAGTTGAGAATGACCTTTTCCCTGAATGAGCATCTGGAATGACTGTATGCAGATTAGTACACTCAGGATCCCAGCAAGTGCCAGCTACTTCTGAGTCCACTGGAGCTTTTTTTTCTAGCAACTTTGGGAAGTCCATATCTTTATTACTTTTGTTTTTTTAATGCTGGACAGTGTGACAGAAATGGCTAATTGTCTCAATATTCATTTCTCCCTTCTTTTTTGTTAGAGGACACTGATTTTTAGTTGGACCTTGGGCTACCCAGAATATGGACTGCATTTCCCAAGCTCCCTTGCAGCTAGGCATGTGATCATGTGACTAAGTTCTAGACAAAAGGCTGTGAAGATTTGTGTTCTTGCAAGGAAAGATGTGCTTTCTTTTCTTTCCCAGTTCAGCCAGAATGTAGGTGTTGTGGTGAGCTACCTGGACCATGCAAATGAGAATAACACCCGAAGAAAGGTGGAAGAAACTTGAATTTGGATACTATGGAGTAGCCACATTATATTAGAAAAAAATATAATTCTATTTTGTTTAAGTCATGGCTACTCAGTCTCCTTTAACTGTTAGTTGTATCTAGATCATAAGTAATACAGGCAGGAATGAATATGGAAGTAGAAGTGTCTCCCCAGCACCTCCCCTGACCGTAGTTTTTTGTTTTTTTTTTTCTGGCTTGAATCCTGGGGGAAGAATGCTGATGTGTGTGTGTGTGTGTGTGTGTGTGTGTGTGTGTGTGTGTGTGTGGTTTTACTCTGTATGTAAGAATTCATTCGCTGAACATAAACAGTATTTATATTGAAAGTTCCAGGCATTTTACCTTGAACACGCATTCATGAATGCACACACACGTACACTTCTATATCAATCTTAATTATCATGTTTAATAAGCATACAGTCTAGATTAGAAAATCTGTATAGTATGAGAAGTAATGTATGACCAAATGAAATGAGATAATGAACATCAGAAAGTTTCACAAAGGCCATAATTTTTACTCTATACCTAATGAATTACCTATGAAAGTAGAAAGCTAGTCTCCAGAAGAACGAGGGATGGGAGTTGACTTCATTTAGCTCTCCCCATTGTTTACAGAACACCCTACTCCTAGACTTTCTTCAGTTCTGTGTCTTGTTGCCCCTTCCGTGGTCTTCTGGCTCTTTCTTGGCACCCTCCTCTTCCCCACCCACATAATGCCTCCATTCCAGAGGCCTGTTATCTCACAAGTCTGGCCCTCCTTTATCCTTTGTGTGAGACAGGCAGTCAGCATCACTGTCCCAGTTTCATAGATAGAGCAATGGTCATTCTTCTATTGTTACTCGACCAAAGTTAACCAGTGAGTCATTCTAAAGTCCTAGAACAGATCCCAATTCTTGTTCCTGGCATCATTTGCAGAACCGAATTACATTGCAGGTTCTGGAGGGTGCTGGCCTTTGAACAGCTCAGGAAGGAATGCATCTGCGTGTGACTTAGTTAAAAACAAGGATTAACTCTCTATGGAAAACTGCTGGCCTGAAAAAGAAACATATTAATGTAAAATCATCTAACATCATCTTCATACCAAAAAGATGCTTAACTGCTCTGAAAATGCTCTGCAAGTGCTTTGGTTCATGGCTTCCTAAGTACTAGGTTTTCTTTCTTTTTTTTTTTTTTTAAATATTTTTATTTATTTCTAGGAGAGAGAGAGAGACAGCGTGAGCAGGGGAGGGTCAGAGAGAGAGGGAGATACAGACTCTGGAATAGGCTCCAGGCTCTGAGCTGGCAGTCAGCACAGAGCCCGACGCGGGGCTCGAACCCACGAACCGCGAGATCATGACCTAAGCGAAAGTCGGACGCTTAACCGACTAAGCCACCCAGGCGCCCCTAAGTACTAGGTTTTCAACCAGAATATGTCTTATTTATAGTTGAGAAGATCAATTTTTTCCTCTTACAATAGTCACATATGTGAATTTAGATCTGGGAGGAAACAATTTATTTCCTTCTTTTCACAAGAGGATCTTTAAAGCATCTAAGAACAACAACAACAACAAGAATAAATTTAAAAGAAAGTATCTAACAGAGAAAAAAATTGGCTTGCTCATGTATTAAAATTAGGAACACAAGCCATTCCAAACACAAGCTGTTCATATTTAGTAGGGAGAGGCTTTTTATGTAGCATTTTCAGCATAGCTTAGAATCTCCTAATTTTTTCCCTTTCCTTATGTCTTTCTTTGCATCACATGTAATCCTGTTTCTTCTTCCTTTCACCCACCCTCCTAGCCAAGTTGACAAGAGGCACAAAGTGTGCCTGCAGTAGTAACTCTAGCTTTAAAAGTAGCAACAACGTCAGTGTGAAGGCAATTTAGAGTTTGAATATTAAATATAGTGACTTTATCCTTTGTTTCATAGCTATGGGAAAAGGGAAAATTTTGGAAAGCAGAAATAGTATTTCTTACTTGGAATCCAGGGACCCTTAAAGCTGTCCTTCTTAGGATTTTCAACTGCAACTACCCTTTGAACCCTACTCAGACACCCTGAGTCTAGATCCCTGAAGATGGGTCATGGGAATCTTCAGTTTAAGAAACTTCCTTGGTGGTCCTTATAACCACTAACAGAGAGTCTCTCCTCTGAGGAGTCCATGGATGGTCTTTAAGGGCTTTATGAAGCTCCTCAATATGTATACAAAGTGTGGTGCAAACGCATTTAAGTGTGTTTTTCTGAAGGAGATTCTCAAGGAGTTCTGTGACCCTGGAAAAGGTCACAGGGTCACATTTAAGGACCTAAATGGCTGATAAATGTAAGGGGAAATAGCTCCATCTCACTTATTAGTGAACAGGAACTAAAAAAATTAGTAAATGGATTGAAAAATCGGATGCAGTATTTGTCAAAGATCTAGAAAAGTAGGAGTTCCCATACATTGATTATGAAAACTAGTGATTACAGACATTTTGGGGAGCAATTTGACAATAGCTATTGAGACTTAAAATACATTCTCCTTACAACCCATTTTAAGTATGTACAAACTCTTGAATGTATGAACCTGACTTGCTTAAGGATATTCTATGGGGTATTGTTTGTTTATAATTTCAGAAAATTGGAAATAACCTAAAAATTCACCAATAGGAGAATGGGTAAATAAAATGTAGTGTAATAAAGTGCTCAATTACTATAAAGTGATTACAAGGAATGATCTAAATCCTCATGTTAATAATTATGAAAATAATAGTGAATACGCACATGCTCACTGGCACTCTTCTGAGAATTCTGCATATATTAACAAAAAGTCTGGACCCCAAAACATAATACATAATTCTTTTTTAAATTTAAAAAAATTTTTTAATGTTTTATTTATTTTTGAGAGAGAGACAGCGTGAGCAGGGGAGGGTCAGAGAGAGAGGGAGACACAGAATCTGAAGCAGCCTCCAGGCTCAGGGCTGTCAGCACAGAGCCCGAAGTGGGACTTGAACCCATAAACCGGGAGATCATGACCTGAGCTGGTTCATGAACCTAACTGACTGAGCCACCCAGGCACCCCACATAATATATAATTCTGAGTAAAAAAAGAATGATACAAAGAATGATACATGTTGTGATACTACTACTGATGTCTAAAAGTACAAAATAATACATGGTTTATCGATACACATGTAGTGAAAAGTGAAAACATAGATTTCCCAAATATACACAAAATTCTCTATAACTGAGATCTAGGGTGGCACTAGGGAGGGTTTATAAAACTGGGGACATTTCAGTCTACTTTATTTTGTCAGAAACCTGTCATTTTCTAAAAGACCTGTAATTAACAAACATTTATATGGTACTGTATTCTCACAACCAATTAGCAAAGGGTGGTGATTAATTTTATATGCCAACTTGACTGGGCTAAAGTGTGTCTAGATAGCTGATAAAACATTATTTTTTGGGTGTATCTGTGAAAGTGTCTCTGGAGAGATTAGCATTTGAATCAGGAGACTGAATAGGATCGCTTTACCCTATGCAAGTGGGCATCACCCGATCCACTGAGCACCCTCAGTAGAGCGAAAAGGCAGAGGAAAGGTGAATTTGCTCTTTGTTTGAGCTGAGACCTCCATCTTCTCTTGCCCTCAGGCATTTGGGACTCATACCAGGACTGACAGCATTGGCCCCAATTTTTTTAGATCTTCTCAGAATTCACAATTACTGGGGAGTAAAGGGCTTAGGATTGCCAGGCATGTACCATAAATTTAAGATTAAGAAAACTGGAAAAACTCAAAAGATGCAATTTTGATTTAATAAAATCAAGTGTCTTCCCTCTCTTCCTACCTCACTCTATATTTAAAAAAAAAAAAAAGGGAAAAAGGGCTAGGGAAAAAAATTATGGCTACTCAGTTAATTATTCTTTTAATCAAATTTCAAAGTTAGAGCTCTTTACCTCTAACTTCTCCATCCTCTTTGTTGGCAGGTTTAAGTGGTCCTACAAGGATCTGCACCTTTGGTGCCAGTACCCTCCCAGTTCACCCCATACCCCACCCACACGGACTCCTCATCCTCATTTTTGCAGTGCCAACCTTTGCATATGCCACTTCCTTTGCCTGGGAAAGGCTTCTTTCTGACCCTGCTTGCCTGGAAAAGCCCGATCATCCTTTAAGAACCAGCTCGAAGTTCACCTCCTCTGTGAAGGCTCCCCTGAAATAGGAGTCATTCACCCCCACATGCTGATTGAGTACTGTCAGTGCTTCAGCCAGAGACCACCAGGAACATGCCAGCAATGACATGAGGTAGGTTTATTTCTCATTGATGGAGGGAAAACATGCTCTATGTGCTACAGAGAACTTATAAGATTTGGGCTTTTGTTGGGTGACTTGGGGAGGATCTGCTGACTCAAAACTCTGCTCTAGATTGGAAGCTGCCAAAGAGCAATGGGCGGTTGTATGATTGGGTATTTCATGGGTGGCACAGTGACCTTGTTTTTGTCTTGGCATAGACAAAATTACACCATGACCTTGTTTTGTTGCACTTTATCATGGTTCAGAGTAAGTTTATCTGAGGTTGTCGTACTATGAGACTGTTTATGTCTAACCGGAGAACAAAATGGCCTGACTATGAGTGTCAGGCCAGCTTGTAAGACTATTGGGGTCCGGCTGTGATTATCTGTGGGTGTCAGGGGCTGGTTTCTTTTTTCTTAGCACCTACAGTACAGCAGTTCTTGGACTTTGATATTGTTTTTATGTCTTTTACATTGCTTGGCATGTTGTATTATGACACAGACAGTGCTGTCCATTCAAACCCTCCCCCCACAGTGGGGCAAGCATGGGATGTCAGCGGGACTGACCCCACCTCCAGCTTCAGTGATGAGCCTTGATTTGTCTAGAACAACCCAGTGACCAGTTCAAGGATGGGCACTGCAGATGATGTTGCCTGGAAATAGGCACTGAGATTTGCATGGAGGAGAGTTGGTGCGGAAGGCTCACAGGAAGGACGTTGATGGAGAGGGAAATCCAGGGAGGCAGTGCGGAAAGTCGAGCTGTTGTACGATTGCAGCAAAGGCCTCATCTGATCCTCCTTGGGAGCTCTGGAGCTGCGATACCCCTCCAGAGAGGTCTGAACTGATGCAGGGTGAGGCTTTGTACTTGCTCATTGACCAGCAGTTTCTTCCCCAAAGGGGCAGGTGGCCCCTATTGGCTAGAGAGCACTGTCTGAAGAGGAACTCACTTGTGAACAATCACCTGCTCCAGCAGCGGGGGATGGGAGTTTCAGTGCTGAAAGGAGAATCTGGTTGGTATAGCCACTAAAATGGACAGATAGGAATAAACAATTTTCTTGTCCTACTGATAATTTCACCTCTAGAAGATAGGATTTTGGTGCCAGTTCAATCCAACGAGGAGCACTCGGTAGGTGAAATGAAGAGCCTTGGGAAACAGTTACTATTATTTATGTAAACACATGGCTCAAGGCCAACCCAGTTGGGAGTATTCTTTGAGTACAGTGATTATTTCAGGGAGCTCAGGAATTTTTTGGTACTTAAGGGAAGAGAAGTGTGTTTTCCTCCATTAGATGCCAGAAGAAAGAAATTTCTGGTAGCATCATCAGGACGAAACCAACATATGGACCATGGAAGAATTGAGAAACTTGTAGGGAAATGAGGGTGGTGATAGAATGTTGGAGCTACGTCAATGATCAGGCCACAGGTAATTGTGCACATCTCTTTCCAATTCTGTGTTTAGTGATTTTATACTTTTAGCTTGAAATAGACCATGGTGGGAGTATTCTTCACAACATGGAAATTGGCAAACATGATAAATCAAGGCTTTGTTCTCCAGAGAATCAGTTAATTGTTATACACACTTTCCAGCAAACCACTAGTGGAGCCCTGATCAAAACGTGCCTGAAGCCTGTTCTTGTTACATGACAGGACTTTTCAGTTACATGAGTCAATAGATTCTCTCTATTATATGACCTATTTTGACTCATAATTACCACATAATACAGTTTATCTATTTGTACTTCAGTTTTCTCCAATAAGCTGAAAGCTTCCTAAAAGTCAGGGAACATCTTTTTCTTTGAATTTTCAGTGCCCAGCATACATTGAGTACATAAAGTAGAACGATCCTTAAACTGAAAAAGATCAAGTAAGCGTTGATAGAAAGGTAACAGACATTTAAAATGAGTGAAAGTACAGGTGTTCAACTTGTCCATTTTGTGGGCCTAAAGAAATTACATTCCAGAGTTGAGAGAATTATGACAAATTGTCGATGTGGGAGAGAAGATAAAAGATAGGCGATACCCATTTGATTTTCTAAGAAGGAGGAAAGCAGATTCTGCAGGCTGTGTGGTTTCCTGATGAACTCACATAGGTTCTAGAAGAGATTGTTGAAATGTTAGTTAGTGAAGGAGATGAAGCAATGTTCACCAGGATATGCTCATTAATAACAAAAGCAAAAGTGGACAGCCAAGGGTTTGCATAATGTAACATGGCCATGGAGTTAAATTTAATGGGGATAAATGAAAGATACTGTATTTGTGTCCAAAACACCAATGGCACACTTTCAGGATGTGACATGGCTTAGCAGAGATTATATCTGACAGTCAATCCAGTTTGAGTCACCTATGTGATGTGACCATGAAGAAAGCCGGTACAATCCTGGATAGCATTAAACTAAGCTTAGTTTGGTCTTGTGACTTACTGATTGATGTGCAAGTCTTATCTGATGACCTAAACAGAAACAGATCCTGTTTGAACAGCATTTTGAAAAATGAGTTCTCCTTCCTCCCTCAAACCTGGCAGAGCCTTTTTGAAGAGAAACCAGGGTGTGTGATTCAGGTGGGGGTAGTACCCGCTGATGAATTGCGTTGGTGGCTGCATGGGGAGTAAGCTCCACCCAGGTTCAGGTGATCGGTCTGCCTATTCACGTGCCATTTCCATGCTGTATTACTTACCAAGACTTTGCGGTGTGTCACTGTCTGATACAGCGGGTTGTCCTTCGTAGCCCTTCCTTTTTAGTGTTTTTGAGATATTCTGATGGTGTCCATGATCTATAGGCTCCTATCCTCTCCGGCACCTATCTCCCCATTCATTACATGGCAACGAGAACCGTGTGTGGATGAGAACAAGGAAGCAGCTTCTGGGCACTCCTCTCTCTCACTCTCCCCACCTCCACACCCATTTTTCTCAAGGAGAGTTGGTGAATGTGGGCTCGGTTAATATTAAGACAGCCACAGCCTGACTTTCATTCTTGCTCAGCTGCTTATCACTTGTGATCCTGGATAAGTTCCCTAAAATCCCTAAGCCTCAGTTTCCTCCTCTGTAAAGTGGGCAAAATGATGCCTTCCTCAGAGTGAGAATGAAGGGAATTGAAATGCAGACAGCACTTAGCCCAGAGTCTAGTATAGAGAAGAATCTCCTCTGGTGGCCATGTCTGCTGTTGTTCTTGTAGGAGATGGTGCTTTGTTAGTATAGTTCCTGTTATTTTTATCAACGACTCCTTGATTTCCTTTATTCTGGTTCATGAATTTGAATGTGAAGAAATGATATCTCTATTTTATTTAACCTTTCTTTGAGATCTAGCTTTTCCTTCTAGTAAGACTGCAGGAAACTTGACTGCAGTGGTATTAGCATTGTGACTTTGTTGCCACAGAAATCAAAGATCTTTTCACATAGTCTGATAGTTATTGCAGACATCTCAATATATCTGCCATCATGCTTTGAAATGACAGTAGCTATTTGACCCTTCATCAGATACTCATATTTAAAGCATTGATTGGGGGCCTGGGTGGCTCAGTCAGCTGAGTGTCCAGCTTTGGCTTAGGTCATAATCTCCTGGTTCGTGGGTTTGAGTCCCACGTTGGGCTTTGTGCTGACAGTGCCAAACTTACTTTAGATTCTCTGTCTCCCCCTTTCTCTGCCCCTCTCCTTTTCACAGTCTCTGTCTCAAAAAGAAACATTAAAAAAAAATTTTTTTTTAATAAAACATTGCTAAAGTAGTACACATATTACTATGGCACATTATTTAAATATTTGGTAGCCATAACAACATGATTGTTTTCTTTTATAATTTTCTTTATTTAAAACATTATTCTGAGAAGTTGTCTGTAGGCTTTACCAGCTGGCCACTGGAAGCCGTGGCACATAAAAGATTAAGTGCCCTGTGCTGGTCAGCTCGGTTGGATGAAGAGCAGTGAAGGTCATAGGGGCTCTCTTGTAAGGCCGGTTCACCTCCCTTTGCTCTATTCCTCAGCCCCAGAGATGGGGTAGCATATCCAGAGGCATGTCTCAGTCTCAGAAGGGACTGAGACCCACCCAAACAAGCCCGTCTCTTTGGCAGTGAACAGAATGCCCTGTGGATGGTGGATTAGACTTGGCATTGCATTATGGGAAGGGTGGGCCATTTGGGTATGAAAGTCAGTTGTTGTCAAAGCAATAAAGGCAGAAATGACTCACTCGTAACTGGTGACGGGACCTGTGATTGATCAGCAGTCCTTCATTCTGACTGTCTCTCTCAGTCTAGGCCTTTTTTTCCTTAAGTTTATTAGTTTTTAAGCTTATTTATTTATTTTGAGGGAGAGCAGGGTAAGAGAAGAGAGAGAGGGAAAGAATCCTAACCAGGCTCTGCACTGTAAGAGAGGAGCCCCATGTGGGGCTCAAACTCACAAGCTGTGAGATGATGATCTGAGCCAAAATCAAGAGTCAGATGCTCAACCGACTGGGCCACCCAGGCACCCCTCTCAGTCTAGGTCTTTTGTTCTACATCAGGTAAGGCTCTCCACTTCCTATTCCTTTCTCTCCTCATCCCCACTCATCTCTCTTTCTCCATCTTGTCTCTGCTTCCCTGTCTCTTTCCTTCCCTCATTTTTCTCCTCCCCTCTCTCTACCTCCCCCTCCACTTCTACAGGGAAGAAGCAGTAGAAAATTCTGAATTTAGTATTGAGCACATAGTGGACATTCTTCTCTATGCCTGACCTCATGTTCTTGACACTGATACTTGTTGGCTTTGGGCCTGTGCTCGCGCCCCTTTCTGTCATCACATGCACGCGTGCGCACGCACACACACATACATGCACACACATACACTGTCCATCTCTTTCTCTCTGACACACACTCACCTCAGAAAGATTATATTTATAATACCCTAGGGTATTTCCAAATGCCAGTATTCATTTTGGGAGCACACTTGTCTCTCTTGCTTGGAACAAACTGAATTTTCCACTGGCTCAGAGTTTTGAAGTTCTTCCGGATGAGGGAAGAGTGAGAGACTCCAGGGGAGCAGCCATATGTCAGAGCGCTATCAACTTTCTGCTCTGAGGGTCGAGCTCACCAGAGCAGAACATTTGTTGAAGGATTCACAGCCACATTTGGCCCAAGCAGCTCATGCTGGGTCTTTTAACAATAAAACTTGCTGGTGGAAAGGGCTTCTGGAGTGGAGAGACCAGGTGTCGAGTGAGAATAGATCCTACCAGGCTGACACAGGCCGTCAAAAATGATGTTTTGGGGCACCAAACATCTCAGTAGGTTAAGCGTCCAACTTGGTTTCAGCTCAGGTCATGATCTCAGTTTGTGAGTTTGAGCCTCGCATTGGGCTCAGCTCTGCATGGAACCTGCTTGGGTTTCTTTCTCTCTCTCTCCCCCTTCTCTCTCTCTCTCCCTCTCTCTCTCAAAATAAAAATAAATAAACTAAAAAAAAAAAAAAGAAAGAAATGATGTTTCCAAAGCCTAGGGAAGAGAAGGATTTGAAGCCAATAAATCCTCAAAGGACAAATTATAACTCTCACTCAATGTCTGTGAATTCATCTGAATTTACTTTCAGTTTGGAGTGAGCTGAAGGTTCTCATTTCTCAAAACTGGACTCAGGGCTGCCTTTATGCATAGGCAGATTTGAACAATTACTCTTCTCTTCCCAGAATTTAGCTTTTCCATGAAATATCCTTAAAGGAGTTCAAAACAGTCATTCCACAATTAGAACTATGGCTTGAAATCTCATTCCTCTGAGAGTTGACTCACTGACTTAATTCACACTAAGGTGTGAATGACTAACCCAAGATTCTTTCCTTTCTTGCAAATAGATTTATGAAATAAGAAATATAGTGAGAGAGAATGCAGGAGACTCAGATAAAGAGGTAGGGAGAGAGAGAAAGAGGGGGGAGAGAGAGAGAGAGAGAGAGAGAGAGAGGCAGACATTTGAGAGGAAATTGAATGGAAGAACATAGAAAAATGGGATATTGGAGATTTTATAACTTTATATATTTTACAACTTGTATGCTCAGAGTTGGCCCCAATTAATTTTCAGGAGGCAACTGTATAGCTTAATTATGGATAAGTTTTTAGCACTCATTTTCAACTGCACTTTATATTGTTTGGTTTTCTTAGCCTTTCATATGAGAAGCTCTTTAGTGGGTAAAATGGTAAGGTGGCAAGAGAGAGGAGGAGGTTCTAAACTGGATCAGAACCAGTGTTCAGAGAATGATGTTTCATCACCTTCCGTGTAATTTTATCAGATGTCATTTCAAACCAGTTAAAGAGCTCTTCCCTTCTACTTAACAATAAACAAATCTAGGGAGAATCCTTTCACTTCCCCCAAATGACCATTCTTTAAGGGGAATTTATTTGAACAATTTGATGTTGATTTCTAATCTGGCTTTGATTTGGTTCCTGTATGGGTCACTAAGCAAAAGGGCATAATATGTCACATGCTCAACATATAAATACCACCTGATTTTAGCTATTTGGTGAACTCCAAGGTCAAAAGAAGGGTTAGCAGCAACAGAAAAGTATCACTTCCAACACAGGATGTGCTGTACCACATGTACAAGGACCACATGCAGTAAGTAGTTTGTGTGGGTTTTCATGATGTTGATAGCAAGGCCTGTGTAAGCTTTGCAGTGAAAGTCAGCTAGCTTCTCACTTGTACTCAGCCCAGCTTCTCAGCTCCCCATGCAAGAAGGTAAAGAACTTGGAAGAGGAGGAGATGGCATCCAGGGCACCCTCTGCCTTGAGAGGCTTCTCCCTCTGACATCTGGAAAGGAACAGGGTGATTGACTTCAAGGTTGTGGTCCCCAGACTGAGACTTGGAGAGAAGAGTTTTCCTCAGATTCCTCTCCCTTTGGTGGGACAGTGGGGCTCCAGGCCGAGATTGGTGGGCTTGGTCTCCTTCTGTTAAGTTGGAGGACAGGGATTGGTCAAAAATGCCTGTCTGATTAATTCCTAGTCTAAAGACTAAATTGCGGTACTTTAAAGTGTCAACTCAAGCATTATATATTTTAGATTTATATATGTTTTATTATTTTCTTGCTTATTCTGGACAATGACATTGTTTCCTTCTTACTGCTCAGTATGGACATACCGTGTGCTCATGCATTATAACTCTAGCTGACATTTAGTGCTATGCTTTCATAGTGGTTCTTACAGTGTGGTCTCCGACCAGTTGCATCAGCATCCCCTGCCTGGGAAGTTAGAAATGCACATTTGCAGGCCTTCCCCCAGACCCTAATGAATAGAACCTGTGGGGGTGAAGCCAGTCATCTGTGTTCCAACAGGTGCTCCAGGTGGTGCTGACAGACCCTCAAGCTTTCAAACCAGTAACCCTGAATTAGTGAATTCTTCAATCATTTATTAGCAATACTCTTCTGCATATTCTCTCAGATGTCACGTTGGCCCACTTGTGCTTTAGGGCTGGAGAAGTGGAGGCTTAGAGGTGTGATGGGGAGGGTCCAGGCTACTCTGCCTCTGTGGTTTTTCTTTCTCTTCTGCATTTCAGAGCTTATCACAGGATGCCTCTGCCTCTGCCGGCACGCCGGAAGGGAGCTATCCGAGAACACCACTCAGAACACAGCCTGGGGAAGGAGAGCATCGCTGGGTGGGCTGTTGAGTGACAGCTGATGGACAGCTGGCCTCATCTGCTACCTCGGCGTCCTGGCCCCCTCTTCGTCTCTGCTCTCTCTCTCTCTGTTGTTGCACCTGCCAAGATCAGCTGAGCTGCTGCGGCTGCCTGTCTTTAGAGAGGAGCTGCATGGAGTGAGGAAGTTGGGTGGATGGAATGGCCTCTCCTTGGAAACGGGCTCTCTTCAGGTTCAAGGTCATTGGGATATTACCACTTAGGACATGGGCAAAGGCTTGCCTGTTTATTTAGGGTGTGGACTGGGAGTCAGAACAGGAGTTTTATAAACAGAGATGGAGTTTTGTTGTGTTTTTACCTTTGTGCTGATTCTCCGGGGAAGTTGAGTGGTGTGATAGAGAGATCTATGATGAGAGGGAAAAAAATCAATTTTAGCGAAGGAAATGTAGGTTCACTTTCATTTGTAAATATATTTCTTCTATTTATTGGTACTCCATAAGTTTCATGCCTATAGGCTTAGGTTCAGAATCCTTTTTACTAACAATCATGTTGCTTTCTTTCAAGGAGGCTCAGAAACTTAGTGTCTGCCCGTGTAGCAGTAGGTCCTGGCTGCCATGCACAGGACAGCATGTGGGCATGATGGGCCGTGTGCGCCTCTCACTCCGGGGTGCCCCCCCCATGCACACATATGCATAAACACACGCACACGCACACCACATGCACATGTGTGCATGTGCATGCATCCTCCTCCCTCCAGAACCTCTCATGTCTTTTTAACTTCCCAGTCATTAGACATATACAATTTGCCTTTACTTAAAGTTTAAAGTAATGAAACTGAAATAATGGAATAATGGATAATGAAATAATGAAATAATAATGAAATCATGAAATAATGCCCATTAAGGCAGCTTGTTGGTCTAAAGCAAGGCTGAACTTCCTGCTTTTTGAAAAACTCATTCCCAGAAATAAAGCCAAGTCGGCAAAGGAAAACCTAGTTCTCCCTGCTGAATAGGAGACAGAACTACACATATTAAATGATATCTCCAAGATGCTATGCTGCTTGGAGAAAAGATGCCGTACACACCCAGGCACTTCGTGTTAAGACTGAGCACGTAGTCTCCATGTGGACTAAGTGAGGCCATGGTAAAGTTGGCTGAAAATGAGTCAGCAGCACCTTGTGAGCCGTTCCTTCCCCTAATAAAACATCTTACTTTCTAATAAAACTCTCTTGCCTCTCTCTTTTCACTTTGGGCAGTTTATAAAGGACAACGTCCCTCCTTTGGGATTATCTAATCTCTAAGAGAAAGCACCTTGCCCTCCTGTATTGCTGGCCAGAACGTAAAATGGTGCAGCTGCTGTGGAAACACTTTGGCAATTCCTCAATAAGTTAAACACAAAGTTATTATGTGTGTTTAGGACCCAGAATATTCCACTCCCAGATAGATAGTCTAAGATCATTGAAAACCTATGTTCATACAAAAACTTGTACATGAATGTTGACACCAACATTATTCATAATCGACAAAAAGTGGTAACAACCCAAATGTTCAGCAACCGAGGAAAAGATAAACAAAATTGTACCCACACAATAGAATATTACTCAACCATAAAAAGGAATGATGTATTGACACATACTAGGACACGCATGAACCTTGAAAACATTATGCGAGTTAACAGAAGTCTGAGACAAAGGGCTACATGCTGTATGACTGTATTTATATGAAGTGTGTGGAATAGGCCAATCCATGGAGATAAAAAGTAGATTAGTTGTTGCCAGGGCCTAATGGGAGAGGAGAAATGAAGAGTGACTGCTAATGACCATGGGCTTCATTTTGGGGAGATGAAGGTATTCTGGGATTATGTAGTGATGATGGCTGCACAACAGGACTATACTAAAAACTCCTGAATTGTAACCTTAAAATAGTAAATTTTATGGTATGTGACTTATATCTTAATTTTTTTAAAAAGCCTTAAAAAGGCTCTGCCACTGGGGCGCCTGGGTGGCTTAGTCGGTTAAGCGTCTGACTTTCGCTTAGGTCATGATCTCGCAGTTCATGGGTTCGAGCCCCGTGTCGGGCTCAGTGCTGACTGCCAGCTCAGAGCCTGGAGCCTGTTTCAGTCTGTGACTCCCTCTCTCTCTGACCCTCCCCTGCTCACGCTGTCTCTCTCTCTTTCTTTCCTAGAAATAAATAAAAAACATTAAAAAAAAAAGGCTTTGCCACTTTATGTTTTTCTTTTTGGATTAAGACAGGTAAGTAGGACACGTCTCAACTCGGGGCCCAAATGACCTGTTTATTGAGCTGAGTGCTCTCTTTTGCCCTGCTTGATATGCTGTACGATATCAAGTGCTAGAGCTGGAGTAGCAGATAAGAACCCAGAGGCGTGTAGGAAAGGAATGGAGAGTAGGATGGGTCAGCTGCAATCTTTGGGGAAGAGCTGTACTCTGCATTTACTCTGTCAACAAGTATCCCTGGAGCCCTTTCATGGGCTAAATCTTGTGTGATTACTAACATGAGTAAGACCAGTCTCCGCCTTCATGAAAGTCAGGTTAAGACAAATGTGTTAAACAATCATAATTCAAAGCAATCTAGGGGTGCCCGGGTGGCTCAGTCGGCTAAGCGTTGGATTTAGGCTCAGGTCATAATCTCACGGTTCATGGGTTCGAGCCCCACGTTGGGCTCTGTGCTGACTGCCAGCTCAGAGCCTGGAGCCTGCTTCAGATTCTGTGTCTCCCTCTCTCTCTGGCCCTCCCGTGCTCATGCTGTCTCTCTCTCTCTCTCAGAAATGAATGAAACATTAAAAAAATTTAAAAAACAAATAAACAAAGCAGTCTACCTACTACAGGAATGTACAGTTGACAAGAGAGCTTGTGGAAGACATGGTAGGGGGTCTTCCCAGCCTTTTCACCAGGAACAAAGGGGAGGAAGTAGGAAAGATGGTGTGTTTGGGACAGATGGGGAAGTGGCCAGAGTTTCAATAACATCCTTAAGGCAAGTAATGACTCAACTCTTAACTTTATCTTTTTGTTTTTTTCAGTTTATTTATCAGTTTTGAGAGAGGCAGAGACAGAACAAGTGGGGTAGGGACAGAGAGAAAGCGGGGGAGAGAATCCCGAGCAGGCTCTGTGCTGACAGCTGCAAAGCCTAGCATGGGGTTCAAACTCACCAACCATGAGATCATGACCTGAGCCAAAACTAAGAGTGGGTCACCTAGCTGACTGAGCCACCCAAGGGTCCCTTAGTTAATCTTTTATAAAGCTTCTTTCTAAAGGTTATATATGCACTGGCTAAGGTTTTCAACAGATCAAGAGAGAACATGGTTCCCTCCTTTCATCTAATTGTCCTCTCCAGAGGGAACTATCTTCAGATAGTCTTCTCTCTTAGCAGATCCCTTTTTGCTTTATTTTTGAGAGATAGAGACTTCATTGTCAAGACTAGATCCCAGAGAGTTAAAATGAAATTTTAAAAATCAAATTCTATGGATTGGTTGGTTTTCATTTGCCTGATTCAATTCTACTCAGTTCAGTTCAGTTTGCCCCAACCAATTCTGTTATCTTTACCAAGTAGCAGGCCTTTCATGCCAATTAATTGATTGTAGTGGCTTAAAACAAAGTTTGGTTGTTATTCATTTATTCAAAAAATATTTCCTGAGTTTCCTACCATGTATATAAGACTTGAGAGAATGTCGTGAACAAGAGAGACATAGTGTCTGTCCTCAGGGAGCTAATTGGAGGTTACAGAAGATAAGAAAGTAGGTCAGGGGAACTACTGTACATTATCTAGCCTTTGAGGAGGTGATATTTAAGTTGAGACCTGAAAAATAAGAAGGAGCCATGCAAAAATCAGGTGGAGCGTACAGCTAGTGCAAAGGACCTGCGGTGGAACCATTCAGGCATATGTGAAGAAACAGGAAGGAGCCAAGGGTGTGGGGACCTCAGAGGAGGAGTGGAGAGGGAGTGGGGGCTTGTATTCATTTGTTAGGGATGTTCTAACAACCACAGCCTGGGTGGCTTAAGTAACAGAAATGTATTTACTCAAGGTTCTGAAGGCTAGAAGTCCAAGATCAAGGTGTCAGCAGGGTTGATTACTTCTCAGGCCTCTCTCACTTCCTTGTAGATGGCTGCCTTCTTCCACTGTCTTCTCGTGGTCTTTCCCCTGTGCCTGTCAATGTTCTAATCTCTTCTCCTTATAAGGACACCGGTCACATTGGATCAGGGCCCACTCATATCACCCCATTTTACCTTAGTTACTTCTTTAAATGCCCTGTCTCCAAAATCAATCACAATCTGAGGCACTGGGGGTAGGACTTCAACATATAAATTTAGGGAGACACAATTCAGCTTATGGCAGGGATGATAAAGTCTGAGCAGCGGCTAGATTGTGTAGATTTTTATTGGCCAGGGTCAGAAGTTTTGTTTAAGAGTGATTAGGAACCACTGGAAGCTTTCAAGTTGGGAGGGGGTTATGATTAATATTTGGGAGTCAGTTTCTCTGGAGATCCCAGCAAGGGGAACTAAAACCCACTGGCCCCAAATCCAGGGGTGATCTTCCCTGTCAACCCAGGGCCTGGCTTAAATTCTCTTCATCCTGTTCACTGTTCTTGTTTTTCAGCAGAGTTTGCACAAAAAGAAAACAACATACTGAGGATAGTATGCCTCAGTATTCCAAACAAAGTCTGAAATGCATAAAGGCTCAACCATAAATACACAGTTTGCAAGACTCTCTGATCTATTTATGGCACAAAAATCTCCTAAATAGAGGAACTGGATCAACTGCAAATAGCCATTGTTGACTTTCTATGAGTACATTGGTTATCACGATGGCCTGTGTGCCAAGAGATTGTTATACAGACGTTTCTGTGTGGTGGTAGTTTTTTGTGCTCATCAGTGGATTTTGTTTTGTCATGTGGGTCAAGATCTCCAACCATAAACAAAGAAGAAATGTTGGCTTGAGAAATATCTACTTTACTTTAATATGCAGAGCTGAAACTGGAAAAAATAATTTTGTTGTATAAACATAAGCTTGTTGTTCAGTTAAGGGCAAAGCATAAGTCTTGCAAAATGCTAAGGGGACATGGACCCCATGGGTGAACTTTCAAAATGGCTTTGGAAGAAAAGAAACAGCAGCTCTGTTTATTGTGGAAAGGTAGAGAATGTCAAAGCAGAACCGTCAAAATTATTTTCAACGACTGAATGCCATTTATGAGCTGTGAGGTACCTACTTCAGCAAAACTCTTTCAAGTTGAAAGGGAGAAAAATCTCTTTTTATGCATCTAAAGACAGCATCAAAATTAACATCTGAGTTATAAAAATAGTCCATGAAACATATGACTTGATTCTGTGACTTGATATTTTACCAGATAAAATTCCAAGTGAATCTCTTCTCTTTTGCATTTTTAAGAGCTATTTCCCTTCTCTGGTTTGGTCCTCTGGTTAATGTGTTGAGGCAGGCTCTTGTCAGCCAGATGGAATATAATCTATATTTAGAGCTTCCATTAGTCTTGTGTTTGAATGTGCTACCATTTCCTAATTTCGGCACACAAATATTCTACGAGAGTGGATTGCCATTTATATTTACTGCTGCATAATAAAGTCAATTATGCTAATACACCTTATTTCTCATGAAGCTTTTAAAAAAACTCATGCAAATTCCCTTTTTATTGGTTACCTATTGATAAACAGGAAGTTGTTCACTTGATAACATTTACTAGTTTTCAGAGTGGTCAGCCTTAGTTCTGGTTTCTCTCCATGTCCCTTCCCAGCTGGTTTAGGTGCTGTTTAATACCTTTCTTTTCAGCTTGTGGGAGTTCAGCAGCCTAATTAACCTTGAGAATGGAAGAATAAAATATGGAGCCAGTCCATCTTCAGCGAAAAGGTTCATTTTGCCAGAGTAATTCTTTTTCTTCTAAATTGAGAAATTATTGTATTATCCCAAATGAACAGGTACTACTATGCCAAAGTGCTGTGGCTTAACACTGAACTTTCCTAAAATCAATTGAGTGTTAATGAAAGTTTGGGGATAGCAGAATTAAGAGAGAAGTACTCTGTTTTTTATCACCACCTCCCAAAACCATGTAGTAGAAAGCTCTGATGATGATTATAAAAATAACAACTCCCTTTGCTTGTGTGGGACAGAATAGAAAGCCGTTTCACAAGCTTTCTGCACGGAATCAGAGTAATCCTCCTGGTGGCCTCTGGCAAAGACCTCCTCTGGGCCAACAGAATGCTGGCATTGTCATCAGGATCCTGGGAGCGAGGCCTTGGGCCAGGTCTTGGGATTTGAATAAACACAGCATATGAACAACCTTCTGGAATCAGAGTCTTTAGCGAAACAAAACAAGAGTCTGAGGCTACAATTACTCGAAGGTTTGTTTGGACCTCGCAAGGTAGATGGGGAACCTACAAATGGCCTTATGTACAGGAGAAGGCAAATAACCAGATTCATGTTTGTTCTCAATCAGAGCGACTATCTGTACTCAGTAGGAACATCTACTGTGTGGTTTGTCACACAAAGGAAACGACCAGGGGTTCAGTGGAGTCACCAGAAAAATTGAGTTTTGTCCTTTCCAGCCACCAAGGTCAGCACAGAAGATCAGACGTGAATGGATGTCTGGTGTTGGCTCATTCACAGGTCGACTGAGACACACTTCTTGCTACTATGTCCTATGACCCCTGGTTGGGGAGGATGTTAAGTGCAGACCCCAAGTCACACCAATAATTCTCAGTCCCAGCTCCTGCTATTTTTATGGTGTCTCTGTTTTCTGCTCACAACTGGACCGCAGCCAGTGCTGACTCCCCTCCTATTTCTCTGTTTGTTTTTCTCTGCTTTCCCTCCTGGGCCTCTATGACTCTTGATTCCAGTTTCCAGTGTGTGGGTTCCCTGCCTCCGCATGCTTCCAAGCAGTTCTCTGACACCAGCTAGGTGTCCTACAGTTCAACTCGCTTCTGACGTCATGTGCCTGCAGACCCTGTCGGATCCTATAGGAAAGGGTTCAGTGCTCTTGGCATCTGCCTCCCACCTTCAGATGCCAGGTTGTTACCTGGCCTTCTGACTGACTGCCTACAGACTGGAGGTTCCAACAACTCCCTCCTTGGGTTCTATTAATTTGCTGGGGTGGCTCACAGAACTTAGAGAAACATTACTTACTAGATTATTAGTTTCTTATAAGACTTTATGACTCAGGAACAGCCAGATGGAAGAGATGGAAAGGCAAGTATGTTGGGAGGGGTGCAGAACTTCCATGCCCTCTCTAGGTGCGCCACGCCTCCAGAACGCTACCAGGCGCATGGGTGCTGAAGCACCTGACTCTGGGGCTCTCAAGCAGCCCAGGTTCAACCACTTGCCACTGACAAAATCCAAAGGCAGAGAGAAGAGTGGTGGTGAAATCAGAAAAGAATTTACATAACTAAGACCAACAGCGGGAAGATAGCAGACTAGTGTCTCCAGAGTGAAGAAAATACTTCCAGGTTTACATCAGGAAAATGTGAGACAAAGGCTTTTGGGTACATGCAGGTGGGCAACAAGAGTCAGGTCGAACATTGTCTCGGGGTCAGTTACTCGGAGTCTTGATGGCTCAGGTTAGTTCTTACTGCTTGAGGGGATGGTTTCTGGTCCCATCACGGGATGCTTTGTCCGAAGGGTCTTTGGCCTGAATTAAGACATAAGATGGAAAGAAGAACTTAATCAATTAGAAAGTATAGGCTAAGGTCAAAATGGAAGTAGTTGAGGTCGTCTTTCAGCACCTCCATGTGTATGTACACCAATCTGGAAGTTCTTCAAACCCCGTTGTCCTTTTGGGTATTTATGGAGGCTTCATTACCCAGGCATGATTGATTAAATCATTGACCGCTGGTAAGCTGATTCACCACCCAGCCCATTCCCCGCCCGCCCCCCCCCACCCCCCGCCCCGAGGTCAGGATTGGGAAGAGGGATGGGAATGAAAGTTCTAACCTTCAAATCAGACTGTTGGTTCCACTGGCAACCAGCCCCTACCCTTAGGTGCTTTCTAGATGTCACCTATTAATATCACACAAGACACCTTGATGGCTCTCATCACAGGAAATTTGAAAGGTTTTAGGAGGTCTGTGTCAGGAATGGGACAATGGCCAAATATACATTTCTTGTTATAAATCACTTCCTGAAATTGTCATTTAAAAGTTGACATTCCCCTGGGTTTACCCTATAAAGCTATGTGTCCTCACTTTGTGTCTAGACTGGAGCTCTTTCTCTGATTCCATAAATGTCTCATAGTCAGCACTGAGTGATCTGAATTCACGATGCTCCCACCACTGAGATTGTGCCTTCTCCTGAGATCCTTCCTTATCTCTAATAGTGACCAGGATTCATTGTGCTCATGATATTCCAGGCTCTGTTCCAAGCATCTGACATGCTTTACCTCATTTCACCTTTCGAAAGCTTGGTACAGAAGGTACAGATATTATCCCCATTCCATACATCTGAAGCACAGAATGATTTGGTGCCTTGCCCCAGGTTCAACAGCTCGTTGTAGGTAGAGCTGGGGTTTGGCTACAGGCTGTGTAAACTAGAGCCCAACTTTTTAACAACCCTGCTGTGCTGCTTGCTAGTTGCATTCATCCAGATCAGAAACCTGGTCATCACTTTTGATGCCTCTTCTCCCTTGGCTGCCTCGTCCAATCCAGTGCACATCCCATCACTCTTACCTCCTGAATAACCAGTTACCATTGAGTCTGAGCTATTGCCTCCTAACTGGATACACACAATGGCCTCCTAACAGCTCTTCCTGCCGTCATCTCTTTTCTCCTTCCAACCCCATATACTTCCCACATTACAACCAAAGAGATCTCTCTAAATCATAAATTCAGTGTGCCACTCTGATGGTTGAAATGCTCCAATGGTTTCCTATCGTCCTCAGGTCAAAGGTGTGAAGAGATCAACTTAGGCATATTAAAAGTTTTTAAAGTTTCTTTGAGCAAAAATCTGTTTGAATTGGAATAGAATCCCAAACTGGAAGTGGTTAGGGACGCTCCATTGACAGGAGCCAGGGGAAAGACTTACATAGTGGTTGCAGAAGCCAAGAAAGGAAATTATTTGATTGGCTGTAACTTTAAGCCCAGTTATAAGCTGGTTTGTGATTGGTTATCCTTCGGTTTCACTTTCTAAACTGTGAGGCATTTACAGGCTTAGATTTTGGTTTGCTTATGTCAGTCACCCTGGCATTTAGAGCCACTTCTATCTAACGGCCTCCTTTTTAAAACTAATTTAAAACACCCTTAATAGTACTAAAAAGGCGTGATCTGATTCTGTTCTCCTTTCAACATCATTTTTCCCAGACTCTCCCCTCACCTTGTGCTGTCCACATGCTCCAGTCTTTCTGAACCTGTTTCCTTCCTGATTCTTAGAAGGACACCGCCCTCTGTTACCTCTTGGCCACTGGGTTGTCCAATCCCTTTGCCTGAAACACTTTTCCTTTTTGCTTTATCTGGTTTACTTCTTCTCATTCTTTAAGGCTTCAGGATCTCCTCCCCAAGATCCTAAGTGGAATTTGGTGCCTGGCTGTATTTTCCAGAACAGCTGCCACATGCTGTATGCCTGGTTCTGTTCCGAGCACTTCAAATATATTCACTGGTTAAAGTTCACAGCAGCCCTGTGAGATCAGCATTTCACAGATGAAGAAGTGGAAGCACAAAATGTGTCCGTCTTAATCTATCAGGAAAATGGATGCTACTCCAGTAGCTCACTAGAGGCTCTACTGACACGGGGCTCTACTATAAGACCACTGCAAGGGGACAAAAGGCAGATGGTGGGCAGCAAGGCAACCTGGAAATGAGCAACAGTAGGAGGCTGCTGCTGCAAGTTACAGGGATGGGGGTGGGTGCATGGGTGGAGGTGATGTCACCAGAGCTGAGGTTCTGGTGCTGCCCAACAGGAATTGGAACCCGGGAGGGAATGCGGCCACTTCCAGAGCGGCCGCCCCAGAGAGGGGACGAAACACCTTGACATTTCTCTCCTCTTTACACGTTGAACTCTACCAGTGCTTCCCATTGGCTGAGCTAACCCGACACTCCATGGCAGAGATGTAGTTCTCCGAAGTCAAGGGGAAGATGGGGACTGGGCTGAGAGCAAACAGGCAGGAGACATACTCAAAGAAGTTAAGTAATTAGCCCACGGTCACACAGCTTCCACCTAGGGCCCAGGTAGTTTGTCCCCAGAGTGTGCCCCCTTAATGATTATTATATATTGCCTCTCTGAGAGGCAAGTGTAGGCAAGGCACTGAATCCCTCTGCCTCAGATGTATAAAGTGTGGATAATAGTAGTGCTCTCTGTATAGGGCTATGAAAAAGATTAAATGAATTAAAATACAACACATACTTTCAGCAGTGCCTGGAATAACATGTGCGCAGTCAATTTTGGTCACTGTTGCAGAGACAAGGATCTCAGGAAGAGGCAGTGGTTCGGGGATGGAAGCTATGTCCACTACTGTTTGAAGCAGTTCTGCTATAATGTAATTGCTGTCTCCATTCCACAGATGCTGAAACTGAAGCTCCAGGAGTTTGACTTGTCCTAGGTGACACGGCAAAAATGGAAGTTGGATTTAGGAACTGGATCCAGAGCAGGTATGTTTCACCACCATATTGAGCTAACTTGAAGGTGGTGGCACAGTCTGCACCTTCCGCCTATCTTTTCCTCATTCTAGCTCAGTGCCCGCTGCCTAGAAGGTGCTTACTGCATGTCAGCTTCATGAGTTTGATGGTGCCCAGGGAGAGGGAACGTTCCCAGGCTTGTTTCTGGGCTTCTCAGTCAGCAGTGAGGTGTCCAGTCATAAGCTGCGGGCACAGCCTGCGGTCTCCCAAGACTGATTCTACACTGTCACCACAGTGTGTCCCCGAGAGGCCCAGCTTTGCCATTTTGTCTAGTTGTGTGCTGTCTTCTCCTGACTCTCTGCTCCTACGGGCCATTTGTTTTTCTGCCTCAGCAAGTGAGCAGGGGGACCAAGGCGAAGAGTCACAATGGGGAAATAGCAACAGGACAAGTAAGAGAAAATAAAATGGGTCCAAAGGTCACCATGGGAGCATTCTCAAGAGCACTTAGAGATCATAATTTGGAAGCACATCTGGACGTAAGATGGGACTGAGAATTACACTTACTAGGACACATTATTTCTGTTTTTATCTGCATAATTGACTTGGTGTATGAAGTGGAAGCAAATCACTTTTCTCTGCCTGTTTCCCCACATAAGAAGGCAATGATAATTGACACCAAACGTTGGAAGAGATGTACTGGATTAATTACTGACTCAAGTTTTGGCATGAGGACGTTGGCTAAAGCTCTGTGTTTGGCCCTTTGCAACAGTATGCTTTGGGGATGCTGTCCTTCCTGAATTTTCTCTCATCTTGCCAGCCGAAAGAGTCGGTCTTCTTGTGAGAAGCCAGTGTGTATTAAGAAGTAGTATGGATTAGGTACCTAATAATGGTTCCCTTTTCCCTTTGGCTGTGTACAAAGGGAGAGTCAAACTGCTCAGTGCTTAGAAGCACATTGAATTTCAAGGCATGACCTTTATGTCCTAACGTCACCACTGCCAAGTACTTTCTATCCTATTTTCTTGGTCTCTTTTTCCTCCTCATTTATAGTGTAGTGGATTGCATCTTGCTGAATTGTATGCATCTTCGTAAGCCACTCTCAGTCCTTCCTGGAACAGCACAAATGAATAGGTACTGACTCAAATGTAGACTTGGTTCTTCCCATTGTTTTAGTCCAGTTCTTTGAGTTACCGAAAAACATCATTGTCCCATTACTTTCTTAATGAACTAATGTAGCAGAGGACTTTTTAAGACAAATAGTTAAATATTAAATTCCAAGATTCCTAGCTGAGAGAAGCTGTAATTTTAGAATTGGTTGATCAAGAAATATATGTTGAGTGGTTGCCAGAGGCAGGGGGTTGAGGGGTAGGTGAAATGGATGAAGGTGATCAAAAGGCACAAACTAGCAGTTATAAGATAAATAAGACTAATGTGCTGAATGGCAACAACGGTTAACAATACTGGACTGTATATTTGAAAGTTGTTAAGAAAGTAGATCTTAAATGTTATCATCATAAGAAAAAAATGTGTAAGTATGTGAGGTGATGGATGTTAACCAAACTTATTGTGATGATCATTTCATAGGATATACAAGCATCAAACCTCATTACGTTGTACCCTTAAAACTAATATAATGTTAATGTCAATTATGTCTCAAATTAAGAAACATAGATGACAAAAAAAAAATCAGATACACATTTCAACATTGATTGAGTCATTGGAAGTGATAGTGAGTTGACCAGGAAGGAGTGTTTGCTGAAACGTTAAGAACCAGAGGTGAGGCAGTCCTGATGTTTTAATATCGGTTTGTTTTGCACATTCCTATCCATCTCACTTATTGTGTCCTGGTTTTTGCTTTTGTAAACTGTAAACACAGTATATAGGACAGATCAAGGAAAGGAAATCATTTGGGCAAGTAGATTAATACAAATAAATACAATTTAATCCAAATTAATTAGTACAGATTAATGCAAATAAATCCACAATGGTCAGTGCTGGAAAAAAAAAATATGTTGAAAATCTACTTGATTTGGCTGATATTTTAAAATGAGTTTTTATCTTATTAATGCATATATAGGAATAAAATTAATGAATTTATAATATATCAATTATATTTTATTAATCCCAACCAATCTATATATGTTAAAAAAATAGTTGCATTTACCTGTGTTGAAAATAAGGTCTTCATTGGGTCTTGGATAATGTTCGTTGAGCATATAGAGTGGAAGATGCCTTGCCAGAACTTCACAGTGCCCCAGAGGCTGAGCTTTGCCAGTGAGGACCCCAGCATTCTACCTTGACTCCATTTTCAAGGCATATTTGGTTAGGTGCTAGTATCTCTAGGTATACACTAGAGTGCTTTTTAATTTTTTTAATTTTTATTTTTTTAAGTTTATTTACTCTGAGAGAGTGAGAGAGTGGAGGAGGCGAGGGGCAGAGACAGAGAGAGATAGAATATCAAGCAGGCTCCACACTGTCAGCATGGCACCCGATGTGGGGCTTGAACTCATGAACTGTGAGATCATGAACTGAGCCAAAATCAAGAGTCAGACGCTTAACTGACTGAGCCATTCAGGCACCCCTATTTTTATTTTTATTATTTTTTTAATGTTTATTTGTCTTTTGAAAGAAAGACAGACAGAGCATGAGCAGGGGAGGATCCGAGAGAGAGGGAGACAAAGAATCCGAAGCAGGCTCCAGGCTCCAAGCTGTCAGCACAGAACTCGATGCCAGGCTCAAACCCACAAATTGAGAGATCATGACCTGGGCCGAAGTCAGATGCTCAACTGACTGAGCCACCCAGACACCCCTATGCTAGACTGTTTTCTTTTCATGAAAAATGGACAACAATTGGCTAGACTTCAACCTTTATTGATGAACTTCCCTTCTACCTTTCTAGACATTCACTTCTTTAAAAATCACTTTGTTAAATTTGAACGAGATTTTAAACTTGTTTAAGTGCTCTGATGCAATGTTTTCTTTTTGTCAATTACATATAACTTAACAATTATACATCCTATTAAAGAATAGTTCTGAAAAGAAACTATAGGGAAATGAATGGCTTGACTGAGGTCACGTTGCAAGTCAGAGGCTGACCTGAGACTAGAACTTTATTTCTTTTTTTTTTTAAATATTTTTTATTTATTTCTAGGAGAGAGAGAGAGAGACAGCATGAGCAGGGGAGGGTCAGAGAGAGAGGGAGTCACAGACTCTGAAACAGGCTCCAGGCTCTGAGCTGGCAGTCAGCACAGAGCCCGACGTGGGGCTCGAACCCACGAACCGCGAGATCATGACCTAAGCGAAAGTCGGACGCTTAACCGACTAAGCCACCCAGGCGCCCCTAGAACTTTATTTCTTAAAATGAATTCTGTTGCTTTCTCCCTTATCTTATGTTGACTAAGGGTTGTCTCTTTTTTAAAATATCTTTTGGGGCTCCTGGGTGACTCAGTTGGTTAAGTGTCTGACTTCAGTTTAGATCATGATCCCACGGTTTGTGGGTTCGAGCCCTGTGTTGGGCTATGTGCTGACAGCTCAGAACCTGGAGCCTGTTTTGGATTCTGTGTCTCCCTCTCTCTGCCCCTCCCTCACTTGCACACATCCTCTTTCTCTCTCAAAATAAATAAATAGGCATTAAAAAGAGATCTTTTTAAGTAAACAAGTTCCCAGTGACCCTTCATCTCTCCACCACCCCAATGAAATAGCAGTACTGTGCACAGACCTGTGTCTCTTTATTCTTCAACATCTTTGCCTCCCACTGGGGTCTTGAAATCCCTCTACCATCTACATACATTAAGAAATCAAGATTATTCACTCGAGACAGCAGCTTCTCTGCTCTGCAGATTAACTCTTTTGTGAACAAAGACTGGCACATCTGATCTATAGGATTTTTGTGGTTGTTTAATGGAATTTATTGAAGGCAACTCAGCAAAACTGTGTTTCTGTGGGTAACCATGCCTCAGGAAAAGCCTGTGCTTAAACCCCGATATTAAATCGCATTTTGTGAAAGACTGTCTTGCCTGCATGACCTCCGTGCAGCCTTCCCAGGTATGGGGGGAAGCTGGCAGGGATCCATTTTGTGTACCTCAGTGTGGATTTTTCCCTTAGTCCCTGACATGGGTTAATTCTTAATTATAACCCAACCTGCTTCTTGGGGGGATCCCTGAGGAAAATTTGAGAGAGAATACAACTTGTTTTGTGAACTGAAAACCAAGTAGTTCATGTTTGGCTAAAGATGAAAAAAAAGAAAGAAAGAAAAGAAAAACTCATGAGAGGAAACAAAATGAAACACTATCTTTCTTCCCTATGGGCAGTGCAGGGTATGGGAGGGCAGGGAGAGGGGGTGGGAAGTGTAAAGGAGGCAGCTGAGTTTATTTTTAACACCAAGTTAAAGGCATACTCTGTGTTCTTTCCTTTTAAAAATAGACTTTTAACCTCTTGAAGCGTTTTGACTCTATTCTGCCTGTGGGGCAATACCCCTTGGTGGCTGGCAACTCCCACTGGATCTTTTCCCATTGCAGGCTTCCTGGCCAAGTAGTTAGGATGGAAAAACCCAGAATATTTGGTCACAGAGCTCTTGATCAGCATATGCACACAGCTCCTGGGTGCAGGAAGGCTGATACCCCAGCTGCTTACCTGGACCTTGAGCTTTGCCACATCTTTCCAAACTTGATGGTTAGAAAAAGATGTCTCTTTTTAAAATAGTCTGAATTAGTAAAACAGTGAATACAGTCTTTTTGAAGTTGCAATAACTTATTCAGTGAATTTATGAACGACACAACGCGCACACACACACACACACACACACACACACACACACACACACACAAAATTAGATATGTCTGAGTAGATATGATAATAGCTAATCTCTAACACTGGTTGAAGGCTTACCATTTGCCAGGCACTGTTTCATATACATTTAGAGCTTTGAACAATGCTCTCAATTTTACCATCCTGTTTTACAGATGAAGAAACTTGGGCTCAGGGCTATTAAGTAACTTATGAAGATTATAAAGTCAATGAGTGGTTTTGGGGGAGGGACTTCAAACTCAAGTAGTTAGACAGATCAGGTCCACTGCTACTCCATATGGTTAAGTCCGTAATTAGAAAAAGAGCCTATACCTTCAGACCACTTTTGCTTCTGTCTGTTGGAAAGCTATTAAACACTCATTTTGTTAGAACAAGACATTTTATTACCACTTGCAAGACAGTTGTCATCATAAAAATGCAAATCTATGATGTTGACAACATGAAGGGTGCCCCCTTAGATGTGAAGCCCTTGTGCTGTGCACAGCCTGCACAAATGTACATGGTGGCCTTTTGTGCACACACACACAAACACATAAACCTCATAAACTGCAGGCGTGGCAGTTTATGAAGAAAGAAACAAATTGCTTTAATTTAAAAGGTGAGGGAACTAGTCTTCTGGTCTTTTAGATGTAACTAGACTGATTTGATGTTAGAAATAGCTCTTCTACATGCCTCAGTCTAAAACTAGTACAACTCATAAGAGAAACTCTGAAACCTGTTTGTATTTGTACACAGCACAAAAGTGCTCTACTCCCACTTTCTTTTTCTTCTTCTCTGGGGAATAAACCTTGAATTTACATTGGAACAGGTGGTCGATATACATGAATGCACATGTGAGTGTGTTAAGGTTGGTGTGGGGAGAAATACAACAGTTTGCAAACCTAGGGAGATTTAAATTTTATTATGGAAATTTTCACAAACATACTGAAAATAGACCAAAACAGCGTAAGGAACCCCACTTACCCCGTGAACCTAGTACCCGGATGCAGTAATTATCCACTAATGGCCAGCTTTGCTTCATCTATGTTTCTATTTACTTCTCCTTTTGAAGCAAGTTCTAAACATCATATCATTTTATCTTCACATTATTCTCAAATATTATCAAAATATTTCAGTACATTTCTCTACCAGATGCAAAGTGTTTTTTTTTAAATAACCACGATACCATTATTACATTCAAACAGAAATGGCAGTAAGTCCTTGGTGTCATCATACACCCATGTTCAAATTTTCAGTTGTCTTCCAAAGGTTCCAAGTTTTCCTCTGTTTTTTGTTAGTTTTCACCTTGTGTGTGTTTGAAATGGGAATCAATTAAGTTCAAACATCACATTGGTTGTCATACCTCTTAAGTCTCCTTGAATCTACGAGCTCTCCCTTCATCTCTTTTTTTCCACAGTTTGTATTTTGCTGACATGCTGATATAGTGTCCTCATAATATAGCTTGACACATTTCTCTGTAGCAGAATCCTTTCTGAGAGTAGTCCAGGCATCCGTATATTCTTGGATGAATTTGAGCCACAGTGAGGCTTGGAAAGCTCTAGAAAAAAAAAGCTCAGGGTCTTCTTTGGGATTTCTGAATGTTTTGGTTGAAGAAACAAAACTCTAAGGAACTTTTAATTGTCCACCATCTGTTGATAGGTAAAGAGTGCCAGCTTGTATGTTCAGGGCATGTAGAATCTCCTGGGTAACTTAGGGGCTCCAGAAACACAGCTTCTCAGCCAGGCTTGAGAGAGGACCATAGCCATGAATTGGTGGCCTAGAGAAAATGACAGTCTCCCAGCTGGGGGGATTTGGTTTCTGTAGGGATCATGTGGAAATCAGTTACCAGTAGGCAAATCGCCATTAACTGGCAAAGACTCTATTTTGAGTGTTTGACTAAGACAGTGCTTGACTTAAGTGGAGTTTAAGTAACTGGTTAAACCAAATGTTCTGTGGATACTTGACTGATGTTAAATCTACATGTCTTCAATGGATTGTGAAATGAACACAGTTGATTCATTTTGAGTTTTTTTCTTTCTTTTCTTTTCTTCCTTTTTTTTTTTTTTTTTTTTTTAAGATTCTAGCTTTGCTGAAGAAATTAAATGAAGGTCAGTAGGTTCACCGGCTTACAGCCCTGTTCTCAAGTAAGGCTCTATCTCACAAATGTTGTTGGTAGTAAAAGGCAGCCTTGTGTTTACTGTGGAAGACACAGAGATGTTGTTTGTCCTAGGCTGCTCTGCTCCTTCCACCGTTAGCCCAGGATTCCCTTCTCTTGTGACTCAAGACGATTAAAAAATAACAACAGAGCATTACATTTTCTTGGCAAGGTTAGGGGTTCGAGCTTACCCACATCCACATTTGTCATGAGCATGTGCCACAGCCCGCCATGTCCTCCTTGCCCTATTCCAGCTGCCCGGGGTGGGGCGGGGGTGGGGGGTTGCTTCTGAGGCACTTGCTGACAGAGAGCCTCAGGTTAAGGTCTGCCCTGCAACCTCATTGGCTGACCTGCAACCTCACTGGGTGACCTTGGGTAGGTCACTTGATTCTCTGAGAGCTCTACATGTCTTCAGTGGATTGTAAAATACAGACTGTATCACCTGCTCTGCCTCCCACATGAGGATGCTATGAAGATCAACTTAAAAGTGTTAATGTAGGTGAAAGTCCTTCATTAAGTATACAACATGACACAAGTGCCCTTGCTGCCTGCTGCTTGATGTCTCCACCCACTTTTATCCAGGCCTGGCTGGCAGTGTAGAGGAAATTACAGATTCTAGAGTCAAATAAAGCTCCATTGCTTTTTAGCTTTATCCTTTGGGGCAAGTCAGGCTCTGAGTCTTGGTTCCTCATAAATACAATGGGGATATTTTATCTGGCATTTATTTATTTATCTCTTTACACCTTAACTTAGTGTTGTTATGAGGACTCAAGAGGAAATAAATGACCTAAATCCAATGACCTTGGGGTGCCTGGGTGGCTCAGTCAGTTGAGTGTCTGACTTCGGCTCAGGTCATGATCTTGTGGTTTGGATTCGAGCCCTGCATCAGGCTCTGCACTGACAGCTCAGGCCCTGGAGACTGCTTTGGATTCTGTGTCTCCTTCACTCTCTCTGTCCTTTCCCTACTTGTGCTCTCTCTCCCTCTCTCTCTCTGTCAAAAGTAAATAAACATTAAAAAAATTAAAAAAAAAATCCTACCACCTTGAAAGACCTTCAATCAGTGATTAAATCTACTCACATTATGAATTAAGATATAGTTAGTTTCTTACAGGCAAGTTTTACCAAATTTGTAAGAACGTATAATCCCAATCTTCTATGAACTATCCCAGAGAATATAAATAGAACATGAAAATAAATAGTACCTTAAAACTCATTTTATTAGACTGGCACAAACTTGAATCCAAAATAAGACAAGGATAGTAGGGAAAATTGTAAGCCAACCTTACTTCTATTTCTTTTGTTGTTGTCGATTAAAATTTTTATTTAAACTCTAGTTAGTTATATGTAATACCACTTTCAGAAGTAGAATTGAGTGATTCATCACTTACATATAACAGCCAGTGCTCATCAAAGTGCCCTCATTAATACCCATTGCCCATTTAGCCCATTCCCCTGCCCACCTCCCCTCCATCAACCCTCAGTTTGTTCTTTATAGTTAAGAGTCTCTTATTCTTTACTTCAGTCTCTTTTTATTTCTCCCTTCCCATCTGTTCATGTGTTTTATTTCTTAAATTCCACATATGAGTGAAATCATATGGTATGTTTCTTTCTCTGACTATTTTGCTTAGCATCATACATTCTAGCTCCATCCCATGGTTACAAATGGCAAGATTTCATTCTTTTTGATGGCTGAGTAATATTCCATTGTATATATGCACCACATCTTCTTTATCCATTCTTCAGTCAGTGGACATTTGGGCTCTTTCCATACTTCGTCTATTGTTGACAGTGCTGCTATAAACTTGGTGTGCATGTGCCCCTTCAAAACAGCATTTCTCTATCCTTTGGGTAAATACCTAGTAGTGCAGTTGCTGGGTCATAGGGTAGTTCTATTTTTAATTTTTTGAGGAACCTCCATACTGTTTTCCAGAGTGGCTGCACCAGTTTGCATTCTCACCAGCAGTGCAAGAGGGTTCCTCTTTCTCCACATCCTGGCCAGTATCTGTTGTTGCCTAAGTTGTTACTTTTAGCCATTCAGACAGGTGAGAGGTGGTATCTCATTGTGGTTTTGATTTGTATTTCCCTGATGATGAGTGATATTGAGCATCTTTTCATGTGTCCTTTGGTCATCTGGATGTCTTCTTTGGAAAAGTGTTTATTCATGTCTTTTGCCCATTTCTTAAGTGGATTTTTTTTTGGGGGGGTGTTGAGTTTGAAAAGTTCTTTATAGATTTTGGATACTAACCCTATATCAGATGTCATTTGCAAATATCTTCTCCCATTCCATAGCCTGCCTTTTAGTTTTGTTGATTGTTTCTTCACTGTGCAGAAGCATTTTGTCTTGATGAAGTTTCAATAGTTCATTTTTGCTTTTGTTTCCTGCCAACCTTACTTCTAAATATAAAGTTATAAATCCGGATAAAACTCAGCAAAATCAGTGACCTAATGAAAATAGTAATACACTACTGGGTTTATCCCAGGAAAGCAAAGATTGTTTAATGTTAAGAAAATTTGTTACTATAGTTTACTACATTACCAAATTGAAAAGGAAAAGAGCAAAGGAAAAAGCACACATTTATCTTAACAGAGGCAGAAAAATCTTTTGTTAAAGTAGAATACTCTCATTTTTTTAAAAAAAACAGGGAATATAAATAGGAAGGAATTTTATTTTGTATATATTTATTTCACAAAACTGGAAATTATTCTGAATATTGGGCACTATTTGATCTAGAAAATGTAGGTTGTCCATTTCAGGGAACAATTTGGCAATGGAAATCTCATCCCAGATTCTCCTTGGTAAAGTCAAGAACATGCCCATTCACTGTCACCTGAGCCTGACATTACAAAAAAAAAAATTATTTAGTTTACAGGTTTATTGAAGCATACATAATCAATATACCAAAAAACTGCACATATTCAATGTATATAATTTGATGAGTTTGGACATAAGCATTCACTTCTGATATCACCACAATCACAGTAATATATGTATATCCATCCCCTCCAAAAGTTTCCTTGAGTCCCTTTGCTTTTTTTCTGTGTATGTGGTAAAAACACAACATGAAGGGCACCTGGGAAGCTGAGTTGGTTGAGCATCCAACTTTGGCTCAGGTCATGATCTCACAGTTCATGAGTTCGAGCCCGAGCCCTGTGTCAGGCTCTGTGCTGACAGCTCAGAGCCTGGAGCCTGCTTCAGATTCTGTGTTTTCCCCTCTCTCTCTGCTCCTCCCCGACTTGTGCTCTTTCTCTCTTAAAAATAAATAAATATTAAAAAAAAAATTGAAAATGCAATATGAGATCTTCCCTCTTAGCAAATGTTTAAATGCACAATACCATACTGTTAACTATAAAAACTATGATGTACAGCAGATCTCCAAGACTTATGCATTTTGTATAACTGTAATATTACACTCATTGAGTATCCCCTCATTTCCCTTATCCTTCATCCCCTGAAAACCACCATTCTGTTTTCTTAAAAAAATTTTTTTAAATGTTTATTATTTTGAGAGAGAGAGAGAGAGAGGAACAGAGCATGAGTGGGGCAGGGGGGGGGGGGGAGAGGGAGACACAGAATCTGAAGCAGGCTCCAGGCTCTGAGCTATCAGCACAGAGCCAGACGCGGGACTTGAACCCATGGACTGCAGGATCATGACCTGAACTGAAGTCTGAGGCTCAAACAACTGAGCCATCCAGGTACCCCTCTATTTTCTATATAAGTAGGATCATGGGAGTATTTGTCCTGTTGTGACTGACTTATTCACTTAGCATAATATCTTCCAGTTCCATTTAAGTTGTTGCAAATCATAGGATCGACTTCTTTTTTAGGGCTGGATAATATGCCTCTGTATGTATATACCACGTTTTATTTATCCATTCTTCTGTCAGTAGATTTGTGGGTTGTTCCATATGTTGGCTGTTGTGAATAATGCTAAAATGAATATAGAAGTACATATATCTCTTTGAGATCCTGATTTCATTTCTTCTGGATGTTCCCAGGAGTGGGATTGCTGGATAATGTAGTAGTTCTATTTCTAATTTTTTGAGTAATTGGGGAACTTCCATAGTGTTTTCCATGTGGTTGCATCACTTCATATTTCTACCAACAGTGTACAGTGTGTTCCAATTTCTCAACATCTTTGCTAACTAACACTTGTTACCTTTGATTTTTTAATAATAGCAATCCTAATAGGTGTAAGATGATATTTCCTTATGGTTTTTATTTGTATTTCCCTGATGATTGGTGACTTTGAACACCTTTTCATATATCTGCTAGCTATTTGTATTTCTTCTTTGGAGAAATATCTATTCAAGTCTTTGCTCATTTTTTAATTGGGTTATTAGGGATTTTATTTTTTTGCTACTGAGTAGGCATAATTCTTTTTTTTTTAATGTTTACTCATTTATTTTAAGAGAGAGACACAGAGGGACAGAGTGCTCATGGGAATGGGAGGGGCAAAGAGAGAGGGAGAGAGACAGAATCCATGCTCAGTGCAGAGCTCTATGTGAGGATTGATCCCCTGACTGCAAGATCATGACCTGAGCAGAAATAAAAAGTTCGATGCTGAACCAACTGAGCCACCCGGGTGCCCCTAGGGGAAATTATCTTAATTGAATAAATATATCTTCAGAAACTTGTAGCAAACATTATACTTACCAGTAAAACTTCAGAATTATTCCTTCTAATATCAGGAATAAAAAAGCTGCCCATTATGACCATTTCCATCCAATCACTCTTTGAAGGTCCAAATCAGAGCACTAAGAGAAGAAAAGAAAAACATTGAGGATGGGAAAAGAAAACAAAAACAAAAGTATCACTACTGAATGGAATATTATTGCATTTATAGAATCTAAGAAAAATATAAACTCTCTGAGGTGCCTGGATGGCTCAGTTGGTTAAGCATTTGACTCTTGATTTTGCCTCAGGTCATGGTTTCATGGTTTGTGGGTTTGAGCCCCATGAGAAGTTCTGTGCTGACAGCATTGTCCCTGCTTGGGATTCCCTATCTTCCTCTCTCTCTCTGTCCTCCCCCTGCTTGCACATACTCTTTCTTTCTCAAAAATAAATAAGTGGACATTTTTAAAAAAGATTCTCTCTTTTTCTCTCTCCCCCTCTCTCTGCCCCTTTCCTCCACTCATGCTCCCTCTTTCTCTAAAAATAAAATAAATCTTATAAAAACAACTTTCGAAAAGAAGATATTTGAGACTATTTTTATGACCACAGTGAGGAAAAAATTAAACAAGAAAAAAATGGATAATACATTTGACTACATTCTGATTAAAAACTTCATGACAGGGGGACCTGGGTGGCTCAGTTGGTTGAGTGTCTGACTTTGGCTCCAGTCATGATCTCGTGGTTCTCAGATTGGAGCTCTACGTCAGGCTCTATGCTGACAGCTTAGAGCCTGGAGCCCACTTTGGATTCTGTGTGTGTGTATCTCTCTCTGTCCCTCCCTTCCTCATGCTCTGTTTCTTTCTCTCTCTCAAAAATAAATAAAAACATTAAAAAATTTTTTAATAAAAAAAAAAAACTCCATGACAAAATATGTCATAAAAACTGGAAACTAATTTGACAATAAACTATTTGTAAAACAAAAACAAAAACAAAAACAAAAACCTGAAATGACAAGACATGGGCCAAAAGAAGCTATTTGGAACATGTAAATACAAATAATTATTACTCAGGAGATTTAAAGAATACCTATAAATCAATATGAGAAGGGAAAGGAAAGGAATAAGAAGTTCACAGAAGACAAGATTTGAATGGTCAATTCAAAATTCTGAAGTGTAATGCTGAAATTATCAAGCACTAACCACATTTTATTCTAGATGCTTTCCATGTGTTAACACACTGAAACGTTGTAATAAATGCATGAGGTTGATTCTACTATCTCTTTCCTCTTCCAGAGAGGGAAAGTAGGACCCAAGCTCATACAAGTAGTACGTGATAAAGCCAGGATTTGGATACAAAGTGTGAGGCTCAAAAACCAGGCTCTTAACCACAGTGCTATTTTAGCAACTTAAAAAAAAATCCAATAATATTGATTATTGGCAAGAATAGGGAAATATGGAAACAATTGTACACTGCTTATGGAAGTGTAAATTGATACAACCACTTAGTTGGAGAACAATTTAACTTTTCAAATAAAGTTGAAAATGCACATTATTCTCGACCCCGGTGATTCCACATCTACATCCACAGCCTCAAATCTCACATATGTAAACAAGAAAAATGTGCAAGAATGTTCATCGTAGCATTGCTTGTAAAGGTGCAAAAATACAGTGTGAAATATTTATGTAATGGAATTTTAATATTAAATAATCTAGATAAATCCTCATAACATAATGTTAATGGGGAAAAAAGGTGGAGAAGGATGTATAAAAAGGATGATACCATTCATATAAAAAAATTTAAAAGCATTTTCAAAGGCATGAAAACACATGATTTACACATGTAGTAAAATCATAAAGCATGGAACATGTAAAACTTGGAATTCAGGAAAATGTATGCCATTGCAAAGGGGAGTGGAAATTGGGATAGCGGGTTGTGCAGGGAGCATCAGTTGTATCCAAAATACCATATTTCTTTTAAAAATGGAGAAAATATGGCAAAATGTTAAGATATGACACAACTGGGTGGCAAATTTATTCTATTATTTTCTGTACTTTGATCTGCCCTGACCATGTTTCTTCTCTCGCATTTCACTCTATCCCCTTCCGTGCTGCTGCCCCACAGAGCCTCCTACCCTTCATTAGTCAAGCTATGCTCTCTATTCCACACTTCCATCCATGCTTTTCCCTCACCTGGGAATGCCCTTCTCTCCTTCAAGGAAAACACACACAGAAAAATAACAAATGAAGAAATCCTGTTCGTCTTTCATGGCTTGAAATATTTCATTCAGAAAAATACTTGAAAGTATATCCATAGTCATAGCAGCATTATTCACAATATGTAGAGGGTGGAAGTCACCCTAAGAGCCCATGAATAAATGAATGAATAAAAAAAGAAAGTGACAGATCCATACAATGGAATATTATTCGGTTTTAAAAAGGAAATTCTGACACATTCTACAACATGGATGAACCTTGAGGACATTATGCTAAGTGAAATAAGCCAGTCACCGAAGGCCAAATATTGTATAATTGGAGGTCCCTATGTCAGAAAGTCAGAAAGTACTTTCTACCCAGTCAGAAAATAGAATGGTGGTTACCAGGGGCTGGAGGAGTGGGGAATGGGGAGTCCATGTTTAAAGGGGACCGAGACTCAGTTTTTGAAAGATGAAGAGAGATCTGGAGATGTGATGCTGATGGCTGCACAACAGCGTAAAGGTACTTAAAGCCACTGAACTGTACACTAAAAAATGGTTAAAATGGTGTTACATATATTTTACCACCATAAACAATACGAAAGAGAAATACCTGAAAGGCAACATACAATATTATTAGAAATTATCCAAAGTACCTTAAAGTGAGATCCCATCTCTCTCTCTCTCTCTTCCTCTCTCTCTCTCTCTCTCTCTCTCTCTCTCTCTCTCTCTCTCTCTCTCTCTTGCTCTTGCTCTCGCTCTCTCTCATGATGTTTCTCAGCCTGGTAACTCCCCAGATAGATGCCTTCCAGCCTTCTGCCTGATGCCATCCTCTGTCCTCTCACTTCATGGATGTGTTCTGTTTTCCCAGCAGTATCTTCACTTTCCCACTAAAGAAAACCCAACTTGCCTTCCTGGCTTCTCCGATCCTGCTACCTGCCATCACTCCAGTGACCACAGTAGGCTCCACGTGCTTCTCCAACTCTCCGGAGAAGACCCTGCACTCTGAGTCCCTGCTCAGGTGCAATTTCCAGCTTCTCCATCTATTCTAATCCCCCACTGGAGCTTTGAGTCTCTCTTCAGAGTTGCAAACTCACTTCCTGACTGGTTTCTTTTTGGGCTTGACGATTTGAACTTGGTATCTTGACCCTGTTCTGAAGTGTAACCAGGATTAATGCAGCTATTCTGCTTTGCAAGAAGAGCCAAGGCTTCCGTTCCTGCCAACGAACTGTGATACCATTTTGTGGTTTATCAAATCTAGACTTGCTTGTTATCATGAAACTGCTCTAAAGCCTATAGGGCAACCTATTTAAATGCCAATAAATCTTTCTCTTTTTGCATGTATATGCATAGAAAATGGCCAAAACTGATTAACAGAGGTTACCAGGAGAAAGGCATTCACTGGGTCTGTGGCGGGGGCTGAGGGAGCAGAGAGGGAAAAATTCACTTTTCAATTCTCACTTTCTCGAATCTTTCACAGTAAACATATATAATTTTTACAATAAGAAGAAATATTTGCGATGAAACACAGCATTCTAATTGGTACAGTAAGCTCTTAGTATTTGATACTGAGATTCTTTCTTCCAGAGGCAGCTGCAAGATAGGAGAAATCATTATAAGGCGATGCAATTTCAAATCCAGTAGGAGAGTGGCAAGGGCGGGGTATTTCCTAATTTGAAAAAGACATTTGTGAGGGAGTCACTGTGTGGATGTAGAGATGAATTATAGAGCTGTCATTCTCATCCGGCAGCTGCTTCTGACTCTGAAAGCAATTTAGGGGAAAGGCAAGTGGAATGGAACCCTGCCCCTTTAATTAGCCCCAGGAGCCAGGTAAGGTAAATATTTGTGGCTGAAACAGCGTGAATCCATGGAAGTTGGGATTTCAGCCTAGAAGCATTGTGCTGCCAAGTTGCTATGAAACCCAGAAAGCCAGAGCTATGTTCTCCCTCAGAAAGTGCTTCTGAGTTGAAGAGAAGGAGGAGGAATAGCAAACAGAGCAGTGGTATTAAGGTCTATGTGTTCATGAGGATGATGAGGGTACATCTATGCCTTATGCTAAGTCATAAATGATACCCCTTTTTATTTTACCTCAATATTGATTTCTATTTAAAAAAAAAACAGTACTCCAAATGTAGACATATTTAACTTACTGTATTTATTAACTCATTCTCTGGTTTCCAGTGACATTAAATATAAATCAGATCTTGGCATCGCCCTGCTGAAAACTTCTCAAGGCCTTTCTGTTTCTCTTAAGAGAAAATCCTGACTCCAGTAGCTGCATCTGCAAGGTGACTGAAAAACTTAGCATCCAACCTGGGGTGGCTCTTAATATTTATGGTGGTGAAACAGGTGTAATGAGGACTTTCCTAGAAAAACCAAGATGCATCCATGGAGTTCTGTTGGATGCATCCCCCTCGCCTCATCTTTTACCATCCCCATCTGCTCACTTGGCACCGGGTATGCTGGCCTCCCTTCTCTTGCTTCAAGAAGCTCTCATAGCGTCTTTGCTGTCTCCTGAATCATGCTAATGTTGCTTTATATATCTATGGGGTCTTAGATTGTCAGCTTCTTGAAGAAGCCTTCCCTGACCACCCAGTATAAATTGAGGTCTCCCCGGTTACTCTGTATTTCATCTCTGCACATTTCCATCATCATACCTAATGAACAATGAGAAACAAGATCCTAATCTCTAAGGATCTTGGTTTATGTATTTGTTTATTATCTGTATCAACTACCGGAATGAGGCTAGGTACTTGTCTGTCTTGTTCACTGGCCTAGCACATGGTAGGGGCTCAACAAACATGTGGCAAATGAATAAACGATCAGACAAAGGTCTCCAAGTTGAATGCCCACTCCCTTGTTTCTCAGCATATGAGCAAGGTCCATTTTCAGTAGATGAGAAAGAACTGACACAGAGAAAAGCAGAGGAAAGTGAGAGAAAAGGAGGAAGGGAGGGAGGGAGGGAGAGAGAGAGAGAGAGAGAGAGAAGGAGAGAAGGGGGTGGGCTGATGTTGGACAAGTCCTTGGTTACAAGCCCTATGGATATCCAACTTATCCTTTACTTCTTCCTTCATGGGGTGAGACTCAAATATATTGTAAATAACTTTTCCTCCACTTGCTTAACCTTATGTAACTTAGAATCGAGATTGGGGTTCCAATTTTGCAACCAAAGACTTCTAGCAAAACATAACTTATTTCCTTTGGAATATATATCTCCATTTTTAAAAAAAGGAAATGTGGCAGAATATGTTAACTGTGTCCCGTTATCTATTTTTACTTTCTTCCTTGGGAAGTTAATGGAGGATGTATTAGTTTCCTATTGCTGCTATAAGAAATTGCTGCAAAATTAGGAGATTAACACACAACACAAATTTCCTGTCTTATAGTTCTGGAGGTCAGAAGTCTATTTTTTTTTTATTTTTTTATTTTTTTATTTTTTACAAATAGTTTATTGTCAAATTAGTTTCCACATAACACCCAGTGCTCATCCCCACAAGTGCCCTCCTCCATGCCCCCCCTCCTCCCCCCCACATCCACCAGTCCTCAGTTTTTGTCAGCATTCAAGAGTCTCTCATGGTTTGCCTCTCCCCCTTTCCCCCACCATTTCTGCCCTTCTTCTTCCCCTTGGTCCTCTGTTAAGCTCCTCCTAATCCTCCTATACGTGCACACATATGATATTTGTCTTTCTCTGCCTGGAGGTCAGAAGTCTAAAATGGGTTGACAGGGCTGTGTCCCTTCTGGAGGCTCTAGAAAAGACTTTCTTTCCCTTTTCCAGCTTCTGAAGGCCACATGCATTTCTTGGCCCAGGGCCCCTTTCTCATATCACTCTGACCTCTGCTTCCATTGTCACATCTCCTCTGACTCTCACCCTTCTGCTGCCCTTCATAAGGATCCTTGTGATTACGTCAGGGCCACCTGATAATCTAGGATAAACTCTCCATCTCAAGATGGGGGTGGGAGGGGAGGGGAAGGGGGGTGATGGGCATAGAGAAGGGCACTTGTGGGGTTGAGCACTGGGTGTTATATGGAAACCAACTTGACAATAAACTATTTAAAAAACAAAACAAAACAAATCTTAAACTTAATCATATCTTCAAAGTCCCCTTTTCTGTGTAAGGTAACATATTTATCAGTTTCTTTTTTTTTTTTTTAATGTTTATTTATTTTTGATACAGAGAGAGACGGAATGTGAGTGGGGAAAGGGCAGAGAGAGAGAGAACAGAGAATTCAGAGCAGGTTCTGGGCTCTGAGCTGTCAGCATAAAGCTCGAGGTGGGGCTTGAACACACGAACCCTGAGATCATTACCTGACCTAAAGTCGGATACCCAACCGACTGTGCCACCCAGGTGCCCCCATATTTATCAGTTTCAGGGGCTGGGACATGGGCATCTTTAGTGGGCCATTATTCTGTCTGCCATGAGAGGCATTACCCTCCCCCCCTTTTTTGTCCTCCTGTTTCCTTTTGATGGCTGAGATGTAGTATAACAGATGGAGTTCAAGCAATTACTTTGAGCCATGGTTTGAAAGTCACCTCCTTCCCCAAGGAAAGGAGAGTAGCAATGTTGAAGACTCGGGGCCTCTGATGATTCTGTAACGCTACCCTATCAGTTCTGGACTGCTAGTCTGCTGACTTCTTTTAGGTTATTTTGAGTTTTCTAAGCCAGACTCATACAATTACATTCTTTACACTCTTTTACATTCTCCCTCTTCACTTGGTTTTATAGCCCACCTATTTTTCCATGCTCTTAAGTATTTTACAAAAGCTTGAGTTTTGATGACAGTATAGTACTCCAACTTGCATGTAGATTCTCCAACTATTTGACAATTAAATTGCTTGCAACTTTCTTTTGCTATCATGAATTAAAAGTTCCAGATTTTGAGGTGCCTGGTTGGCTCAATTGGTTAAGCTTCTGACTTTGCCTCAGGTCATGATCTTGCAGTTTGTGAGTTTGAGCACCACGTCAGGATCTCTACTGTCAGCACAGAGCTTGCTTTGGATCCTCTGTCCACCTCCCTCCCCTGACTCTATCCCTTTGTGCACTCTCCCTCTCAAAAATAAATAAACACTTTAAAAAGTTCCAGTTTTTAAATAGAGGATTCTGAGAGGAAATTCATGGCTTTATATGTATGGCACATCATAGCACGTGCTCATATTTGACCATTAAATATCTGAGCCAAGTAAGAGCAGTTTACCCTGATTACATGAATAGCATCTACAAGAAAATCTTTAACTTCAGATCTCCTGAATTTGAAAATCTAAATCTAGTGGCAGGAACATCACAAACGTAACATTTTAAAAATTACCCAAGGTGACAATAACATTGTCTAGGCAATTAAAAAAAATAACAGTTTTATATACTTGAGTAAAACCTGATTTCATTAAATATTTTTAAGTTGATTTTTTTCTGCAAAGAAGATTATAGGGGGAAAAAATGAGCCCTTTGTACTCTAACTTCCCAGTGCGCAATAATAAATTATGTTATTCTGTTAATATTCCACACAAATAGCACATTAGGCAATCTTTAGTGCTCTATATTGTTTCCCTGAATAACGGTCATAAAAGAAATTCAAAGGAACACAAATATAGGTCAGTGATAAGAACTCTTTCTTAATATGCAGTCCCAGGGGTAACTATAGTGAAGATCAAGTCCACAACGTGTCTCTCCGTGGAATAGCTTTCACCTGCCAGTAAAATTAAAGATGTTATTTGTCTATTTAGCTCATCACTCTCAATTTCCTAACCCTTTATTTTTCTTCTCTATAGTCTTTACTACTGAATATTGTATATTTATTTGGTTACTGGTTTTGGTTACCTCACTAAAATGTAAAGTCCATGAGGCAGGGTCCTATCTGCCTTATTCACTGGAGTATCCAGTGTCCAGTCACAGACGCCAGCTGTACGATGAAGAGAGCCTGGAGTGGAGACCAAAGGGATCCTGGCTGGATCCTGGAGGAACTGCAAGGACTCTGACTGGATCCTGAGGCAGTGAGGGGTCACAGAAGGACACACGCTGGCATTTGGGGAATGGGGCGTGAGGTGATTAGGTTTGGATTGTGAAGAATACCTCTGGGTTTGGTGTGGAGAAAGGGTTTGGTTTGGGGGCACAGTCTGGAGGCAGGAAGACTAGTAAGGTAGCTATTGTGACTTTCCAGGTTCATGAAGATGAGAGCCCTAACTGGAAAGCTGGTAATAAATGAGAACAATAATAATAAGGATCACTTTAGCAAAGTTTTATGCAGTCACTAAAATCCATTTCCCAGGCTCCTTTGCAGTTAGATGTGGCCATGTGATTATGTTCTACACAATAGAATGTGAGCAGAAATAATGAGTTCTCATTCCAGGTCTGACCCATAGAAATTTCCCATATTCACTCCTCTCTGTTCTTTCCTTTTTCTGGCTAATAGGGATGGAGAAGCCATGTTTTGGAGATGCCTGGGAATCCATTGATGTAGGTCCTTATAAAGCCATGTAGAGAAGAGTTGCCCCAGTTGACAAAGAATGCTTTGGAATATTACATAAATGAGGAAGAAATATCTATTGTGTTTGAACCATTGGGCAATTTTAGCTTTGTTTGTTATAGCAGTTAATGTTACCCCAATGAATTTAAGCACTCAGTTTTGGCTAGGCACCATTCTTTTTTTAAATTTTTAATGTTTTATTTATTTCTAGGAGAGAGAGAGAGACAGCGTGAGCAGGGGAGGGTCAGAGAGAGAGGGAGTCACAGACTGAAACAGGCTCCAGGCTCTGAGCTGGCAGTCAACACAGAGCCCGACGCGGGGCTCGAACCCACGAACCGCGAGATCATGACCTAAGCGAAAGTCGGACGCTTAACCGACTAAGCCACCCAGGCGCCCCAACTAGGCACCATTCTTAATATGTGAGATATGATAACTCATTTAGTTTCCACAACAATCCGTTGAGTAACAACTTGTTAATTATAATCCCCAATTTACAGATGAAGAAACTGAGATACAGAGGAGATATGTAACCTACTAATGTTACAAAGCTGGGAAATGAGAGAGCCACATTTGAGAGTTCTGCCTTCAACATTTTAAGCACTATCTGATAGTGGCGATGGATAGGATTAATAGGTTTTAAAAAATGTTTATTTACTAATTTTTGAGAGAAATAGAGAGAGGGAGGGCAAAGAGAGAGGGAGATAATCCCATGCAGCTATCAGCACAGTGCCTCAACATGGGGCTCAAACTGACAAAATGTGAGATCGTGACCTGAGCAGAAATCAAAAGTTCAATGCTTAAATGACTGAGCTACCCAGGCACTGCTCTTTTATTTTATTATTAATAGTTTTTTTTTTAATTTTTAAACAATGTTTTAACCTTTTATTATTTTTAAAATTTAAATCCAAGTTAGTTAACACAAAGTATAATAATGATTTCAGGAATAGAATTTAGTGATTCATCACTTACATACAACACCCAGAGCTCATCCCTACAAGTGCCCTCCTTAATGCCCATTGCCCATTTAGCCCAGCACCCCACCTGCAACCCTCAGTTTGTTCTCTATTTAAGAGTCTCCTATGGTTTGTCTCCCTCTCTGTTTTTTATCTTATTTTTCTGTCCCTTTCCCTATGTTCATCTGTTTTGTTTCTTAAATTCCACATATGAGTGAAATCATGTGATATTTGTCTTTTTCTGACTGACTTATTTCACTTAGCATAATATACTCTAGCTCCATCCACATCGCTTCAAATGGTAAGATTTGCTGAGTAATATTACATTGTATGTATATACCACATCTTCTTTATCCATCCTTCAGTCAATGGACATTTGGGCTCTTTCCATACTTTGGCTGTTGTCAGTAGTGCTGCTATAAACATGGAGATACATGTGCCCTTTGAATCAGCATTTTTTTATCCTTTGGATAAATTCCTATTAGTACAATTGCTGGGTCAAACAACAGTTCTATTTTTAATTTTTTGAGGAACCTCCATACTGTTTTCCAGAGAGGCTGCACCAGTTTGCATTCCCACTAGCAGTGCAGAAGAGATCCTCTTTCTTTGCATCCTCGCCAACATCTGTTGTTGCCTGAGTTGTTAATGTTAGCCATTCTCACTGGTGTGAGGTGGTATCTCATTGTGGTTTTGATTTGTATTTCCTTGATGATGACTGATGTTGAGCATCTTTTCATGTGCCCTTTGGACATCTGGATATCTTCTTTGGAAAAATATCTATTCATATCTTTTGCCCATTTCTTAAGTGGTTTGTTTGGTTTTTTGGGTGCTGAGTTTGATAAGCTCTTTATAGACTTTGGATAATTAATAGTTTTTTTTAAAGATATAGATTTCCTTTCTTTTCATTTAAACATTCTGAATAAAAACAGAACCATGAAAATGCTTAATAGTCAATAATGAACATTAATTAAAATTAAAGTCACTAATTATGAAATAATATATATTTTTTAAGTTTAAAGAGGTAAACTCTCTTTTCATTGTATTTCCTGGAAACAGACTCTGAGACTGAAATTTCCTTGCAAGAAGTTCATGGGGAAGTGCTCCCTGGAAGTGAGGGATGGGGGTTTGGGCAGAGAAAGTGGTTGAGTTATAATATGGTCACAACAGAAGACTCAGCCTATTCCACAGGAAGCTCTGGAGCTGAGATAACCCTTCAGAGTTATTTCCCCATCAAGGCAGGGGGTCTGAGCTTTTGTGTCCTGCTTCAGTCAGTCACGTGGGCTGCTGACTGGAAGGGAACATAAGCCTTGTGTGAAGCAACTCCTTTAGACAGGAATTCAGCTGCAAACCAGTGGAGAAACGGTCATCATGGTCTTGAAAGAGTAGAGAGTGGGGAGAAACTGGATGGTGCACCACAGTAGGCACTACAGAATTACTAAGAATAAATAAGTACTATATTTATAAATCTATAAATTTATAGAGCTTCACTGAGCTTCAGACTCTTACAGCCCACTATTTCCTGATTATGCATGAAGCATAAGAGTGTGGTTATAAGAAGACAAGAGATGAGACTTCAAAGATGAGTTGACCCATCTGGAATGCCAAGTGGATGCCAAGAAACTTGGGTGGGAGGGACGTCTGGTGGTGGCATGGAGATGGATTACCACAGGGACCACTGTTAGGCATACCATTTGGAGCTGTTGTAACAGCCCATTGCTATGGAAACCAAAGCCTGAACTAGTATCAGTGGGATGGAGAAGGACTAAACTTTCAGGGCATTTTAAAGGAAGGTTTTGATGGTTTCAATGGCTGAATGTGCAGATGAGGGGAGATTTGAGACAAGCTCTATTGTTGTTTGGGAGGTTGTGTGAAAGGTTATGCTTATAGGGAGATCACAGTCATGTTCACCCTGTGGGCTCCATGCTCACCCTGTGGGCTCCATGTTCATCCTGTGGGGGCTATGCTCACCCTGTGGGGTCCATATTCACCCTGTAGGAGGCCATGTTGACCCTGTAGGGTCCATGCTCAACCCGTGGGGCCCCTATTCACCCTGTGGGGGCCATGCTCACCCTGTAAGTTCCATGTTTACTCTGTGGGGGCTATGCTTACCCTTTAGGGTCCATGTTGACCCTTTGGAAACCATGTCGACCCTATGGAGGGCCATGTTGACCCCGTAGAGTCCATGTTAACCCTGTGGGATCCACGTTGACTGTGTAGGATCCATGTTGACCCTGTGGGGGCCATGCTCACCCTGTGGGATCCATGTTCCACCCTGTGGGGGCTATGTTCACCATGTAGGAGTCATGTTTACCCTCTGGAGTCTATGTTCACCTTGTTGGGGGGCCATGCTTATCCTGTGGGAGCCATATTCACCCTGTGAGGGCCAGTGTGAAATCTCTTTTTTTTTTTTTTTTAATATTTTTATTTATTTCTAGGAGAGAGAGAGACAGCATGAGCAGGGGAGGGTCAGAGAGAGAGGGAGTCACAGACTGAAACAGGCTCCAGGCTCTGAGCTGGCAGTCCGCACAGAGCCCGACGCGGGGCTCGAACCCACGAACCGCGAGATCATGACCTAAGCGAAAGTCGGACGCTTAACCGACTAAGCCACCCAGGTGCCCCAAGTGTGAAATCTTGACTATCTTTTTAAATGACAAAACAAAAATAGTTCTTTGTTTCTTCCTTTCTCTTTTCCTTCCTTCCTTTCATTTTTCTTTTATCTGAGGAAGCTCTCTATTACTCCATTTTGTCTCTTGAAATGAGTTGTTCTTTTCATCTATAATATAATTGGTTTTTTCATTAATCTATTATAGGAAAATTTCTTTCATCATGCATTCCTCTTTTTGGTTACAAATCTAAGTGTGTCCGAACAAAACATTCACTTAAACAAAGCAAAACAAAATTTTAAAGCATAGATAGGAAATCCATTTTTTCTTTTTCTTTTTTTTTTTTTGGCAGTTCGGTCATGGCCCATAATGGATGTTCTGATGACAGCCTTGGAATTATAGATGGGATGAGAGGTGACAGGAAGTGTTCTTGGCTTGGGGACGATGTTACCTTGTGAGTGACTGGCTGCTATCATATGTGGACGCACAAGGTTGTTTATTAAGGCTGGGTCTCAATAACCATATGAAACCCCTTGGTATAACTTACCATGTGTATAACCAATTCACAACTCTAGTGGTTGTGCTTTTTATTTTCTGGAGCAAAGTAATTTTCTGATCTGATGTATCTATAAGATTAGAATCTAGCCTTCTACAGACTGCATTTTTGCCAAGTAATTGGAAAACTTTTAACAGTGGAGAAAAAAAAAGTAATTAAGTGAGATCGAATCAGTGTGGATGGCATTTATGGTGTGTATACTCAGGCTAGCCAGATGAAATCAATCAGTCACTTAACAACATTTACTGTGTAGTTCTCTGGGCCAGGTGCTGTGCTAGGTGTGCCAAGAAACCAAAGGTAGATGAGACAGATGAGGTCCCATCTCTCATCTGAATGTACTTTCTAATCATGGGAAACAATAAAAGAAAAAAGAAAAGAAAAAAATAAGAAAGCTTCTGATGTTTGTAAGTGCCCAGAAGAAGACAAAAGTTGTGTTTCAATGTATTTATCCAGCCCCTCCTTCCCATTTTGAGAGGCGGCCCTGGTGAGAAATTGGGTCTTTTAGGGACTTAGAAGAGGGATGATATGAACCTAAACTTAGTGCTTGAATAAAGCAAAATGAAAGACTCTGAATTTGTTGGGGCAGGAAGGATGGGATTTTAAAACTTTGAGTATAAATGTGATAGATATAATTTAAACTTTTTCCTGAGACTGATAACAGACATTGTTTACAAAGACACTGCTTAATATCAACAGTTAACTAGTGAAAACTATTGTGGGTGTTCCTTTAGCCAAGTTCAACATAAGTGACTATAGGAGGAACCTGTGCTTTTGATTTCCTTGGTAAAGATGCAACTCCGTAGGCCAAACCCAAGTCCATCGGCACCATCCCATCTCTTCCTCTAAGAACTGAATTTCTTGACTTCTCAGAGTCAGAATTATTTGTTCCTGAACATATTTGTGCCAGTTTTACTCATTATTCAAATTATACAATTTACTTCAATATGACAATAACTAATGAAACATGAGTCTGGAGAGAGAATTATTAAAATGAAATGTAATTTAAATGGAATCATGCTTTGAAAAGACCCAGTAATGACCAATTAGTTAATGAGGAAAGATTGGTAAAAATAATAATATCTACAGTGTTTTGCTCATGACTGTCTTTAAGTTCTTACCCACTACAAGGAAAGAAATATTGGAAATGAAAAACAAGATCTTATGGGTGTGGTGTAGGTACAAAAAAAAAAAAAGTAGCTTTGGAACCTTTCCAGTGAACTTATAGTAAGAGAAAGGACCAAGACCTTCCTCTAGATCAGGGAATACATTTACATTTATTTAAGTTAAAATATAATGTTTACAAAATAACATACTTTTTCTCTCCCTAACATTTCTGATTAGCCCATTAATTAGCAATTCTGATTGTGCTGTATAAGATTTTCACTGTATTGTAAATTGTGTGTTAAGTGCAATGGAAACTCATGATCCCTCCATTAAAAGGACTCAGGAGTATAGTCCTATGATTATGAGATAATTTACGTATCTCCACTAATTCCTTAACTTGAGCCAAATCTTCCTTTCATCATTTGCATAGTAGAAGCAAAGAAAATATTTTCACTTTTCAGCAGCAGCTTTTCTTTGTGAATATTGAAGCTCTTTAAGGGACAAATGTCTAATTAAGCATTAATGCTCATATTGCCTTAGAGAGGTGAACAGAGATATTTACTATCCTCTCACTGAGGATGTTAGACCCATGCTAAGTAGCTAACAGATGTCTCCGTGCTGTCTCTCTGCCACACTGTGTCCTCATCCTTATACTTAGTAATTCCCAGTATTCACAGTCCCAGGGAACTAAGAGAGCATTGAAAGAGCACTTGTCTCTGGGCCAGGACACGTGGGCTCAGATCCTGGCTATGCCACTAATCTGTGGGACCTTGGACATTTTTGTCAGCCTTTCTGTGCCTCAGCTCCTGTATCTGTAAATTGTAGCTCACACGACTTGTCAAACCAACCAGATTGGAGGAGAAAATGTTTGTGAAAACAAATATGTATGCGGTAGCTGCAGAAAGGGAAATATTCCTGTTTCAAAATGTGGGCCTATGTTTTGTTACAGCATTTTTTATCATGTATTAATTTATAGTCTCTGGTTTGCACATTCATTACTGAGACCAGAAGTAGAAGTCCCTCCTTATATGTTATCCCAATATTACTTACCTACTCACCTTTGTCATCTTCCATTGATGTTCCCAGACTCTTTGTAAAAAATGTAAGGAAAGAAACAGACTATGGTCAGGACAATGATCTATTGTACTCTGAACTACAAGATACCAGTAAGTGGCTGCCACTTTCTTTTCTTTTTTTAAGTTAATGTATTTATTTTGAGAGCACAGGCAGGGGAGGGGCAGAGAGAGAGAGAGAAGAGAGAAAGAATTCCAAGCAGGCTCTGCACTGACAGCATGGAGCCTGATACAAGGCTTGAACCCACGAACCCTGAGATCATGACTTGAGCCAAAACCAACATTTGGATGCTTGGCCAACTGAGCCATGTAGGTGTCCCAATGGCTGCCATTTTCTAATGGTTTTTAATGACATTGTATTTCTTCACTCATTCAGACAAGCATTGCTAGTAATAGTTAAAAAAAAAAAAAAAAGAAAGGAAGGAAGAAATATACAAAGTTTCCAACAATAGGGGATTGCTCAAGTAAATGATAGTATTTCTGTATGATAGAAAGCCATTAATAAAAAGATATTGTCAATGAATATTTATTGGCATAGAATGATAGTCATGGTAATTAAATGAAAAAGCAACCCCAATGAGTAATGGACAAAACAATCTCATCATTATTTTTAAAAATGTATTTGAATAAAAATATTTGGAAAGATATACAAGGGCTATCTCTGGGGTGGTGGGATTACAGAAATAAGTTTTCCTTCTTTATTCTTATCTGTATTTTCTAACTTTCTATGATGAACATATGTTGCTATTGGCAAAAGAAAAAAGTGATTTAAATTAAATAAAGTCCCACTGATATAAAAGATACCTATGGGAATGAACACTATTTTGAAAAACATAAATGCCAACTCTGAATAATGAATTAAAGATGAACGTTTTTCAAAAATTTCATTCTTTTTTAAAAGGATGGAATCACTTAATGACGCTAAAATAAACCAGGTATTAATTGCAAACCTGTTTCTTCTCAGCTGAATTCTACCTTAAATTGTTTTTAAAATGGACTCACATCATGAAATAAGCATGATATTTTAAAATATCTAAATCAAACAATCACTGATAGTGATACAATATAATTTTTCTCTTTCTGCCAAAACATCACTTTATTTTATTTTATTTTATCTTAAATGTTTATTTATTTTTGAGAGAGTGAGACAGAGCACAAGCAGGGAAGGGGCAGAGAGAGAGGGAGACACAGAATGTGAAGCAGGCTCCAGGCTCCAAGCTGTCAGCACAGAGCCCGACACAGGGCTCGAACCCACGAATGGTGAGATCATGACCTGAGTTGAAGTCAGACTTAACTGACTGAGCCACTCAGGTGCCCCCAAAACATCACTTTAAAATAAATCACTTTTTAAGACAAGGAGGAGAGGCCTTTATCTTTCCTATCATATTGAAAACAGTTACAGGGCCTCTGGGTAGCTCAGTGAGTTAAACGTCTGACTTTGGCTCAGGTCATTATCTCACAGTTCATGAGTCTGAGCCCCACGTTGGACTCTGCTCTCAGTACAGATCCTGCTTCAGATCCTCTGTCTCTCTCTTTCTGCCCCTCCTCCCCTCTCAAAAAATAAATAAACATTTAAAAACACTCACAGAAAAATCCTGTAAGTTACCAAGTGCCTTCTATGTGCCTATGTGTCAGATACTTGGAATGTTAAATTGATTGACTAATTTATTTAATCATAACTGCCTTAAGAGATAAGTATTACTGTGTTCATTTTATAGTGGCTGAAAACTAAAATCCACAAAGTTAAGATTCTTACCCAACCATAAGTAGCAGAATCACATGTCTTAAAAAAACACTTAAATTATTTATTGATTCCACGCTGCTAGCCATTGTGTTGTGTGCTGGGAGTATACCAATGAACTGTGTCCCATCCCTCAAATTTGGATGACATGGACCAAATAATTACAAATGTAATGAAGGTTACAAAAGGGGAAATACAAAATGTAGAAGAGGAATTAATCTGGTCTGAAACATCTGTCCCATATAAAGACATTTAAACCAAGATATGAAGCACGAGCAGGAGTTAACTGGACAAAAAGACATGGAAGAGTAACAGGAAGAGTAGCAGGAACAGTATGTGCGAAGGGGTCAATACCACGGTAATTCCTGGTAGCAGGAACAGTATGTGCTACGTCCTGAGATGACATTTTGCTACAACAATCCGGCACAATCATCCACAACTGGCTTGAAACAATAAGTATTTCTTTCACCTGAGTCTGTGCATCAACTACAACTTGGCTGGACTTGGCCGGACTCCAGGGTTCAGGTCTCTCTCACATGTTGCTCCTTCTTTTTTGACCAATGGCTTTCTTGGACATGCTCTTTTCATAGTACATGGCAAAAGCATACACAAGCAAATTTAAGACCTCATGTTCAGGAACATTTCACTGGCTAAATCAAGCTGTATGGCTACCCCCAAATTAAATAGGATGGGGAAAGTATTTTACCCACAGTGGATTGTACTTCAGAGCCACATAATACTGAATGTGCACGAATATGGGAAAGATGTGAAGAATTGTGAACAATGATTCAGTCAACCATGCCTGTGTTTTTCAGGAACCCATTGCCAATACATTGGCAAATGTATTGAGTGAGTTGGGGAAGGATACTACTCTCATTGGCTGTTCTTGGGAACTTCTCATTACAGAGATTCCATATATAAGTATAAAACATAAACATAAACGTATAAACTCACTCTAAAAGAAAACGACTTTCTTTCTTCCTGAGCTTTATTTCCCAAGAGTTGGCCAACGTTGAAGTATAAGTGGTTATCCCACAGAGCTAATATAGTGTTGATTGAATTAACTATTCCTCCTCTGTTACGTATGAAATATTGGGTCTCTGTGTGACAGTAGCACATTCAGAAGCTATGCCTCAGAGTCAATGAAACCAGTGTTCGAACCTCTGAGCAAATAGCCTTAAATTTGGTTGCTACTCATGCTCCTGGAATGGAGGTCAGCTATTTTATACACAGTGAATAAGACAAACCAGTCGTAAAACGTGAGGAAACATCTCATTTAACCACTTTATCCCATGAAACACGATCTTCCATTTGGTCAGATCGTTTTGATAATGTTACAAGAATAGTTGAGTTTATTTTTACCCTTTGCTGTACAGATACATTCACTTGCTTTACAAGTGCTTAAGTCTAATGCCTGAATGAACAGGTGTGGGGACAAGAGTTGGCCAGATATAAACTCATACAGTTCGTGTGTTTGAGAAGCATAGGCTTTTTTAAAACAGAGAATTCATTCAACACAGAGTGCCAATGCATTACTAGCTGTCATGGTATATTCTGCCACGGAAAATTGTATTAGTTTCAGTTGATGTTATTTTATTTTCCCTCTTGCTGATAAGAAGAGACTAAACAGAAATTACTGCCTTTATGATGATCCTGTTCTGGAGCCAAAATTTTCGCTTTGTTTGTTAAAAGCTCAATTTTGTAATCCTGAGGATTTAAAAAAGAGTCTGTTATTCTTTTTGACAATACATATTTCCCATAGAAACAAAATTTTTTTAGCTAGCTCATATGTAAATTTCACAGTAAAACAGGTGCCATTTCAAGGGAAATCAGTGGTTCTAATAAATACAATGGATTTGGAGCAAGTCCTTTCCCCTCATCTCGTTCACAGTTATGTAAGCTTTCAACTTGGATACATTTTGTATTTCACTACTCTGTTTACAAAGCAGCATTTAAGAGAGGCTACGGTTTTCTGACTTCCTTTTCTGATATACTTTGAATCTTCTTCCTTGAGCTCCTTTTCATCCTTATGTGAGTTTTCCAGTTCTTTCAGCCTGGCGCCCCGTCAAAAGGCAGCATAAATGTGCACATTCCAAGTACTGGCCTGAGTAATGACATTCTCTCACACATTCCCTTAGTGGAAATGCAGGAATGGGAAGAAAAATACCCTGATTGTCAGGAACAAATGCAGTCCCTTATTACTTCCTGATGGTTAGTTTTATAAAGGGGCTTTGGGAAGCATATGCTTGTGTGTCTGTTCAGATATCATTCCATGCATTGAAGAGGCATTGATTTCTGAGGGCGAATCATGGGGTGATTACAGAGTACCGCCAGTCAAGCAGACTTGGGCTTAATTCATGAGTCCTGTCCACAGACCTGTCATTTTTGCACAATTAAGAAGCTGATGTACTTAAGGTTTCCTTCTGAAAATGGAAATAACCGTATTGTTTTTATGACAACTTTCAGTGTGTAAGTAAGCCCAACCAAGTGAAAGTGGTAGTTTATTAGAAAGTGGTTGCAGTATTAGTAAAATCAACCTGATTAATACTTCTCTCCCATTACCCCCTCTGTCCCATGGAGCTGGCCTGTTTACCTAAACTGGCCAAATTAAGTGACTGCTTTGCCGTTGTACAGACCCAAATTCTTTTTTTATACTGATGATAGTTTAAGATGAGTATAAAAGGTACATACACTCTCCATTGTTATGAAATAATAAAGTATTAGAGTTAGTAGAGTTAGTAGACATGTTTCTAGTTCATGACGAGGATTTCTTTTCTTAAATTTAGCAGCTTTGCCTTTTAGTCCATATTTTCCCAGTCCTTTATTAGAAATTTCATTTCAGCTTAAATATGATAGACATTATAAAACACTTTAAAATCCTTTCTGGAAGGAGGTCCAATGTTAAACAGTTGGTAAACAATATAGAAGATTGATTAATTTAACTGACTGGTTTGCCATTGTATAGAATCAAATTCTTAATAGAATTACAGCCCCAATTGATAGGGACATATGGGTCTTAAACTTTGAAGATGTTTAGAACCTTTAAGAATCAGCTGGTATAGTTCTCTTTAAAAATGATAGGATCATATCAGATTATCTTTTTCAGGATGCTGAAAGATTTAAATAAAAATTTGTTTTGTTATTACTGGATTAGATCATATAGTTTTATACATTTTGACTACTTGTGAGTTAGTCTGCTGTAGTAGAAAAGCTGAAGCTTCAGAGACCTAAATATGAATTCTTTCCTTTCTAGTTATATGATCCCCCCGCAAACCCAACAATAAAATTGGGGCACCTGGGTGGCTTAGTGGGTAAAGTGTCCGATTACAGCTCAGATAATGATTTCATAGTTTATGGGTTCGAGCCCTGCGTCGGGCTCTGCGCTGACACCTCAGAACCTGGAGCCTGCTTCAGGTTCTGTGTCTCCCTCTCTCTGTCCCACCCCTGCTGGTGCTCTGTCTCTCTCTCAAAAATAAATAAAAATATGTAAAGTTTTGTTAAAACTTATAAAGCTAATAGAAGAAGATACTAGAGATGTTAAAAGTTCTCAAACTGCAAACCAGGAGTTGAAAATTTAATAGATTTGACTACATTTTAAAAGTTAAGAATATCTGTTAAAGGATCAACACAATAGGCAAAATTAGCAAAAAAGGTGGCAAAATGAGAAAAGATTTATAACATCATAAATTTACAAGAGATTAGTAACTAGATATACCAAGAAGCCTCAGTATTCCCATGTTTTAAATGGCAATAATAATAATAGAAAGTAAAGTGCTTAGCACAGATCCTGGCATACAATTAATACTTACGGTTTGTTATTACTAGTTCACCTGTTCTTATACTCTTGACAGAACGCATTTTGTGTTAAGCCATGATACATGGACCCTGAATTTCCAGTTTCTGCATGGTTTTGTATTGCCAGCTTATGGAATTACAGAGAAATGAATGTGCAAGTGTCCAGCCAGTCTCAATAACCACAAATGCTGTTTGAAATGTGTCCCCAGAGAAGTCAGTGGTTAAAAGAAAAGCAGGGAAAACATGAGTGGTGGTTCCCATGACACGTAGGTGAGTAACATGCTGTGTACACTGTTGTAGCTTTGGAACCAGCCTCCAAGGACACCTGCCAGGTGATGTGGCAAGAAGAGTATGCTTCACTGCCTGAAGCGTGAATCTTGTGGCTGTCATATTCCATCCTGACTGAGGCTGGGCCACAAGAGTGTTGTGTCCAGCGGACAAAGAGACTAGATGGAGTAGCTCCCCACTCCTTATCTCTGTCCAGGGGTCACATATGACTGGTGGGTGAAAAGGCCAAGTGGGCCTGCCCTTTCCGGCTGGGTTTCCTGGGGACTGCCATACCCAGAGGGCAGGTTGGCCACTAAGAGATGGCTCTGCTCATTGCCAGCCTTGCTCTCTGAAAGCAGAGCTTTGTCTTTTTCTGCTTTATGACCTCAGCTTCAGGGAAGGCTTTGGCCTCCCAAGTGTGGCCTGAGAACATGGATGATGACGCACAGGGGCAGAAAGCAGTACGCTGCACTCAGTGGCATTGACCTGAGCTGCATCCACTGCTGGAGCTTGGGGGATGGATAAAGCAAGTCAGCCAGGGCCACCCTGCTGTCAGGGAAGGAAAATAAATTAATGACAACTCTGTTCCAAGCACTATGACACACATCTTTTCCTTCAATTCTCGGTAAACCTATGAAATGAACATTCTTCTCCCTGTGTTACAGATGTGAAAAGTGCAGCTCAGAGAGGGGAAATTGCCTAAGTTACCTCACTTGTAGGTGACCCACTGGAATTTGAACCCTAGTTCTACTTAACTCAGAGATTCACAAGTGATTGTTTTCTTTCTTCTTCTCCTCCTCCTCCTCCTCCTCCTCCTCCTCCTCCTCCCCCCTCCCCCTTCCCCTCCCCCTCCTCCTCCTCCTTCTTCCTTTTTTTTCAATGCCCACACTCTGTGTCTACAGAGTTGGAGCAGTGTTGGGTGGGGGGTGGGACAGATCTGTGGCTTGGACTCCAGGTGGGTCCCATCAATGTCTGATCTTGGCAGGCAGTTTAGTTAGGTGATGGAAAGCCAGTTACATTTCCCAGAGCTGTATCTGAACATGTGCCCCTCTGGTCAGCTGATTTTAGGTGTGGCTTTGATTTCTGAGCAGAAACTGTGTTCCTGAGAAATCATGACATCCTTGAAGTGTTGTGTTTTGCATGTCATTCAGAGAAGCTCACAGTCCCAGGAGACACATTACACACTATGGAGGGATTTCCTCTCCAGGAAGGAAACCAGGAAGGGCCTCCAAGACAGAAAAAGCTTGCTCCCAAGTGGAATTTCATTTCTCTGTGCTTTTGGGGTCTGACAAGTTCTTTGAAGAACTGGCTTCATTAGCTGCTGATGGAGACGTCTCTTGTCCACACATCTGCAGGTGACTTACTTTGTGCTTGAGAGATTACAAGTATTTTTGTACTAGTGCTACTGAAGGTCAGCAAGAGTGCCATTGCTACTTGTTCTTGTTCCTGTCTTTAAGGCCTATGGTAATGACTAATAATGATCATAATCATGATCATGATAGTGATCATCACCAACTATTGACTGTGTATTTGCTATGTGATAGGCTATGTAATAAGTTCATTTTATGTTCACAACAACTCCCTGAAGTGTTTATTCTTTAGGATTGGCTTAACTTAACTGCAAGTAGCAGAAATCCCACTTCCATCCAACCAAATGAGGGATTTATGTTTCTTATAGAATAAGTCTAGTGGCAGGTAATTTAGTCTGAGTATGAAGGCCCATGATGCCATCAAGAACCCAGGCTCCTCCTTCTCTGGGGCTTTCTTCCTTATGTTTGCAACATGCCTATTCTCCTTCGTGCATCACAGCTGATTTTTAGGCAGAAAGAAGGAAAAAGGGCAAAGTCTAAGTGGCAAAAACCAGAAGGGTGAAAATAAGCTGAATCTGCTCCCTCCAACAAGCTTTCTCAGAAACTCCAAATGGTGCCTCTAGGGCCACCTCAGTGTCCAGAACTGCTTTACATGCTCATATCTAGTCATAAGGGAGTCTGGTAATCCAAGAATGTGTCCTTCCTCAGGAAGGAAAGAAGGAGGCACGGCTATTGGTTAGGTAACTAGCAGTGCCTAGTTCATGTAGTTCCTATTTGTTGAAAATGTATAGACAAGGAAAATTAAATTAAAGAAGTTAAGTGTTTGCCAGAGGTCACCTAGCTAGGGAGTGACATGGCCCAGACCTGAATCCAGGTATGTCTGTTTCTGAAACTACATTCCTAAAAGCTCTACTTGAATTTGTTCCTGATGCTTGGGGGTGTCTGGGCTGGAGAATAGAGGACTTTAGGGTGCCCTCTTAGGAGACAAAGAGGAGGATTGATTTGTCAGCTTCTTGAGAATAGTGCAAGGAGTAACATATGAAAGATATGGAAAAGCACAAGGCAAGGAGGTGATTTATAATAATTAGTAATTAATTGTTATGTGGGTTGCACAGCAAACTATTACCAGAAACATTTGTTTGGAGATTAGAACCCCATAAGAGGAGATCCCTAAACTGATTGATAGTTTGGGTCTATTGTGAGTTCAAAATCCTGGGTCTACCCTTAGGATTATAAGGATTATAGGAGAATATTATGAATGAATGAATGGCACATGAATATATGCCAACAAATTGGACAACCTAGAAGAAAGAGATAAATTCCTAGAAATACATAACCTCCCCAAACTGAATTACAAAGAAATAGAAAGTTGAAACAGACTGATTCCCAGCAGTGAAATTAAATCAGTGATCAAAAAACCCCTTGGGCACCTGGGTGGCTCAGTTGGTTAAGTACCCAACTCTTGATCTCGGCTCAGGTCATGATTTCATGTTTTGTGAGATCAAGCCCCACACTGGGCTCTGCGCTGACAGTGCAGGGTCTGCTTGGGATTTTCTCTCTCCCTGTCTCTCTGCCCCTCCCCACTTATGCGCTCTCTCTCTCTCTCAAAATAAATAAATAAATAAACTTTTAAAAAGTGTTAAAAAAAAAACCCAACAACTCCCAACAAACAAAAACCCAGGACCAGATGGCTTCATATGTGAATTCTACCAAAAATTTAAATAAGAGTTAATACTTATTCTTCTCAAACTATTCCAAAAAAATTGAGAAGTTGAATAGCTTCCAAATTCATTTTATGAGGACAGTATTACCCTGACACTAAATCAGATAAAGACACTACAAAAAGCTACAGGCCAATATCTCTGATGAACATAGATACAAAAATTCTCAACAAAATATTTGCAAACTGAATCCCACAATACATTAAAAAAATCATTCACCACACTCAAGTGGAATTCATTCCCAGGATGCAAGGGTGTTTTGGTATACACAAATCAATCAATGTTATACATCACTTCAACAAGCAAAGGATTAAAACCATATGATCATTTCAATAGCTGCTGAAAAGCTTTTGACAAAGTACAACATCCATTCATGATAAAAGCTCTCAGCAAAGTAGGTTTAGAGGCAACTTACATCATCAACATAGTAAAGGCTATGTATGAAAACCTCACATTTAACATCTGGTGAAAAACTAAAAGTTTTTCCCCTAAGATTGGGAACATGACAAGAATGTCCTCTCTTGTCATTTTTATTCAATATAATATTGGAAATCCTAGACATAGCAATCAGACAAGAAAAAGAAATAAAAGGCATCCAAATTGATAAGGAAGAAGTAAAATGTTCACTATTTGCGGATGACATGGCATATAGAAAACCCTAGGGGTGCCTGTGTGGCTCAATTGGTTAAGCATCTGACTCAGTTTTGGTTCAGGTCATCATCTCACAGTCCTTAGCTGGAGCCAGCCCCATGTTGGGCTCCACACTGGGCATGGATTCTGCCTAAGATCTCTCACCCTCTGCCCTTCTCTCACTCATGCCTACATCCTCACTTTCTCTCTCAAGAAAAAGGAAACTGTGTGCTTGGGTGGCTCAGTTGGTTAACTGTCCAGCTCCGGCTCATGTCATGATCTCACAGTCCATGAGTTTGAGCCCGGTGTTGGGTCCTGTGCTGATAGCTCAGAGACTGGAGCCTGCTTTGGCCTCTGTGTCTCCCTCTTTGTCTGTGCACCTCTCTTGCTCATGCTCTGTCTCTGTCTCTCTCAAAACTAAACATTAATAAAAAAAGGAATCCCTTAAGACTCCACCAAAAACTGCTAAACTGATAAATGAATTCAGTAAAGTTCCAGGGCACAAAATTAATATATAGAAATCTGTTGCATTTCTATACAATAATAATGACGTAGCAGAAAGAGAAATTAAGAAAATAATCCCATTTACAACTGTACCAAAAAGAATAAAATATCTAAGAATAAACTTAGAGTGAAAGGCTTGTACTCTGAAAACTGTAAAATGCTAATGAGAGATATTGAATGTGACACAAACAAATGGAAAGATTCCATGCTCATGGATTGGAAGAACGAATATTGTTAAAATGTCTATACACTCACCAAATCAATCTACAGATACATATACGATACACAGAATTTAACTCAAAATGAATTAAAGACCTAAATGTGAAATCTGAAACTATAAATATCCTAGAAGAGAGCAGAGGCAGTAATATTTCTGACATTGGCCATAGCAACATTTTTCTAGATAGGTCTCCCAAGGCAAGGGAAACAAAAGCAAAAAGACACTACTGGGACTACATCAAAATAAAAAGCTTCTACACAGCAAAGCAAACCTTCAACAAAACTAAAAGACAATCTAGTAAATGGGAGAAGATATTTGAAAATGACATATCCGATAAAGGGTTAGTATCCAAATAATCCAGTTGAAAATGGGCAGCAGATAATAAGAATAGACGTTTCTCCAAAGAAGACGTACAGATGGCAACAGACACGTGAAAAGATGCTCAACATCACTCATCACCAGGAAAATGCAAATCAAAACCACAATAAGGTATCACCTCACACCTGTCAGGTGGCTAAAATGAAAAACACAAGAAAATGTTGGTGAGGATTTGGAGAAACAGGAACCTTCATGAGCTGTCAATGGGAATACAAACTTGTGCAGCCACTGGGGAAAATAGTATGGAGATGCCTCAAAAAATGTAAAATAGAATTACCATAAAATCTAGTAATTACACTAACAGGTATTTACCCAAAGAATACAAAAACACTAAATCAAAGGGATATATGCACCCATATGTTTATTACAGCATTATTGACAATAGTCGAATTATAGAAGCAACCCAAATGTCTATTGATAGATGAATGGATAAAGAAGTGATGTATGTATACTGTGGAATATTACACAGCTATAAAAAAGAATTATATCTTGCCATTTGCAACAACATGAATTGATCTGGAGGTTATAAACTGCTAAGTGAAATAAGTCGGAGAATAACAAATACCATATGATTTTTCACTCATATGTGGAATTTAAGAAGGCAAACAAACAAAGAAAAAAGAGACAAACCAAAAATCAGACTCTTAACTACAGGGAACAAACTGATGATTACCAGAGTGGGGGTGAGTAGGGGATGGGTGAAATAGATGTAGCGGATTAAGAGTACACTTATCATGATGAGCACTCAGTAATACATAGAATTGTTGTATCACTATATTGTACACCTGAAACCAATATAACACTATGTTAATTGTATGGGAATTACAGGTTTTTAAAAAAAATCCTGGGTCTAGGAAATAAAAAATGTCTAAGATAGAATAATCCTGATTAGAAGAAGTGTCTGAAGGCTTTCAGATGGAAGGTAGAAGCATCTTGATTTGTCAGAGGTAGAAGGACCATACAATTCATGGTCCAAATTGGGGCATTTTTTTTTAGAGTGAAAGGGGTATTTATGAGTACTTATGTTGGGACAGAAGGTGAATACAGGGTTATTGCAGAGTGAATGGAACTTTGGCTACCCAAGGCACAGGCTTCTGATGAATAAAGGAACAGGGAGGCTTAGACTTCATGGGCAATAGTAGTAAGAGGATGACCAAAAAGGATAGATACCCCCAAACCAGAGCCCTCCACTTGCTTAGGTTGGACCTTTGAAGAGGCACTTCTTAGCCTATAATGGACTTTGGTAAAAGGTGTTAAAATGTGATGGATAGGGACAATGAGTGACTAGTGGAAATGTGCACCTGACATAGACTTTTGTTCCCTGAATCTACTCTAGTATGACTCCTTTTTTTTTTTTAATGTTTATTTTTGAGAGAGAGAGAGCATGAGCATAGGTGTGAAGGGGACAGAGGATCCAAAATGGGCTCTACACTGATAGCAGAGAGCCCAGTATGGGGCTCGAACCCACAAAGCTCGAGATCATGAGCTGAGATGAAAATGGACACTTAACCAACTGAGCCCCCAGGCCCCCCTAGCACAACTCCTTTTTAAGAGACATTGAGCTTGGATAGTGCCATGTTCCTTACTGAGTCATGAACCTGGCCCATTCTAGATGGGGAAGGAAACTGGATTTCACATATCCTGAACCTTTTCCCAGCATTTAAAAACTGCTTTTCTGATTTGCTCAGTCACCTTAGGCAAGTCACAGACTCTCCCTGTGCTTTGGCTTTTCCTTTAGTGGAAATAAAATGGGAATAATAGTTAACACAAGACAAAAAAATGATTCAAGACCTTCCAACGAAAGATGCCGCATGGAACCTAGAGATATTATTTTTATGGCAGTGGTTAGTTGAGCTGCTTCCTGTCTCATCCCCTCTCATTAGGTCACAGGGCACATCATAAACATGGGTTTGGCCAGTGACTGGTATTTGATGATGTTGGCACCAGAGATGAAGGAAGGAATTTCTCTCTGGCTTGTGTTTCACTATTAACCTCCTCACGCCTCGAACTCACTGTCTACTGGTGTAGAAACTGGAGACTGGCAGTAATCTCAGCTGGTGATTTCACAGAAGCAGCAGCCTATTCAGGAAACCTTTAAGTAATGATGCTATTAAAATGTTGCCATTATTCCTTCCTTAATTCCTTTAATCAGTAAACACTGATTTAGTGGCTCTGTGTGCCAGGTTCTGTTTCCCAATCATATAGCAAGGTGCATGGTAAACATTAAACTCTCTGATGTTTACATTTTTAAAAGTTACTAAGTTTGTAATAAGTACCAGATATTGTATGAAAGTGCTGAATCTCTATATTGTACACCTGAAACTAATATTACTCTGTATATTAACTAACTGGAATTTAAATAAAAGTTAAAAAAAAAAAACTCTCTGATGTTTGATGAATCAAGGAATCTGTCAGAGATGTAAGGTTTGGAGAACTGGTCTCCAGCTGCAATCTTGCATCTCTCTTATCTATCCTGACACTTAAAACACTTCTAAATGCAAAACAGCGTTTGTTACCCATTTTTTGAAGATCAAGACCAGACTTCTTCATATGGCATAGAATAACCTTCAGGATCTGGTCCCTTCTGTCTCATCTCTCACAGAGCCCCTTTTAGGACTCCTGAGTTCCAGCAGTTGAGGCTTCCCTACAGTCCTCTGATATAGTAAATATTTTGGGTTTTTTGGGTCTCATAGTGTCTCTTGCAACTACTTGATGCTGCTGTTATAATCTGAAAATAGCCATAGACAAAATGTAAATGACCAGCCATGGCTGTGTTCAAATAAAACTTTATTTACAAAAACGATGTGGTGCCACAGGTTTGATCCCAGGGCTGTAGTTTGTTGATCTCTGCTTTAAACCTTTGCTAATGCTATGGCTTGTTCACGTACCTGTTTTAAAGACCTCTTCTTCCCCCGTTCATTTGGCCATTATCTATTTGTCACTTCAAGCCTGAGGCCTTTCTCTACTACCCTGGATAGAATAGGTTACTCGCTTCACTGTATTTTATGCATACCGCTTGCTTATCTGTTTTTCTATCCTAACCTGATTTATTGAAACTTTATTCCTTCATTCATGCATTTATTAGTTCATTCATTCTATAATACTTAATGACTGCTCACTAACTGGTAGAGTTGACTTTTTAGCCTTTGTACATCACCTACCCGAAAGCCTGGCACATAAAGCATGCCTAATACCTGCTTTTTGAATAAATGAGGATAGAACACAGGGAAGAAGTCCATTGCCAAAGGTATTATTTGTGTTTTTGGTTTAAGTGCCCAAAGTAGGGCAATTTTCTTTACTGATTTTGAAACTGCTCCACTGTATAGGAGCATTTGGTCAGCTGGTTGTGTTTGGGACTTTCCTTCAAGGTTTTTGTAGCTTGGTCTGGAATAGTGTGGTAGCTTCCACTTGTTGTCTGTCCTTATCTCCTTTCCTGAGTCCCTGGGGTCCTACTTTATGGGGACACTGTATGGCCGGACGAAGAGTAGCAGCACCAGATTCCAAACTCCTGTGTGGACAGGTGACCAAGCTCAGGAGAACTGAAGTTCTTTCTTTTTTTAAAAATAGTTTATTGTCAAGTTAGTTTACATATAACACCCAGTGCTCATCCAACAGGTGCCCTCCTCCATGCCTGTCTCCCCCCCCTCCTCTCCCCCACCCCATCAGCCTTCAGTTTGTTCTCAGTATTTTAGAGTGTCTTATGGTTTGTCTCTCTCCCTCTCCCCAACTATTTTTTCCCCTTCCCTCCCCACCATGGTCCTCTGTTAAGTTTCTTCTGTTCCACTTATGAGTGAAAACATACGGTATCTGTCCTTCTCTGCCTTATTTCGCTGAGCATAACACCCTTGAGTTCCATCCACGTTGCTACACATGGCCAGATTTCATTCTTTCTCATTGCCATGTAGTACTGCATTGCATAGATAAACCACATCTTCTTGATCCATTCGTCCGTTGATGGACATTTAGGCTGTTTCCATGTTTTGGCTATTATTGAAAGTGCTGCTATGAACGTTGGGGTCCATGTGCCCCTATGCATCAGCACCCCTGTATCCCTTGGGTAAATTCCTAGCAGTGCTATTGGAATTGAAGTTCTATTACCAAAAGTGTCTCTTACTCTTCTTTTTATACAGATCAGTTGTTTTCATTGCTTTTTGAGAGAGCAGGGCTATCTGCACTAAGGGGCTTAAAAGTCTCATAGCAAGAAGATATTGAAATTGCTTCTTGGAGAATCTAAATGTACTTTTTATTTTTTTTTTTTTCCACCCACAATCTCTGGCTCTTTGCGAGTGATTCTGAAGTAAATGTAAAAATGAAGCTTCTTGGGTACTTATATTACAGAAACCATTTCATGGATCCACAAAGCCCAGAAATATTTGAAGTAGGCTTTTTAAGCCTTTTTTCCCCCCACAAAATTTACAACCCATTCTAAATGTAAGCAGAACATTTATTGCATTGCTTGTCACCAATAGAAACAAAATGACTTCATTCAGTTTCAACCTGGTCAGATGAAGTTTTTCAGTGGTTGCCAGGAAGGTCATGTGTTTGCAGTCAGGGGTAGGGAAAAGAAAATGGTAACAGCTTGTTACAAAACAAACACTAAACCTCCACATGGTTTCTCATGTTTCAAGAGCAAATAGGAAAGGAGCCCCAACTGGGCATTGTAGCACAGAGTGTGAATTGGGTAAACACTAAAGAATATTCTGGGTCTCTTTACCTTCTTTTCAGTATGAGAAGCTGGTGAAGGAAGTGGCAACTGAACAGAATACAAGTGTGTTGTTTAGCAACTCATCCAGCAGGTAATAGAAAATTAAATAAATCAAAGTTCCATTGTGATAGAGTTGTTTTCATGGAGGCATCTACAATCTGCCTTCCCTGACATTTTAAGATGGATTACCTCTGTGAGGAAACCATGGTGAGAAGAAATGATGTGTCTGTGTTTCGGAGGAGGAAGGAGAGAGGCAAGGTTATAAACTAATCTTTAGTTACAAAAGAAAAAGAAGACATTTAGTGTTGCTAAATGACCAGGACCACAAAGGGTAGTAAACATAGCAAAAGCAAAGTGGAGAATGTGTGGTATTAGTGAGCCAACCGCATTGCAACACTCATGCAATTTGGTGGTAAAAAACTCCTGGCAAGTTCCTCATTTAGTAAGTTGTTGTCACCGTGTATTTTGAATAGACTCACAATAATGTCTGTGCGCATGTGTGCGTATTTAGGTGGGTAAGACATTGGTAAATGAGTTTAATAAATAAATGTGCTGCTTGCCTACGGTATTAAAGTTTAAAATAAAATACTGTCTTCACTCTTGTTTCTGGCATGAACAAGTATCTTACTTTTGGCAATTCCCATCTAAAGTTAAGTGTCACTATTTGACACTGTCTAGCAGAACTGAAATTTACATATGCTTCATCTCTGCAATTCTACTTTAAGATATTGATTCATAGTTCTGTTCATACATATGTGCAAAAATATGTTTGTGGGAGCAAGAAAAATTGGAAACCGTCTATCAGTAGGGGGCTGGGTAAATTTTGGGACATCCATACAATGAAATATAGTTTAGCTGTTCAAATGAAAGAGGTATATCTAACTATATATGGATTTACAAGTAACTCTACAATGTCTTGTTAAGACTCACTAAAGGAACAGAGAATGATGTGCGAGAAAAGGAGGTGTGCATATAGTCATATAAGCTTGTACATACACAGGATATTTCTGGAAGGATACCCAGGAATTGTAATAGTGGATGCCTCTATGGAAAAGATTGGGCTTCAGAGGTGAATGAAAATTTACTTTCTACCTCCAAACTGTTTTTGCACCATGAAATTTTTATTGGCCATGTATACAAATCATTTTCAGAAAGAATTTGAAGGGAAATATCATTTTTTTACCAATTGAGGTTTTGCTGCTGGTGGGATCAGTGCCCAATGAAATAGACTAAAATCTATGGTCTGATTTGTAGACTAAAAATGGCTTACAACTCTACAGAAGAAGGCATCTTTCAGATACATTATATTTGGGAAGAGTATTTCAGTAACTAATGAATAATAAAAACAACTGGTTTGGGCTACTACTTTTACGCTGGCAATTTGGAATCCTAGCAAGAGCTATGTAGGAAGTCCAGGGCCTCTCCTCAGATAGTCATGGCAAATACCTCACGTTGCTGGGTGGCCCTCATTTACAGCCTGTAAAACATTACTTAAAGCCTATTAAGTTCTCATATATGCTAATTCCATACCTCTCAGAGAGTCATCATTGCCATTTCTTTGCCTGTGCATGAATAAAGAGTGCTTGGGAAGATAAACACTTACAGGTTTTTTGTGGGTTTTTTTTTTTTTTTTTTTGCATTAAATAATAGGCCCCTCACTGCCAGGAGCTGATAAACTGTGGCCTTTAGAAGCCAGTCACCTGACAGCTACCTAGCAACTTAAGTTGGGCTCCTGGCAGAAGAGTGGTAAGCAGGGAAGAGTGCTTCGCAGGGAGGTTTCGGACAGGACGTTCTTCACTTGACCTTTACTAGCCCGTGTTATCTCTTGTAATGTTAGGTTTATTGTCAATTAACACTTTATCCGTCTGTGTCTTCTCTCTTCTCAAACAGACTGCAGGCTCTTTGCGTGTTAGACTGCTGTCTTCGTTCATTCATTTGTTCATTGATGGAGCAAATAATTAATATGTAGCTATCACAAGTGGATGCTACGCGGAGACCCAGGGGGAGCAGGGATGAATGAGACCTCTCCCTTGCCTCCAAGGCACTAACAGCCTACTAGTCTCTTCACAGTCTGATAGTCTCATTCAGATTTGTATCTCCCAAGATCACTGACACAGAAGGGGATCAAGAAGGTGCTTAATAAATGCTGGTGGGTTGAGAAATCGCTCCAGATATGAACCCAGAACTGTGCCATGACACTGTGGGTGTGCATTAAATTTTTCTGAGGAACTTTCAGTAAATCTTCAGACAATTTCCTGAGACATCTTCAATAAGAGCATTTAGAAATGAAATTTCTTTCTTCGATCAGATGTTTCTCGTCGTGGGAATGGACTCTTTTAGGGCTAATGTTGAGGGCAACAATTATTCTGGCCCAATAGCCAGAGTTATAAACTCCTGAGGAAGTGGTCTCGCTTTTCACTTTTCACACAGACAACCCTATTCACCAGCAAAGGGCACAGGAAGAGAGAAGACAGGGAAACTAATGCTTCCTGTGTGTTTCATGGCCTGGAGCTCCACACGCTTTACTTTAGTTAGTTAACAACCATCCAAGGAATAAAGATACTGATGTAGAGAAAAAGAAATGTGCATTTTTGGTATTGACCTGGTGGTTAGTAGGAGAAAGATCTATTTGCATGTATGTATGCATGCATACATATGCATGTATAATTTAAAAGTGAATATTTACCAAGCACTCTTCTAAGTACAAGGTGCCTAAAGAGATGTAAGCCATAGTCTGTGCCCTCAAGGAGATAAATGATATAAAGAAACACATCCAAAGTTAAATAGCCATCTGAAAATTACGTAACAATAACAGGTTTTAGAGCTGGCTGGATCTATAGTGAAAATTGGATCCAGATTTCCATTTAATGGCATGTGCACATCATTGGTAGCAGGAAAAGTAGTTTGGATATTATACAAATATGTTAAGATGTCCTGAATTATTTACTTTAATATGCATTAGAAAAATCTATACCTAGCATATTAAACCCTTGAGTATATGGATATTACCACTTACTACACAATTACATGTGATAGTAAGTTGATTTAAAGATTATCTAAAGGAAAATATTAATTAAGTATAAAGATGTGGTTCGGGCACATGGTAGTAATTCCACTGGTGTTATTTGAAAAATCTGAGTTTGGAAAAGGCAGACCAAGTCCGGCCTCTGGAATACGGTGAGTTGTCTGAAGTCAGGAAGCCAACGGGGAACATAGACTAGAACCTGGTCACCTGACTGGTCCTCTGTCCCCACATCCTCATTCAATCACTACTTCCTATTTTGCAGATGAGGAAATTGTAGCCCCAAATGACCAGTCCTCTCTTTAGGGTGCACAGACTCATATGAGAATCTGACTCTAAAGTAGAAATGATAGAATTGGCCTCAAGAGGCACATTATAAGAGACTTTTAAATACAGAGAACAAACTGAGGCTTGATGTGGGTGGAGGGGCAGGTGGTGGTGGCTGGGGGAAATGGGTGGTGGGCACTGAGGAGGGCACTTGTTGGGATGAGCACTGGGTGTTGTACGTAAGTGATGAATCATTGGAATCTACCCCTGATGCCAAGACTACACTGTATACACTGTTAGTTAACTTGACAATAAATTATATATATACATATATATATGTATATGTATGTGTATATGTATGTATGTATATGTGTATATGTATATTTTATATGTATATATATAATTGGCCTCAAGAAAAACCAAAGTTAATAATTATAGATTGTTTATTATGCATGCCAGTATTATAAAAATTTCATATATACTAATTTAAGTTAATTCCCAAACCACCCCTGGAGACGTACTTAGCTATTTCTACCATTCCTCTTTCCATGAGGAAATTAAGAAATAGAGATCAAATAACTTCCCTGAGATTTGAACATGCAGACCTGGGATTTGAACCCAGGAACTACAGCTCCAAAATTTGTTTCCTTGAATACTGCACACACAGCTCACCAGTAATAAGGGAAGGGGTGAACGAGGCAATCATCTCCTGGTAAAATTGGAAGGAATCTGCTCAGACAGTATTCCTTCCCTGTGCCCTCTAGTTTCAAATTCCTCAGCTCACCTTTTGTTCATTTCATGGAAGGAATCCCTGCTTCAAACCATACTTTTTAATGTGAAAAACCCATGGCAGGAATCAGTGACTTCCAAAAGCAACACTTTTTTCTTTAAAGTTTATTTTTGAGAGAGAGATAGAGTGTGAGTGGGGGAGGCAGAGAGAGAGAGAGAAGGAGACACAGAATCCGAAGCAGGCTCCAGGCTCTGAGCTGTCAGCATAAGAGCCCATCATGGGGCTGGAATCCACAAACCCTGAGATGGTGACCTGAGCTGAAGTTGGACGATTAACCGACTGAGCCACCCAGGTGCCCCCAAAAGCAACACTTTTACAAGAAGAATTTGTAAGATTACCAATGTAACAATTGTAAAGAAATTATTGTACCCCCAAAGGGAGAAGGGGAGTCATGGGAGGTGAGTCCAGGGAAGGTAATTCGGGGACATGGTGAGGCTAGAAGTCACACAGGAGAAAAGACCCATGGAGGACTAGCCCAGAGTGCCCCAGGGGGCCACCAGGTGTTGTGAAAGCCCTGCCTGGTGTCCAGCGCTTGGCATAGCACCTGGCATATAGCAGGTGCTCCACAGCTTTGTCGAGTAATGGAAGCCTGCATGGAAACGGAAGCCAAGCGGGGAGGCAGGCACGGGTACAGTGATTGGAGGTGAGAGGGCATCAGACAGGCAGCCGACCTACTTCAGAACCGCTCCAGGTGAGCGGAGGAGGAGAGCACAGTGCCAGATTTCAACCAACAGACAAAGGAGCTGTGAGCAAACCATTAACACTGCTCCTGGTGTAACTGGGACACCTTGCTTTGGGGAAATCCGTTTCATTTTCGTCACCTACCAGAGCAGCGCCTGCTCAATGTTCTGGCCTCGACTCCCTTAGATGAAAACCCTCACCCTCCCTATAGGGTGCCGTGTGGTAGGCCAAGGCCATCTGGAGCCACAGCCAACCTCCTGGGCACTGGTGCCAGAAACGGAGGCTTTCTCTACCTCTCTGACAGGTGCTGACAGCTGAGGCACTGTATGCACCTGTGGGTTAAAGAACTGCCGGAAACCAGGACCCCGAGTTTAGAGCCTGAACATTCTTCCAGAGGCTACAAGGAGGAGCAACCTGGAGGGCCTGAGCCTGCGTTACATAAGCCGGGTGTTCGCAGGGCCCCGCTGAGGCACAGAGCCCCAGGCCTCCGGGAATTGCGCAACTCTTACGCAGAGGCACACTTGTTAAGTGTTGCAACATGACTCCACATCTTTATCAAAAATGTGAGGCATCCACCCCTCACACACTTAGAAAACACTAAAGCTCTTCTCCGCCAGGTGGTTAAGGCTGCTTGATCCGGCTGACAGGAGAGAAGCAGCACAGGGGGACGCGACTTACTGTAGTTCTTGGCTCAGGAAGCTGAACACTCAGTACCTTGTACCCCACTAGCCTTGGGCAGCGGAGGCCTCTGATAAAATGTACTTTTTTTTTGTTTGTTTTTCCTGGCAGTCTCATTTTGGGTTATAAATGGCTCATTATTTCCATCCCATAGATCCATTCTTGCCGCCCTTACATTCTCTTCCCGCTTTCTGAAATAACTGGAAGATTGGTAAAATCATCACTGACGAACCCTGCTTGTGACCTTGAGCAGAGGCCAAATTTCCACATCACTCATGTTGTCTACACTTGCTCCCGTGTGGGAGGGGTTGGCTGGGAAGGCTCCCCGAAAACAGGGGATATGATTCTATTTACACCAAGGCACTCGGTGCCCTTCAGTGCCAGGAAATGGCCTAGACTTTCACTTGCTCCAGTCCTGCAACCTTTTCAGAGGACTGTTGGGCAATCGTCAGAGGTTATAAAGTTGGAACAGCATTCCCCTCAGATAGGTCATTTTCCCTGCAGGACAGCTTGGAGGCAAATTTTATTAAGTATCAAGTAGCTGACTGAAAGCAGTATAAATAACGAAAGAGCATATGACAAACCCAGAGCTGAACGTGGCTAAACCCAGGCTGAATGTGTATATGAAACGTGTTTACTGTTATCAGCACCCAGGGCGATGTTCGCCTCGCAGCCATCCAAGAAAGGCATTGGACCATAGAAATGGTTATTGAGATTAAACCTTCGAAAAATCATTTTATCCTTACTTTTGGAAGCTTGCTGACCACACAGTTAACCCTGGGAAGGGATCTGTAGATAGGCTGAATGTGCTTACGTGCCGTTTAGCGGTAGAACTGATCTTTATAAAACATGCTAAATGTGTCCAGGTAAGAGCCAGGGAAAGGCTTGGAAGCATGGTTAATAGTGGGGAGGAACGGCAAGCAGTCATGGTCAGGTAAAAGGAACCCCCAAAATTAAAGTTTTTCAAGGGAAACATGGAGAAGTGTCTGTTCAAGGGAAACATGGAGTGAATTTTATTCAGGTCTGTTTGCTTTCATTATTCTCTATCTTTGTTTTAGGATGCAACGCAATGTAAACCATGTTTTAAAGAGACTGATTGGGGCGTCTGGGTGGCTCAGTCAGTTAAGAGTCTGACTTCGGCTCAGGTCATGATCTCATGATTCATGAGTTCGAGCCCTGTGTCATGCTCTGTGCTGACAGCTTGGAGCCTGGAGCCTGCTTCAGGTTCTTTGTCTCCTTCTCTCTCTGCACCTACCTGGCTTGTGATCTGTGTCTCTCTCTCTCTCAAAAATAAATAAACATTAAAAAAGTTTTTTTAAGAGATTGATCAGGCCACAGATGATTGAGTTAGGGGAGGCCACTGAGCTTTCCAAAGCCAGTTTCCTAAACTAGCTGCTTCGTTAGAGTTGTCCCCAGTGGCTAGAGCTGTTGACATTCTAGAAGATAATTTTTTGTTCTGGGGGGTGCCTGGGTGGCCCAATCAGTTAAGTGTCCAACTCTTGATTTTGACTCAGGTCATGGTCTCATGGTTTGTGGGATCAAGCCCCCACATCAGACTCTCTGTGCTGACAGTATAGAGCCTGCTTGGGATTCTCTCTCTCTACCCCTCCCCTACTCACATGCACACGCTTGTGTGCGCGCGCTCTCTCTCTCTCTCTTGCTCTCTCTCTCTCTCAAAATAAATTAACTTAAAAAGCTGATTATATTTTTAAAAAGATAATCTTGTATTCTTACAATGGTGGGAGGAAGCTCTGGGAAGGAATGGTGTACATTTGATGTAGAATGGAGTTTGTTGGATATTTCTGCTCAGGGACCACAAATTTCAAAGGCGTCCCTGGTCCTTTCTGCTGCTACAGGTCCTTTCCTGTATCCCTTGTAAGGAGAGACTTTTGCTTCATCAGGATCTTAACTGCAAAACTATTTTGAAGGGTGGCATATTGTTAGCATCTGACTTCTTTAAAGAAGACAACAGCTTGAATATATCAATTCTTATATGTTTATTAAAAATCATACTTTGTGGAGAGCCTGGGTAGCTTAGTCAGTTAAGTGCCTGACTCTTGATCTTGGCTCAGGTCGTGATCTCACCATTTGTGGGATCGAGCCCTGTATCCAACACTGTGCTGACAGCACAGAGCCTGCTTGGGATTTTCCCTCTCCCCTTCTGTCTGCCCCTCCCCCACTCACGCTGTATCTCCCCCCACCCCCATAAATAAATAAATATTTTAAAAAATCATGCCTTATGTTCAGAGCTGAGACAAAAAGGACCATATGCTTTCAGAGGCTAGAGCGACCACAAGGGCCTGATGCGATCAAGAAATACTTCTTCGAGGGTGCAGGGCATCAATGTAGCCTTGTCCTCTCCTCACATTCCCCTTCACTCCTGCAAAGACTGTCAGCCCCCTACCCAGTACTTAATTTCTATTTCTTCCTTAGGAAAACAACTCCAATGTGGCAATGTGCCTGGCTGAAAGACTACATTTCCTAGCCTGTCTTGCAGTAGAGGTGGCCAGTGAGATCTAGGGAGTTGCCGCCAGGTGGGCAGGGTTGCCAGGTAAAATTCAGGAGGACCTGGTTAAATTTGGATTAATTTTTAATTTTTAATCCAAGTATATTCACATAATGTCCAACATTTGTATTGGCCGATTCTGGCAACTTTGTGCGTGGGGCTCCTGGGAAGCAGAATAGAACACTCCTTTTGTCTTCTGCCCTCCTTTCTCTTCTTTCCTGGGACACAGATGGGATGGCTGGGATTCAGCTCCCATGTTGAATCATGAGGTTAAGGATGGCAAAAAGACTCTGAAGACCATATACCTTCAGACTTTCTTCATATGTGAGAATACACCACTGATTTTCTCTAGCCACTCCTAGTACCTATTATTTGCATCCAGTTGCTATTCCTAAGTAATAGAGCCAAAATAAAAAGCACAGTATTATTTGGGGGATTTAGTTAAGTCTGCTTACTATGTGTCATCTTTGCCTTTGTCTTTTATGTGAGATGAACTCCACCTTTATTTACTGTATTGTTTAAGGACCCCAAGGGGAAGGAATGGTGTTCCCTGTGTCCTTTGAAATAATAGTCATTAGCATGAGTTTTTACACTGTATTATTGCCTGGCTTTTTCCAAATAGCACTTAGGTATTTTGAGTAATTGCTTTAGGTTAATAATAATAATAATATTTCTAAAGTAGAACAGTTCTTATCTGCACAACGACTGGGCCTGAAAAGTCACGTCCCATGAAATGATGCTCTAAAACTGCAGAGCCATATTTCAAAACAGTAAAAGCCACATTTCAGTTTTTCCACTTTGACAAAGTTTTCTTTTATATTAAGTCTTCATTAGCCCTATATTGACAGCTTTCCTTACGTGCTATGCAGATTGGCCAGGGGTCATCAGGCATACAGGTAAAGCTAATTTGCAAATCTCCATCAACCATTCAAGGAATGATGTAAAAACTGAACACCTTCAACCTTGTTAGCAAGTCAACTGCTTTAAACGTTCACTGTGAGGCATTCTGGCAAATGGAGGGGGTCACAAAATTGACCTCTTTGAATGTAAACGTAAGCTAACTGGCTTCGCTCAGGTGATCACGCAGAGAAAAAAAAGTTCCCTGGGCTCTGAACTGTATAAATGCTTGCTCTCCCTTTTGCAGTGGAATCTTTCGAAGGTTAAGTAATAAAGAGTAAATAATCAACTAAGATTTCTCAGATTGGCTGCATTTGCCTTTTTCTGAAAAAAAAAAAAAAAAATTCCCCATGAAGATGAAGCAGCTTTGGAATGAGAGCAATATTTCCTTTAAGGCATCCCCGCTTCAAACATTCAGAAAACAAGATGAGGCCTGGCTTGGCTGGCAGAGACGGCCTGGGGCAGACAGCTAGACTTGTGGCGTGAGACAGAGGAGGTGAGTTAGAATTTAACAGAAGGGAGGGACAAAAACTCCCATTTCAGTATCTAAGTTTCCCCAAAGGCTTCTCAGCCACATCCATCAGCAGGAGGAGTGAGCAGAGCCTTGTCCCTCATCTATCACTGGGGGTGAAGAAAGTCTGGGAATCACCCCCAGGAGTGTGAATTATGTTACTATGTATATATAACCGTATGTATATATGGTTTACACAAAGGAACAAGTAATGCATAAATGAGAGAGATTGACATGGAAGATCTGGCCTTGGTGTCTGGGGACAGGCCATGATGTCATGATGACCTGACTCAAAAGAAATGACAGATGAGCCCACTTTTACTCCTCTGCTACAGATGCAAATAAAAGACGTGTGTGAACTGGGAAAACAGAAAATGAATCTGTTTAATAGGATTAACTTCAGAATGTTAAAAGAAAAAGAACTTACTTCTTTTGTCTAGGGCACACGAATTACATTTATGTTGAATCCATTCAGCAAACATTTATTGAGTACCTACTATGTGCAGGTACTGCTCTAGGTGCTGGGAATGCACCCAATATTACGGCACTGGCAGCAGAAAGGTTAATGATGTCTTTGAACTTCACTAGTAGGTTAGAATTTTATAAGATCCCTCTAGTCCCTGCTCACAAGAGCACAGCCAGAGGAACCACTGTCCTTGTACTGCGATGCCTTAAGATAATGACAATTGCTCTTCAGAAGTACACATAACACTTTAATGGGCATATTTGTCATCCCCCCTCCCTTAATAGCTTTATTGTAAGCCCTGTGGTAAAAATTAGAATCTTTTCTCTGCTACCAAATAATAACAACTTTGGCCACGTTCTTTCATTTTTCTGGGGGCTAAGTTTAAACATTTAGAAAATGAAATGGTAGGAAGCAGGACCATGTTGATTTAATTACTCCAGGTTTAGGATATGCAGTAAGAGGAGATTAAAAGAAACAGGCACTTACGAACCACTTACCCCACTGTGTGATCTCAAGGTAGTCATATCAACCTCTTAAAGTCTCTGTTTCTCTATCTGAGAAATGGGGATAATATGCTATTTGTTGCAAGGATGAAATGGATTAATGGGCACAGCTGGTTCAATGCAGGGCCTGGCAGATCCCCCAAGAAATGTAGCTATTTGTATCCTACTCAGAATTCATTTGAATCTTATCTGTTGTATTATGTATGTATGCCTGTGTCTCATCTCCCATCTACCTTGCTCTGCCATTGCTGATCTCTTAGTAAGTGGTTATTTGAGGGATCTCAACATATTGGGGCACAAACATGTAATGAATTCTCTCTTTTTCCTCAAACAGTACTTAAAAATGTAAATTTTTTTGAGAGAAAGAGAGAGAAAGAGAACGAGTGGGGGAGGAGTATAGAGAGAGGAAGACACAGAATCCGAAGCAGATTCCAGGCTCTGAGCTGTCAGCACAGATCCTGATATGGGGCTCGATCCCATGAGCCGTGAGATTATGACCTGAGCCGATCAACCTCTTAACCAGCTAAGCCACCCAGGCGCCCCCCTCAATCAGTACTTTCAGTGGTGCTATGTCAAAACTCTTTTTCTATCCCTCAAAAACATCTAGGGCAAATTGTAGAAATTTGCAGTTTTAAAAATCTAGGTCTGGATATTCTGATCCACAGCTTCCCCTCTCCCTCCAGCCTTTCCCGGGCTGAGGCTTCTCCAGTATGTGGGGCCCAGAGTGAGAAGGGAAGGGCCTGGCACCTCTGAACTGCCCACCCACGTCTGTGGTTCTCTTGACACTGCTGGTATGTGTCTCAGACGAACGCTGCCGGCATATTGGTGCCCCTGTGTGGTAGGAGCCCGAGGGCTGGCGGCACACTGTGGGATTTTGGAGGCCCTTGGGGGCTGCTGACTGTACAGGTCAGTGACCGGGCCGACCTGGCCCTGGAGGGACTTCCTCTAGGCCCTCAGCTCCCACTGTAGCTGTTACCCTCCCTGCTCTGGCTCTTAAGACTATGGCTCTATTTCTCCAGCATCTAGAGACTTGTCTCTCTGCTCGTGCATAATTTCATTGGTATTTGAACTGTGTTCCAGGAATGCAATTTTTGCCCTTTAGATGCTTAGAGCTCCCTTGGTGTCTATTCTTGACTGAGACACAGTGTAATTAAATAATGACATGAGAGGTTGCATCATCTTCTTGATTTAATCCCGTGATTTACTTGTCTTTTCATTAGTTCAGATTCAAAGTCCTTTATTAAAAGGTAGTTGGTATAGTAACTACTTTGTTTATATATATTATTTTTCTATATTATTTATTATTTATGTAATATATGTTATATATAACACATGTCATTAAATACTTATACTTCCATCAGAGAAGGAATTGTTTAACACTTTTTAAATAAAAATGTTCTTATTGACTATATATTATATATAACATATACTTTATGTTATATTTATATATAATATATATATACTTAATATAAATATTTATATGTTAATAAGATCATTTTCACTTAAAATCTGTTAAAGGAAAGAGCCTCTGCTGTGAAAGAAGAATGTAGTTGTCCATCCTATTGTGTCTTTTTTTTAAGAAATAGAAAATTTTGTTTTTAAGCTTATTTATTTAGAGAGAGACAGAGACAACACGAGTGGAGGAGGGGTGGAGAGAGAGGAGGAGAAAGAGAGAATCTTTACTGCCAGTGCAGAGCCTGATGTGGGGCTTGAACCCACGAAGCTGCGAGATCATGGCGTGAGCTGAAACCAAGAGTCAGACACTTAACTAGCTGAGTCATCCAGGTGCCCTAGTCCCTGTTTTAAATGTATGTTCCAGAACAATGATGTATCCCTTCCTTTTAGAGAGTATATAATACATTCATAAATTTTCTAGTGCTTAAAATTTCTGTTTTGATTACAATGTAACTTATATAAAGTACATAGTTTTAAGTGTTCAGCTTAATGGAATTCTACATATGTGTCCACCTGTATACGGTTAACTACATACATTTGAAGTATTTTTTTGGTGTTGATCACACAACTATCCTTTTCTTATGCGTATTTTATTTTCATTTCTATCCTTCAACTCTCTGATTAAAAAAAGAGTCATGAGGAGCAAAGGGTGAGAATAAAGAGAAGGAATATTGATTGAATCCTGCCTTGTGGCGGGCATCCCTGCTTGGTTTCTCACAGACTATCCAGTTAAACATTTAGATAAATACGAAGGGGTTGATCATGTTATCCTCATTTTAATGATAAGGAAATTGGGCCTCAGAGTGGCTAAGTAATTTGTTATGGTCTTACAGTTAGATCTTGAAACTAGATCTTTGGTATCAAAGGTTTGCTCTTTCTTTTAGACAGTTACCAAGAAACCATGATATACTTTCCTAACTTGGGTTTCCCTGAAAGTTGAACCGGAAACATTTTATTTGAAAAGTGATCCCAGAGAGGAGTAGGTAACAAGGCATGTAAGACAGGGGAGAAGGAAAATCAATACAAGGATGAGTTCTTGGTTTGGACACTGTTGCAGACAACTTCATTATGTATCATTGGAATCTTCTCAGGAGACTTACGAATTGCGTCTCAGAAATGGCTGCCTGGAAACAAAAGAGGGAAGTATGTATTCATTAGCTTCTGATTATCTATTGGTCAGGCGTGGTCCCATGGCATTAACTCCCCTCTTACTTCTGGGTTGTAATGTGTTAGTACTAAGCAGGTTCCCCTAGGGTATAATGCACCTTGCACAAGAGAAGACCTGGGAGGGGATGTGAAAGGCATGTGATGGGGGCCTAGAGTACACACTATCAGATTATACCCCTGGACAAAGACCAACTGTGTGGAACTTGGTGCCACAGCAGTGGCTGCAGTGGGAGATGGGGCTGAGAGGTTGTGAAGTGGTGTGCGACTAGTATCCAGTACACATACCAAGAATGTTTTGCTAATGTAAACCGAGTTGGGAAAGAGTTTTCTAGTAATATGCCTCTTCTTATTGAAAAGATTTCAACCCAAACCCAGGCTTATTCTTCTGCTGGAGTTCATGTCCAGGCATGTTTGGGAAATTAATGGAGCAGATCTGATTGAGCCTATTTCGATGCATCTATATGCATGAGTTCTCTGCTCTTTCTTGAAGGAAGGAAAGGGATTTTTATGTATAAGACCCCTGAAAGAGATGTGAGAGAGATGGAATGGACTAGGTGGTAGCTATTCCATGACAGGGTCTAAACTCTATGGACCAAAGGGCTCAGGCATAAAGGCAGAGTCTGATTTAGGGGGGATTTGATGCCTTGATACTCAGTAGTACAAATTCTTTAAAAGCCCTGGTGACAGAGTGTGATAATGAAGTAGGGGAGCTGGGTATTCTTCCCACTTCTGCATGGTTCCTCAGGGAGGATCTAATGTTTGTAATGCAATTAACACAGTTTGGGTGCTTCCACAAATGCTGTTCCAATGGCCTGATTACCCCATATATTTAGAGACCAAGGAAGTTTTTTTCAGGGCTGTTAGTAGCTGTCATAATTGGGGTGGGACTTAGAGTGTAAACTAGCCTCCAGAGCTAGCGAGGTGGTCCATCCAGTGGGCAATAGGAAGAACGCTTGGCAAGTGAACAGAGTTCAGTATCCAGCTGCAGACAGCTCTAGTGCAGGTAGCTATTTAATGAGAGTGGAGACTAGTCATGAGGCTTAGTAAGGGGATTATACTAGGAGAGAATAAAATAATATTCCAGGCCCAGAGGAAATAGTATATAGAGTAGGAATCCGGGATGTAGCTCAGGAAGGCATGGAGAGGAGCCAAATAGGTTCCCAAATGGATGTAATTATAAGACAACTGGGGCTGAATTCAGTTACTGAAAATAGCAAGCCTTTAGGCTGATTGACCTAAGATTCCATTTAGCTCTTCTTCCTGGGATATGTCTGAATGCCCCGAGGGAGGCAGAGAGGCTGTTTACTAGCTAAACAGGCAAGTGGGCAGTTGGAGCAGTGAGCCAAGCAGGTCTTCGCTGTTGAATTATCAATAGGCTCTGTGTGTCTGAGTCATAACAAGGAAGCAGGCCCGAAAGCCTATTTCAGCAGGCCTTAGAAGACTTCTATTGTTTTTGTCTGTCTAGCACCTCTTCTCTTCTGCCAACAGAAGTACTTTTTAATGGAGAGCCCCCTTCCTCAACTTCTCAGAGAAGTGAATGTGTTATCTCAGCCCAGTCAATCAGAATGCTTTATTCCCTTAGCTTGGGGATAGGCAGGAAACCTAGAAGGGCCCATCAGATTCTTCCTTGAGATTTGATATTTAGGAGCTTAAGGAGGAAGCAGAGCTCTTTCTCAGTCTTGGAATCACAAACCACAAGGATATTGTAGACTTGAGTTGCTGTCTGTCACCTCCCCTTGATGCATGGGGAAAGTCATCTGCAGTATGAGAGAATGAGTCCAACATTAAGAGAAACAGCAATGAAGAGGTGGGTCCTAAAGACATTATTTGGGCCCTGAATCTAATCATATCTGAAGCAAAAGCCATCTCTGCTCTTTCAGGAGCAAATAAGATCTCTTTTACGTAAGCCAGTTTCAAGCCAATTTCAGTCAGGGCTCTGTCTTTACCATGTAAGGAAATCAGACTAATACATTTTGTTTATTCATTGCTTCACAGAAACACATGTCTGTTGCCTCCATCCCTAGTTATCTTGAAATTTAGAGTTTGAACTGAAAATACTTGCTCAAGTCTGGCCTCCATTCTTCTTCATGAAAACACACTGACTATGTAGACAAACACATAGTCAGCATGCCCTGTCCTTGGTGATGTCAGATTTTTGTCACTGTCCAGCACTGCTTTGGACATTTGCTTATTCTTTAGAGCTCACACCTTCCTCTTTCCCCATGGTCTTCTCTGACTGTGGATGTCAAAATCTTCCTCTTTGACAATGAGTTTCAAACCTATAACTCAAATCCTGACCTTTCTCCTAAAACCAGATACCTGTTTTAACTTTCTATTTGTGGGTTCAGTGATCACCTCATACTCAGCAAGTCTGAAACAGAGCTCAGCAGTGTCCTGTTACCGCCGATAGCAACACCATGAGCCAGTCATTCTATTAGAGGAATAACCCAACGCAGAGAGTGCTAAATGCCACAACAGCAGTGGCAAGAAAGGACCAAAGGAGCCTGGCATGAGGCATGTCTGCTATTGGGGATCAGGGAAGTCACAGAGGAATTTCCATAGTCCACGAAGGGAGAAGGGCTAGGAGAACAACTGACTGAAGTGCTCTTGGAATGGCACGTTCAGTTCAGTGGCACATGCGAAAGTCCGTGACAGCTCCATTTTGCCTGGTTTTTTCATATTATAGAGTTAGAAAACCGAAATGCCAGATTCCCCAGCTTTCCTTGCAGCTATGCCAGCTTCTGGCCCAAGAGAGTAAAAGAGCATAACCTGGTGGAAGTCATGGGACAGCATTAAAAATTGGACCGGATGTGCTGGCATGCTCACCTTGGGCTTCCTCATCTTTCTTCTCGGAATACACACAATGAATTGTGGGTACAGCAGCCATTCTGGCACCATGAGGCCCCTCCCCCAAGAATGAAGATATGTTTGGAGGATGGCACAGGAGAGATCATCTGGCTCCTGGGAAGCCCTGGATTGCTTTCCCTCACCTGCCTTGTGCATGGGGGAAAAGAATCTCTATTTGAGTCAGAATCACTGATAGTGAGATTTTGTATTGCTTGCAGCTGAATAAAATGCTAGCATATATAAATCCATATGTTAACAATACTGAATACCACTTTAGAGAAATTGAAGTTTATTCTGTAAGCAAGGAAGATGCAGACATCTCTTTACAGAGAAGTTAGGGGGATACTATTTGCTGTGCACTGTCCATGACCTTCAAAGCTCAATTAGTGTGCTCCCCCCCTCCCCCCACCATTCATGGAAGCTTTTGTCTCTTTTCTTGACCACCTTTATCCTCACTTGCAGTTCGTAATTATCAAATACAGCTTAGTGACATGTATGGTTATTGATTCTTCATAGATTTGTGTTATGAATGCCCAAAGAACAATAAGGGCCTTGCAGTTACTGGCCATGTTTCAAACGTTCTGTGTCTCTTGAAGTACCCAGACTGGAGAGAATCACACCATGGCTCGGTGTTCAGGCATCACAGTCGTGGGTTTGAATCTTGGTTCCATCATGGAATATCTGTAGGTGTCAGGCAAAATTTTCAACCCCTTGAGGCCTCAATTTCCTTATCTAGAAAACAAAGATTGATATTGAACTTGCTTCACATGGTTATTGTGAGACTCAAATGAAATGTTTTCATGAATTCCTTAGCAGCATTTTAGTCATCATTACGTATGTCCTAGAGGAAAGGCATTAATGACCTCCCTGTATGCCTATGTTTTCTGGTGTGACTCCTCCCATCATGGAGTGGACTCCACTTTACCCACGCTTGAATCTGGACTGCACGAATGACATTCTTTGGCCGGCAGAATGTGGCAGAAGATACTGTGCTAATTCTCAGTCTAGGCAACCAGAAACCTGGCATATTTTCACTCTCTCTTTTGGGACCCCTGCCTTTGCCATAAAGAACACCTCCAGGAGAGCTGCTTGGAGGATGGTAACCTTGTAGAGTAGAGAGGAATCTTCCTAGTGGAGGTTCTTCTAGACCAGCCAGCCTGCCTGGTGGCTATAGATACATGAATGAGTCTAGCCAAGATCAGGAAGTCCATACACTTATGAACAATAGTAAATGCTAATTGTTTTAAGATGATAAGTTCTGTGGAAATTTGTTAGGCAGCCATAGCTACCTGCTATATTATACCTAAGACAGAGCAGGGAGACTTTGCCTGCTTCATTCACTGCTATACCCCAATGCCTAGAACAGTGCATCACATATCACATCTTCAGGTGCTTAATATATATGTTGAATAAATTCCTGAATGTAATTATAACTGGTATTTTCATTTTAAAGGGTGAGAGTGACTAGTAAATGAGATAATGCTGAGAAAGCATTTAGCACAGTTTTCTGGAGCATAGTGACTTCTCAATAAATGGTAGCTACTGTCTAAGCCCAGTGAATGAAGCAACCCTCTGTCTTTCAGAAAACTTAACATTAACCACAGATGGTTTTAGCTTGTAAACTAATAGATGATAGGTAGATAGCTAGCTAGCTAGATAGGCAGGTAGATCATAGATGAACTCCTCCAGGAAACCTAAAGAACAAAATTCCGTAAGAACTCTCCTTGGAACCCTGGAGCCTGGAGCTCAGGCATTGTCCTCCTACCAATCACCCCCCACCCCCAGCCCCCCAGCTTCCTCTCCTCTGCTACTTTTCCAGCGAGACCACCATGTGTTGAGTCTCCAATTCCTTTCAGCATGCTGCTTCCTCCCCACTAGATGCTGGGGAACCCTCTCGTCTATGGCACTGCTGTTGACAGTGCAGGTAAGTGGTGTGTCTGGGAGTAGGACGTGGGTGTGAAGCCTGGGGTCATTCCTTTCTCACTGCATTATGGGACTGATTCTGTTCACCTTTTCATCCTCCCCAAGCAGAAGGCTCACACTTTATAATCTCTCAGTGACCTCGTTTGTTCCCAAACTACATTTGGCCTCTAGAAAGATGAACACATTGTACCTTCTCTGTGGGACTCATTATTTCCATTCTGGAGACTGTCATTTATGAAATTCTGACTTTCTTTCATTTTGTATTTACACTAGGCAAAGCTAAGAATATTATAATTGTCTGTGATGTTTTGAAAACACTTGTCACAAACCAAAGCCAAATGCTGATTAATGTTAAGTGTTTTGAAGAAGCAAGCTTTTGGCTCATTAACTGGACTTGAATGGCATTACCCATCAGCTTCAAGTTCTGATAATTGCTCATCACAGATTGGTGCTAACTTAGTAATAATGGTGCTGACCGATTTGTATGTTTTCCCCACATTGAACATATGCACACAGAAAGCCTACTGTGAATGCCAGAGCCTGAGTTAGAAGACCTGGTCCCAGACTTGCCACAGTATGTCCTTGGGAAAATCTGCTAACTTTTCTCAGTCTCCATTGCCTTAAGTAAAATAAGGAGGTTGATGAGATGATCTTCCATATCCTTCTTCACCAGGATTCTACGGTGTCAATATTACGTATTTTGGTCTTGAGTTGCAATATAAGTACATATTCATTTTAGGAAAGGCACAAACATTGAGAAAAACTGATACACATAGAATATGAGCAAAGATATCATTTTATTTCCTTTCTTCTCTGCATCTTTTCTATATTAAGAGGGGAAGAAATGTTCCCTGTTGGGCTTGCAAGATAAGCCCTTAATCAAATGTTACATACCATCTGTTTGAGACAGTATTTGGTAAGTCAAACTTAAGTAGCTATAATCACTGTGGAATCTGAAACTGTTTCCTGTTATCCTGTCTATTTTCTGAAGCAGACAGGAGGTAGTCAGGCTTCTTAAGCTGGCACAAAACAGTAATATTTCAAGGAAGAAAGACACTTATTTTGAGGCTCATACTTTGAAAGTGCTTATTGAATTTGCCTTTCCATCTCTCTCTAGATATTCTCCCATTATTTATACCGCTTCTCTTCCTCCCCCTCTGTATCAACCTTATCTATGCCCTCAACATGGCTCACTGTCTTCCTCTCTATCCCATTTCTTGGCATAAGCCATGGGGATTTTGACATACATGTGGGTAATTATTACCCTGGCATTAGAAGAGGACCAGGCCCAGAGATGTCAATGTTGGCTCAATGTCATGTTGTGGTTCGCGCCAGGGGATGATAGATTGTCATGAGGATTAATTCGGATGATGTATATTAAGTGCCTCATAGAGTATGGGCCAGGAGATGTCTCCCCACCCCCAACAGGTGTTAGAATCAGGGAAGTACAGAGCTTAGTCTGGCTGCCTGATCTACTGTCTAGAACTATTAGCTCTGGTAATTTATTTTCTGAGTTTAAAAACTATGAAAATAATTTCCTAGTTTTTCTTCCAACACGTTTTCTTAAAGGCCTCCTTTCTCTTCTACTGTCTGGGTAACATGTAACACATTGCCTTTCTCTATTTGAGAGGCTGGAGTCATTCTCTGGAGCCCTCAGTCGTTTCCCACAGGATGCGGAGGTGGTGACAGCCAAGCAAATGGTGGGGATCATCTTGAGCTCACCACTGGTCCAAGTCCGTGGGGTTGGATTACTTGGATATGGGCATCCCCATAAATCCAATGCCTTCCTGGCTATTAAGTGTCATGTAAACACAACTCCTTCATTGCTGCCCCATGAGTGTCTGTTGTCACCTGTCAGAAACCAATGCCATGTTTTACTGGATGAGGAGACAAGACACCATATATTCCTGGAGCCTTTGAACTTAAGTTCTGATCCTGGACAGCAGTGGTGCTACAATATCTATAATTACCAAAGAACACTGATGGGAGAATGGGGGATTGTTGGTAAAGGCTTGGGGTCTGGAGGTAGAGATTATCCAAAAGTCTTGCCCAAAGGATAGAGCCCGATGGTCTGGTCTTTTGTACAAGTGCTCTGTGTATATGGGGAGAGCTACCCTCTATGCTAGTGCCTGCTCCAACACTGTGTCACTTCTACTTTAAAAACCAACTTGCAAAGGGGACGCTAGGAAGACATTGCTAACCCTCACTTCAAAGATGAGAACACTAAAGTCAACGGTCAGGCCCAAGGTCACCCTGCAAAGTCTTGTTGGAGGCACAGAATCTGAGGCTCCACTCAGGATCTAGATCTCGCTGCTCTTGCAGTGGCCGAAGTTACATGGTGAGGCATTGAAACCAGAGAGCCAAGTTCTGGGTTTAGATTACACCTTTCTATTCTTTAGCTTGGCCTCCCACTGCTGGGTCAGAGCAGATCCTTGTTCTAACATGTTGGTTTTTCCTTAGACTGAAGAGAGTTACCATACTTCCTGGTCCTGACCTCCACTGGGAAAGGGTGGGACCTCATACCAACATGTGGATCATACTCAACTCAAATGATTGCTCTAAACTGTGAAAGCATGGAGTTGGAGTCTTTGTCTTTGAACCCTATCAAGCGGAACTGGTCTTTAATGCATGATTTGCAATAATGGGGGTGATTCAGACCATCAACCCCTCTCATGGATCTCTGCTAGAGAGGAAGCGAGAGGCTAGGACCTAAACTCTGAGGGCGGGGTGTAGTGACTCAAATCCAGACTCTGTTGTTTTCTGGTTGTGTGACCTTGGGCAAGTACCTTAACCTCTCTGTAGCTCAATTTCCTGGGTCTGTAAAATGGGTAAAAAGAATTCCTTAGGATGACATCATCTTTACAAAGTCCCGGTTACATAAAGAATGTTCAGTAAATATTGGTTTCTTCACTCCTCCTCACCCCACACACTTGTTGAATCCAGCAGTTGTATTTTGAAGATCACCTTAAAAGAATAAATGTTATGCTTCGTAAGCTAAGTGGCTCAAGAGCTAGCAAACATTAGGTGTTTGATGTTAGCAGCTATGCGACAAACCAAGTATAGATTTCCTGTTTTAAATAGGCCTTAAATATATTAATGAGAGAATGTTTGTGCTCCTTGGATGGAAGGACAGTACAATATTTTGTGCCACTGGTGTCCATGAGGGAGTGCTGAGACCAATGCATCCCCACAGGCTGGGTGTTGCAAATGAATGGAATGGAACTTTCATTTTTCTTATGCTACTGGGCCATTTGATCCCAAAGGGGGCAGGGGGAGCGACTGTTTATATGAAAACATATGACTATATGCCACACCCTGCAATTTTAGTTACTGATAACTGAAAGTGGAGTACAGCTTTTTACATAGGAGTTTTATGATAAAGGACTAAGAAATTTAAAAATAATTAGCCACAGGACAGATTTTTACTTTTAGATGTAAAAATTCTAAAATCAGTTTGAAATGACTGCAAGACTTTTTAAAAAATTGAGGGGCGTCTGGGTGGCTCAGTTGGGTAAGCGTCCAACTTCGGCTCAGGTCATGATCTCACGGTCCATGGGTTGGAATCTCGCGTCGGGCTCTGTGCTGACAGCTCAGAGCCTGGAGTCTATTTCCAATTCTATGTCTCCTTCTCTCTCTGCCCCTCCCCAGCTCGTGCTCTGTCTCTCTCTGTCTCAAAAATAAATTAACATTAAAAAAAAATTTTTTTTTAGTTGAGATCACTGCATTTTACTACATTTCTCTTTTGTTCCCACCCCAAATCAAAAAGCAGATCTGTCCTCTCCACTTTATGGACATGACATAAATTTAATTAAAATCCCTCTATTTGTACTACACTCAGATTGGCAGTGGGCAAGAGAGGCAGATATCTGGTTATACCAGATTGAGGGGAAGTGTCACTGGGAGCAGATCCTGGCCACTGCTCTGTAAGGTCTTATGTACGAATCCTCCTGGGAGAGAATGTGGGTGACGATGTTTTCTGAGAAGTTATATACAGATGGGAGAGTCCCTGTGGTCAAGTATGGATGGGTGGATTTAGGGAAATAAGATGGACCAAGCTATCCACTAACTTACCACATCCCTATCGGGACAGGTTAGTCAGATGACTGGTTGTTCGTAGAAACCATTGTTTGGATATGGAATACACAAAAGCCAGCTTTCCCTTGCCTATTTAGAACCCGAAGCTTTGGCCTTATTAGTCTTAGCTCAACCCAACTAACTGGTAATTGTGATTATGAAAAGCACAGACGTTAGCACAAAGTATCTTTATTTCTGGGCCACCGTAAACTCACTTGTCCCAAGTCAGGTACCAGGGATCCAAAGACAAATAAGACTTGCAAACTGTGCTTGTGGAGATCATATAGGAATAGAAGTTATATTGTTTGATATAAATAGCTGAATTGACATGGCAATGGGCTGGGAGCCAGGAGGCCAGAATTCTGGTGCCCAACTCTGCCACTTACTGGTTGCATAAGCTTGGCTCCATTATTTGAGGGCTTTGAACCATATTTATTTTAAAATAGGGATAATAAAACTCACTCTGCTTGATTCTGTGGCTATCAGAGGGACTAAATAAGATAATACATATGAAAATACTTTATTTTAAATTGCTAAGGCAAAACAAGGCTTTAAAAAATTATGGCTTTAGTTTTGGGTATTATTGGCAGAACCGAACCACTCATTACTGGCGCCATGCTAGTTCCTATCATTAAATACATTCTTTGTCCTCTCAAGGTCTTTGTGAGTAAGTTTAAAAGAAATCGGATCACACTGGAAACGTGTATTGTAGTGGTATGCATTTGGTTTCAAAGAACATCTGATAAAGGCTTTAAAAGTTTAAAAGTACAAACTGAATATTAAAAGCACCAGTTAAAAGTTAATGAAGCAAGGCCCATAAGGTAAGAGAACCTATTTACTGAGGGTGAGACAGTGCCTCTGTTTTTCTCAAGAATTTTCTCTCAGAATTTTGCAAGAAATTTCCAAAGGGATTGATTGGCATAGTGCCTGAAGTCTTATTAAAGGTATACAAGACTTTCAACCATGGGGCACTCAAAGTTTCAGACTGATTATGATTTTAAGTAATTTATCCATGCTAAGTAAAGTATATGACCAAGGGTTTCATTTCTCATTTTAGTCTGGTAGGATGAGTCTATGAGTTTGTCATTCACATAATAAAGTAACAAGAGCTTTCTTTTGAGGTCTTTTGATTCTCTGCTTGTCTCTAGTACTGTCTGAACCATTAAAGGCTTAAATTGTTTATGTTCTTGGGTATTACTGAACTCTCTGTCTCCAGGCTCTCCAGTAGGAATATAAGATCCTTGGGAACAGGAACTGTGTTATATTCCTAAAAATACCTATACTAATGTAATGAATATCACATTGGGAACGCATAAGCCATATAGAGGCAGAACTCTGAACAAGTGATAGTTATCTATTTTTGCCCTTTCTGAGCTCCAGAATCTTGTTGATAATAGTCAGGTATGGTTTGCTGGATCAGGCATCTATATGTGTCTATATATAGCACTTAAAATGGTTCCCTAGCCTTGGCTTTATGAAGCCAACAAAAGGATATGTTAAATATGACTAGTTCTGCCCATTGAAGTAAAGGGCATACATAGTTTACTAATCACATTTAGAATCAAGGAACTAAAAAATACCTATAGTGGTGTTCACCCCTAATTACCCTTAGCTAAGAAACCGGCAGCCATGTTCAACCGCCATTGTGGTTTAAAAAGTTGTGCTCGAGTCAAACACTCTAGAGTTTGAATCCCTGCTCCACCCCTAATTAGCTGTGACCTTGGTCAACTTACTTAATTCTTCTAAGACTGTTTTGCTTTCAGTAAAATGGGGATGATACTAGTACGTCCTAGATAGAGGCTGTTGGGATGATTAAGTGAGATGATCTATGCTAAAGTACTCAGTGGAGTGCCTGGCACATGAGACATGATCAAGGCCTGGTGGTAGCCATTGCCATTAGCCAAGGAATTAGCTGTTGCACTGCTCCAGGCTGCAGTCCATTCTGTGTGCCCCTAACTGTCCTTATCTCAAGGTGTTCTGCTCTTGCTTCTTGCTTTATGAGTCACTATAAATTGTTCTTCTCTTTGTCTTTGAACCCTGGGAATTGCTACCTAATGAAGGTTTCTGCCCCTCTGCTGAGAGTCAGGCCTGTCTCATCTAGTGGCTGTATGCAGGATCAGCGTGAATGTGCAAGCCTTAGCGATCAGAGGAGGATTTAAACCCCTGTAGGCCAAAAGGAGTCACTTTTCACTGGGCACATACACTGAAAACAGATTTCCCGTCATCTAAGGGCTTGTGATGCATAGTACCATTAAATAGCCCAGCAGCAGAGGCTCTGGACATTATAATTTAATCACTTCGTGCCCAAGGCCATATGGCAGAAGGCAACTTAACGCTGGATCCTGAAAGTGCTCCATTAAATGACTGCCTTTTAATTTAACAATTATTAGCAGTACATAGATACTGACTTCAAGTATGGGCTTCAGGGTGAGGTGAACTCTGGAATGCTCTTTGAAGCTTTTTACTTTGGAGGTAGGCCTCTGTTTCAGTTGACATCTTAGTGTGTTTCTGAGCATTAAGGATCATGTGCTTCATGAAAACTGTGATTTCTTACTGGGCTGGTGTGCCAGTGCTGCAGCTAGATATCAGAATCCCACTGTGGGCTCTGAGGCGTGTGCCAGACCTGGCTAGTGTGGCCAGGGGAGATGTTAAGAGAGGGAATGTGGGGGCGCCTGGGTGGCTTAGTCGGTTAAGCGTCCGACGTTCGCTTAGGTCATGATCTCGCGGTTTGTGGGTTCGAGCCCCGTGTCGGGCTCTGTGCTGACTGCCAGCTCAGAGCCTGGAGCCTGTTTCAATCTGTGACTCCCTCTCTCTCTGACCCTCCCTGCTCATGCTGTCTCTCTCTCTCTCTAGAAATAAATAAAAATAATAAAAAAAAAAAAAAGAGAGAGGGAATGTGAATCATTCTAGGTTAGCCTATAATGGAGTAAGACAGCTCTGCTGTGGGAAAAGCCTCATCCCCAGTCCCCAGGAACATGGCATCTTACCTACAGCTGCTGAACTAGAGGAAAGTGGAACTCTCTCCTTATGAATTGATGTGTATTCTTTGCTGAGGTTCCAGACTTCTTCCAGTTGCCCTCGGCTTTCTTTACAGGCACTGTTGGCACACTGAGGTCTTCTCAATTCAGGTCAAGGAATCAGAGTTACATCTTGTCCACTAGGTTAGTGTTACAAATGTGTCAGTTAATCAGAACCCTCAAGCTTGGAGGACTGATGATGGTCTCTGAGAATTTTAACGTAGTTTAAAATTTTGATACAGTTTGTAAGGTTGCCAGATGGTTCCCAGTCTCACTAAACTGAAAGTCCCTTGAGAGTGGGGACTTCTTGGTGGGTTTGTATCTGCTCCGTCTAGTCAACAGCTGATCCACAATATGTGCCCTATGAATGAGGGGATGGATGGATGAAGCGTCTGGAATGGACTAACGAAGGCACCAGAGTTTACATTTGATGGAAGAAGCAGCATGGAAAGGAATGAGATGGCTTGCTAGAAGGACAATAAATACCAACAAAGCAACATGGAAGGGATAAGAGAAGGTGAGAAGACAGTGAAGCCAACAATAAACATCAGAGTTTGGTAAAACCGAAACTCACAATTAAAGATTGAGAGACAAAGTTCCCTTCTACACAGAGTTAAGTCTATTCCTTGTGTTAAAGAAACTCTCTCACATCACCGACACTCCTTTCTCCAGTCAAAATGCTTTCATCTCTGTTTCAAAATAGTCCCATTATTTCTATGCTATATTTTTCACATTGTTATCTTCTTGTGAAGTCAGTGGGTGAGAAAAATGTTCTTTCCAGAGAAAACTACTCACCTTTTCTCATTAGTTCATTAAAAGCAGATTTCCAAAGTGTCATATGCAGACTATCCCACAGCAGATTTCCCTGGAAGCAAATGAAGGTGTAAGGTGAATTCAGACCCTGAGCCCCACAAACTCTAAAGTTCCTATAAATATGCCACTACATTCTAATAAAGTCCCTGTGTTTTCCTAGGATGGACGATAGCATATATTTCCTCTTTGCTTTCAGCAGCTTCTCTAAGAACGTAAGAGGAATGAAGCCTCAATACATTGATGGTGGCTACTGAAGATTTAGTTTCAAACCGTCAATTACTCCCAGCCCCACCTGACAAGTATTAAGTGAAGCCATCATGCAAAGTTATAATTAGAGATTGAAAATGCTGACCAGGAAGCTCACAGGGCCTTTCAAAATACTCCCAGGAGCTTGCTCAATTTCAAAAGGCTGTTGGGAGAACACAATTAAAGTCAACAAGCAGGGGGTAGGGTGGAGGGGCTACTCTAAGAATTTCAGAGTGGGAGAAGGGAGGTAGCCAGAAGTAAGTTTTATTAGGAACTTGACTGCGCCCCCCACCCCCCACCACCCTGCCCTGCCATTCCCCCAGCTTTCCTGTGAGACCATCAGTGAAACTACTACATCATCAGGGAGAAAGGCATCCAGATTCTTTCTCTATCAGACCTTTTAGGACGCAGTGTTAAGAAGCTGAATTCTACCCTGAGAAGGAGCAGAAGACTAGTGCCCATATGGGAGCTGTTTCATGGTGTAAAGAATTAAAGAGCAGGCCCTAAGCATGTAGAAAATTTGCTACAACCTAATGAGGTGGCACCGTTTTCTTTTCTGTCACCCTAAATGAGAGGTCTGTGACTTTCAGCACAGTAGGTCTCTAATGTAACACAGATGCTTATGGAGAGCCGACTGTGTGCGAGGCATCATAACGGTGTGGGGACCCAAAGACTGGCCTTGCCCTCAAGGACTCACAGTCTGGTGGGAGGAGAAAGACAACTAAACAGGAAAAAGACTGAGGTGAATATAAGGTGATTGGGATCGGAGGAGACGGGCAGGTACAGGGAGGTAAAAAGAGATGTTCCTGTTTGTGTAGAAAGTGACCAGCTGTTTGGTGCATCCAAGATGGTGGTACAGGTTAGGTCAGGAGCTCTTGACGTGGATGGTAAGGTTAAGCAGAGTGTCAGTATGTGAAGCTGCTGGAAACGAAACCATCTTCCCTTTAGTTTTGTCTCCTTTCCCTTCTGTGGTGCCCACTAGTGGTAATGGCAAAAAGCCAGGAAAAGCTTAAATAGTTGACTTCCAACATGTACATTTCATGCACAGAAGTGATGGTGAACAATTTGGTCTGGTTAAGTAAGACATATGACACCCCCACTCTCCCTGCCCCATTGCAATGCTGGAGAGGAGAAAAGCCAAAGCCAACATAAAGCTCTTGACTTTACACTTTGGAGTTTACGGTGAGGAACAATTGGCCACAAGATTTTCAAAAGGTTAGCTCTATGATATTGACACCATCAAAATGAACCTGAAGTAATACATCAGTCACATATGGCCCTTACCCTCCCTGTAAGAGGCCTTCACATGCCTTGTTTCCTAATTCCTCACTCAGAGCACAGGGCCAGGATTAGGAGTCCTTTGTATAGAGCTGTGTTGGGAAGAATGGTAGCACTCAATGGAGGAAGAGTGCAGTCATCAATTAATGATGTCTGCCAACGGTGTGGGAAGGGGTGGGAGGCAGCATATGCGCTATGGATTTGCCAGTCCTGGGCGAGGGCAGATGCTCAGGCAGCTATGTCTGTGATGTAACTATAGCATATAATGCTAAAATTCATTCACTTGTAACACCCCTGGCATGAGATAATAGTGGTTTTGGTGACATACATAGAGAATTTTCAGTCTTTACCAATACTGTTTAACTATGACAGACACACTTTGGTAGATGTTAATAGTCTTGAGCTTAGACAGATATACTCCACTGCAGAACAGAGAAGATTTATTAGTATTGTTCATATCCTGGAGTATGCATCTTTCAAGACCTTTATATTTCCTATCTCCTGGTTTGATACTCAACAAATGCCTTCCTTGTTGCTAATCTGATTTCTTGCTTCTGGGAAAGAAAGGATCCTAGTTAATTGCAACCAGCATTATTGTTGAGGGAAAGCTATTTCTCCAGTGAGGACAATAATAGTACCCCTTCGATAATAAGTTGGCATTTGGGGTCATATGTCAATTCATTTTAAGGGTAAATTGTAGAGGGAGTGATTGCTCTTGGGGGGTTGATTAATTAAGTTTGTCAGTTTGGTTACCCCAGGGGACTCCCACCCCAAGAATACTTTCTCCCATAGAGCTCTAACTTCAACAGTAACAGAGGTTAGCTGGCTTGCTTGTTGGTGATTGAAAGTTGATCAGTGTTGCATAGGAGCATATGTACCCCAATGTTCATAGCAGCACTCTCCACAATAGCTAAAACATGGAAAGAGCCTAAGTGTCCATCAACAGATGAATGGATCAAGAAGATGTGGTTTATCTATACCATGGAATACTACATGGCAATGAGAAACAATGAAATCTGGCCATGTGTAGCAACATGGATGGACCTTGAGGGTGTTATGCTGAGCGAAATAAGTCAGGCAGAGAAGGACAAATATTATATGTGTGCACGTATAGGAGGATTAGGAGGAACTTAACAGAGGACCAAGGGGGAGAAGGAGAGCGGAAATGGTGGGGGAAAGGGAGAGAGGCAAACCATGAGAGACTCTTGAATGCTGACAAAAACTGAGGACTGATGGATGTGGGGGGAGAGGAGGATGGGCATGGAGGAGGGCACTTGTGGGGATGAGCACTGGGTGTTATGTGGAAACTAATTTGACAATAAACTATTTGTAAAAAAAAAAAAAAAAAAGAAAGTTGATCAGTGTTATCTTTTGATAACAAAGAGGGTCACCACCACTCTTAATAGTAGCTGATCTTATAGCTGGTGGCAAAGATGATTCAGTTACACCGATATTATATCTTATTTGAAAGCATATTTTTGGTTCATAAGCCTTTGGGGTTTAAGATGTGATTTCAGGAAGAGTCAGGTTTGAGGCAAAACCAAAATTTTGTTATTAGTAAATTTTAACAGCCCCTCAAAAACATTTTTATTTATTTATTTTTTATTTTTAAATGTTTATTTACTTGTTTTTGAGAAAGAGAGAGAGACAGAGCACAAGTTGGGCAAGGGCAGAGAGAGAGGGAAAGACAGAATCCGAAGCAGGCCCTGGGCTCCAAGCTGTCAGTGCAGAGCCCAATGCGAGGCTCAAACCGATGAACCTGGAGATCATGACCTGAGCTGAAGTCAGACGCTTAACCAACTGAACTACCCAGGCGCCCCTCAAAAACATTTTTGATGAGTAAACATTATTGTTAATGTTAGAGATTAATTACCTTCTGTGTTTAGCAGCATAGTAAATAAAACGAAGCAAAAGACAAACACTTCATATTCCAGAGTATATAATCTAGCATAAAATATGAAAACATTAATAATAATACCAGTTAGCATATACTTTATTACATATATAATTAAGTGTGTTTGTTGGAGCTGGCCATTCTGACTTGCAAGAGCCAATTGCTAAATTTTCCAAAATTCTGTTCAGCTGGTTACTAAACATAGGCATTATTAAAAATTAACTTATACAAACTCCTAATAAACTTATAGAAACTTTTTCCAATAAAAGAAACTGTATTAAAAACAAAGGCAGCTAATAGTAAAACTCCTCACTTCCTAATCATTTTACTATTATCTCTACTCTTGAAGTTATGTCTACTGTATCTGCATTTAGTGACATTCTGTTGATGGCTTGAAAGCAGCCATGGTGGGAGTATTTATTCCACCAAAATGGCTAAAACCAACACCCTCCCCTGGACCCCCAGCCAGTTGTGAGCATTTTCTTGCCCAGAACTGTATGTAAACATCAAATAGGAAGAGTAATGCTGTCGCTAGTCACTGAAGGGTAAGATCACCTCAGGTTAGGGAGCCAGAGAGGTAAATATTTTAAGTTGTCTCTGAAGCAAACTTATTTTTAGTGGGCCAGGACCACCCTGGGGGATATTTAGAACCAGGACAGATCACAGAATGCCCTTAACGTTTCCATACAGGTGAAATCAGGTTAACATGAATATTAAAAGCCTCTTTGAAGGTGGAACAAAGTAAATTTAAAAAGTAACAGGAAGCCTCGGGGCATGTGTATGGGTGTGTGGGTATGAGGTACATAGAGCAAAATCTTGCTCACTCTGGCTGAGGGGTCAAAAGATGAATGAATAACTGGGGTGATGGCCTGTGAGGAGTTAAAGGCCTTTCTGCACTGAAGGCCCAGGGACAAGGTGTTCCTTTGATCTTGCTATATAACAGTAGGAGAAGAAAAAGAAAGTGAAATTTTAAAAACAGGAAAGGTAGACTAATAGGGAGGGTGTGTTTAGGTGGTTCCTGGAAGTGGAGGAGGGATAGTCTTTGAACTAGCACCTGGATCATTGAACTCTTCTACCCCCAGTCTTTGCAGACCTCTTAAAAGCCTCCCGGGAGAGAACAGGGACAGTTACAGACTTTTAATAAAGGAACTTTTTATTGATGTAAACACACACACATACACACACACACACACACACACACACACCACAAAAAAACAAACAAAAAACAAACGAAGCTTAAGAAGAATAAATAGAGAGCAATAATGGCAGAAATAAGGTGACAATGGCAAGCATTAAGGAGTTTGGGAAAGGAAAAAAAAAAAGAAAAAAGCTTAAACTTTAATAACTGGCCAAAGTACAAAGTGTAGGCCATGTGAGGCATAGCCCTGAGAGGACCATCATGGAGAATAAGAAGGGAGAGACATAGGGAGAGGAGGACTCCTCGTACTCAGACAAGATCCATCATTTGTCGCTTAGGGTGGGAGCCAATGACAAGTGAGGAGGGGCCATTGATTGCATGAGATCCTCATCTGAAGAATACAGACGCCATATTTCATCAGTGCCGAAGTGCCCATTTTCCTACAATTCAACAACTTTCAGATCAGGATGCATCATACGGTTGATGATATCAAAGTCACTATTGGTCAGTGATAGACATGATGATGGTTGTGGTGGAACATGTGGAAACTTGGCATAGATGTTCATATCATGGTCCTGTGTTGCTTAACAAATACATGCTTGTATGAAATAAATGTAACATAACAGAAGATGAAGATTTCTAATCAGAAAACATGGCGTCCATGCCTTATTGGTGGGTTTCCCCCCCTCCATGACATGTTAAATACTGGTATGTCTTATGATCACCTTATATCAGTGAAGGACTGGTTAATTTACCCAAATTGTTTGTAAATCTGGGTTCCATTTACACACAGTACAGGCTTTTCATTGAACACTTCTGTTGAACCTGAAATGTGTGAGTTAGATTGATCAAAATGATCACCCGGAAGTCACTATTCTGTGTTCTTAATTGGCCAACCATTTACTAAATTCGGTTGTTCATTTACCATGATGCGTGTCCAAACAGGGACTGTTTTGGCTTGGTACTATTGGATCCTAAAGGTTATAATTACATGTAGGTAGGTGAGTTTAAGGGCTTTTTTGTTAGCAGCAAAGAATGAAGCCACCCTCTCATCTGTCTTCTTTGTGTCAGTGAATTGCCATTCACTACATCAGACCAGTGGCCTCCTCCAACGTAGGCGCCTGAGAGAAATCACCTGCGTTTGGTAACCTCTCTGAAACGGCTCGTCAAGCACAGTGAATGGTATGCATACAGGTCCTTAGAAAGCGAGCGCTGCGTTTGGGAGGTTGTGGGTCCATCATCTGGAATGAGTTGGGTTTGTATGGAAGAAGAGTTACAGGTAAAGATGGTGGGTTAGACTACCACTGTGTACGGGGACAGGTCAAAATCAACGCACATAGGACACCTTGACATTCACATACAAATCAGCACACAGAGCATCTTTTGTTAAGCAGAATAAGGAGGCTAATGAGGGAAAAGGAAGCTGCCAGTGATACAAAATTCTTGGCAACCTATGTCAAAACTGAGGGCTTCTATTCCAGGTACAAAGTTGGAGGGCACAATCCATTTCACAGCTGGTGGCCCGTTTTATTTTTCAGACAGGATTGGAGAGAGGAGGTAGGAAACCTATCCCCTGATGGCACAGCAGAGGCAGAGGTAGGGAAGAAGAGGATCCAGCTCATTTATTTCCCTTTCATTAGGCCCCTGAAAAAATAAAGACTCAGGATTTAATTGCACTGTTTGCTTCTATCTCTAGAAAAGCTGAATTAGTAATTGCATTAACTTGTTACTAAGCTTTGCTCTTATGGGGTAATATAATTTTAACTACTGCTTCCTAATTATAGGGTTTTCATTATTCTGCAAAGCCCATTCAGCATGTGTTCCATTTTCACTTTTATGAAGTGCTTCGTGGGAAGATGGGGACCGTGTCTTTGAAGGACCCAGGCTGAGCTGAAGCTGTGTCTTGCCCAAAGCCATTACCTCCTGTGAAAAGCAGGGTGCCGCTGTGATTTTTATCCTCCTTTGATAAATAATGCTGTTGGCAAAGACCATATGCTCTGTCACACACTGGAGTTTGGTGGCACTGCACGACAGAGGGTAATCACATCAAGTCAGTGATGGTTTTTATTGGGCGGTGGTAATGGCAGAAGTAATGACAGTCATTAAAATCCTGCTGCAAATGGCCTTGGGCCTTCAGACCACAGTTAACTCAGGGTATGTCAAGGACAGTTCACTCCCCAATGCTGTCTGGAAGGGATTGCCCATTATTCCTCTTGTTTCCAAGGAGAGCTTTGCATTTGAGATTTAGAGAGCCAGCAGAAGGCAGAGGCAGGCCTCGGATCTTCTCTCTCTCTCACATCTATGCTATAATGTTTTTGATTCTTCAAGAGGATCTTCCTTACAGGGTAATCAAAGTGGAAACATACAAAGCCTAGTTCATTCATGGAAAAGTAGTAGGAAATATCCTTGGGATATTCCACTCCAGTTCAACAAATACACATTTTACTATAGCTGGATGCCTAAAATAGTGCTGAAGGCTATAAGGGATTTTGAGAATAGAATGGTTACTTTTTTTTTTTAATGTTTATTCATTTTATGAGAGAGAGACACACACACAGAGTGTGAGTGGGGAAGGGGCAGAGACAAAGGGAGACACAATGTGAAGTAGGCCCAAGGCTCTGAGCTGTCAGCACAGAGTCTGTCTCAAGATGAACCGCGAGATCATGACCTGAGCCGAAGCTGATGCTTAACCAACTGAGCCACCCAGACACCCCCAAGAATGGTTACTGTTCTATGGGAACTACTCCCTGGGGAAGGAAGTCTGTGTTCACAAGCAACTCTATAATGGAAGGCAACCTGTGATATTATGTATGTGTTATAATATGTGTTATAAGAAAATTGGACTGGTGAGTGGGATGTAAATTGGTTCAGACTACAATGATTTGAGAAGACATACCTGGGGTATAGAAGGGAAAGATGTGAGTTAAACTTTTCTGCAGATTCCACAAAGGTGACCTTGGACAAATCATTTAATCTCTCCTCTGTCAGTTTCATCATTTTTAAAAGGGAAGGAGCTATTGGAAAGATTATTGATAGGGTAAAGAACACTCAATACATCTCACTGAAAATCTGAGATTTTAACAAAGCCCTGAATTCTCAGTAGGACGGACAGGCAGAAAAGAGAGGAAAAGGAATTCCAGGTGGAGGGGACTGCATGAATAAGGGCCTGGTGACAGGAAAGTGCTTTTTTGGTTGGAGCATAAAGTTTGTGTTGAAGTGTATGTGTGTGTGTGTGTGTGTGTGCGCGCGCGCGTGCGCGCGTTTGTGCATCCTCATATATTCACATGAAGATAATCTCCCTTCATCCTCTTCACTTAAAACAAAAACAGCCCCCTTAAAATATTGAGAAACTCCAAGACGGAGGCAAGTTTTTTCTTAGGTTACATCTGCAGAGATATTTGCACAAAGAAGGAGAAATAGACAATTTTTAGATTTCTTGACTCATGGAGTCATGCTTGAGTAATGACTCGGGAAAACTGAAAATTTATAGCTGCTACCTTAACTATGGGATGATACCATTTATAGTAGATAGTCTGAGTGCTGAAAAATACATCTTTATAGTTTGGTTCTAACTCACAGAATTCTACCAGCAGAAGCACAAATACTTGTAAAAGCCTATAGGGAAACAATAAGATTTTGTATAAAAGTTAGAGTCAATAGAATTTAATTAATAATATAACCTTGTACTTAGTGCTTTATACTTTACATAGTACTTTCTTCATTACCTAATTTTATGCTCATCACTAACTGGGTAGAGGAGCATTTCTTGGTATTATTCTGTTCATTTTCCAGATGTGGAAACTGTGAGTAGTAAATGAGATGATTCATTTTCAGAAATACCAAATAAAAGCTGTGCTGTCTAGTATGAACAGCTTTTCGAACCTTTCCCCCACCTCCCCCCCACCCAACCCCCCACCGCCCACCATTGAGTCCCAAACCCTTAAGACACTTGACTTCCTGGTTCTTCCCCTCTCCATTTCTTGGGCTTATTTTTCATGGGCTTTGCAATGAGCATGAGCCAAAGAACTGAAATCTGCGTCACCTCAAGAAATGTACATTTGTTCCAATCAGTCTACTTTTGGCCTTACGTGGGCTGTGGTGACTTCTGGGTAAGGCTGTAACCTCTGTAGTACTCAGCCAGTGAGGAATCAGGGGAGGGACTTCAGGCTAGGAGAGAAATTGAGGGAGGTAACTGCCAAGTGTGCTTGTCCCTCAGACCCCAGCTCTTGCAGGAACGTTGATTAAAGCCTCACTTCACTGTGCTGTGCTCTGAGTCTCCATGTTCCTCCTTTGATTGGATTGGTAGACTTATTTCACACAGAAACTGAGGTTCCAAGAGGTTCTGTGACTTGCTGTAGATATTATACCTGACAGATGCTAGAATTGGAACTTAAAGAGTCCAAAGACTCTTGCCTCAGGGTTCTTTCTAGCACATGTGTTGTCTTAAGGGTACAGTCAGTCCGCTCCTCTTATTATTTACTTTGGGGGGAAACAGGCCCAGAGGATTGCAGTAATGCATTCAGAAATCACATGGTTGATGGCTGTGCTGGACCGCAAACTCGAATTTCTTAACTTCTTGCCCAGTCTTCTTTTCATAACACAATACCACTAGGGTCACAGGTTCAAACTAAAAGCTTTGCAGAATTTTTTCTCACAGTATTGATCCCATAGGATAATGTTGCTGAAAATGTCACGTGGTAAAATTCCTATAGGTAATTTCAAGAGAAATAAATTAGAGCTAAAAATGTGTGACACACTATGCATTGAGCTCTTTAATTACTTTACATGAGTCAACTCATTTAAGTTCTCCCAAATATCCTCTGAGGTAACTGTGGTTATTTTCATTTTATTGTTGGGAAAACTGAGGTACTGAGGGGTTGAGTAATGTGGCCAGGGACACACAGGTAGAAAATGGCAGGTTGGGATGCGGATCCCAGGTTCTGGTAAGGCCCTGGAACCTGACCTGTGGTCACTCAATTATTAGGCCAGAGTACACTAATATTTGGAATTCAAAACTGAAATGAAGTCACAGCTTAGGGAACCCTTTTAACAAACTGAACAAATTAGTAACACAAAAACAGTATAGGGCAAAGGTTCAGACCAATTAAGCATACAAAAAATGTTAATTATATTTCATTTTATCTAGTCACTAGCTAAGTCCATCTACTACTTGGCCTCTAAATGCACAGCAGGTTTGGAAATTATATGCCATTTGATGTTTAAAAAGTCCATGCATTACATTTTTGCTCATTCAGATCAGCATTTCTGTTACTAGTCTGAAGCAGAGTAGTCCCTCCTGTCTTTAGAACACTACTCCAGGGTTCAGTGGAGAGAGCAGAGGGAAGCACTAGTGAGCACTGTCTTTGGAGTCACACAGGCATCAGGCTATGTTATCTTCTGTTCCTTAGGACAGATCAGCTCTCAGCCGCTGTCTGTAGATTCTATAGCCAGCGTAAACATTCAGGAACTCCTCTGGGCTCTGTGTGTTCAGAGGCAGAAGAGCTGTAGCATCCCCTTGTGAGAAAATTTTACTCATCAGCTGACATTCCGCAAAGTGAAAGGACAGAGACACACACAAATCTCACCCCCACCAGGCCCCTAAAGCATTGCATTTCCATGTGAGGCACCGCCCAGGGCTCCTCTCTGCATTTGCAGGAGTAAGCTCTTGTGGAGAGCTGATTGCTCCTGAATCCTTGGGGGAATGCAAATAGAAAACCAGCTAGAATTACAACAAAGAAAAGGCACCCTCACTTTTGATTCCTTTTTGTCTCCTTATTTCCATAAATGCAAATTATGCTAACAACCTCAGCAGTTTAGTGGTGGTTCCCGGCTTACAGGAAAACTAAAAGCCATTTGTTTTGCTTCTTACTTATAAAAGGCAATAAACAATTTGAGGGGCGTCAGAATATTCCAGACACATTTGTCTTCTCCCGAGTAAATAAAAATGGGTAATAATAATAATAAGTTATTGCTTATTTAGTCCTTGGGATGTGGCAGGCCTTGTAGACCCCATGATCTCATTTAGTCCTTACCGCAACAAGAATTGGATGTCATTATCTCATCAAGTGCAACCATAGCAATCAATACGACATTACTATTTGGACTTAAAACTGAAATCACCCCTCCCCCGTGCCTGGGTGGCTCCATCGGTTGAGCATCTGACTTCAGCTCAGGTCATGATCTCAGGGTTCATAAGTTCAAACTGCACATCAGGCTCACTATCCGTGCAGAGCCTGCTTTGGGTCCTCTGCCCCCCCTCCCTGCCCCTCCCTGCTCGCACTGTCTCTCTCTCTCTCAAAAATGAATAAATATTAAAAAAAAAAAAAAAAACCAACCTGAGACCCCGTCCCCCCATGCCAACATGACTTAATTATTCTCTCCATGAAAACTTTGCCAGGGGAAGGTATGAGTATAAACCAATCAATAACTTCTCTGTTTGGTTTGAGAAATCCCTGCAGATCAACTTATCTGAGATAACAGTCTGCTCACCCTGAGCAAATTTCTAATTCTCCTCACGCACAGTCAACCATCAAGACTTGCTTTAAGGTCCTCACCTAGCTGTAGTCACCAGTCCTAACCTATAATGTCAGGATCTTAGCACAATTCTAGGCAATTCCCTCCTTGAAAGTCTCACGGGACATCACTTGAATTCAGACCCCCAAACTTTATAAATATCCTCTCCTTTTCTGAGATGTCAAGGTGATGTCTCCAGCATTCAATTATCTGGTAATATTTTGGGGAGTTCAGTGATTGTTATTTTACAGATGAACAAGAGAAGCCTGGAGAATTTCAATCATCTGTCCTAGTTTACTCACTTAGTTAAAGTGAGTGGGTTCCTATCTAGGACTATTTGACCCCGTCCCCTGTTCCTGATTACTCTGTTACTCTGCCTTTCATTTGAATGAAAGTCCATTTTTTTTTCAGTTTTACTTCTGAACCTATTTGACTTTCTAAGATTAAGAAAAATTCAAGAAGGGGCGTCTGAGTGTCTCAGTTGGCTAAGCACTTCAGCTCAGGTCATAATCTTGCAGTGAGTTTGAGCCCCGCTTGAGGTTCTGTGCTGACAGCTCAGAGCCTGGAGCCTGCTTCGGATTCTGTGTTCTCCTCTCCCTCTGGCCCTCCCCCCTTTTCTTCAAAAAATAAATAAATATTAAAAAATAAAGAAAAATTCAAGCAGTGGTCTATAGTCCTGTGAAAGGTAGTTGCTGTGTGACTTTATACATTTAATTAGCCATAGAAATTTAACAATGTATTTCAAAATAAACTGCAGCAATGGTGGCCCACCAAAATTCTCTAAATGAAGGATGTAAGTCAAACAAAAGCCAAAAGAGCCAGACTTATGATCAGTGTGACTTATAAACTGTTAGTAAATTGTTCAGCTGGTCTGTTAGATTCCTAGGGTTCCCGTAAGAAATTACCACAAAGTTGGTGGCCTAAAGCAACAGAAGTGTCTTCTCACAGATCTGAAGGCCTCAAGTCCAAAATCAAGGTGTCAGCAAAGCCATGCTCCCCCTGCAGATCATGAGGGAGAATCTGCTCCGTGCCTGTTTTCTAGCTTCTGGTGCCTCCTGGCAACCTTGGCATTCCTTGTCTGGGGCTTCTTAACCCCAATCTCTGCCTTCTTTTTCACACAAATTTTCCTCTGTGTCTCCGTGTCTTCTTTTCTATCTCTTATAAGGACCTTGTCATTAAATGTAAGACCCACCCAAATTCAGAATGATCTCATTTAGAGACCCTTAATACTATCTGCAAAGACCCATTTTCCAAATAAGGTTGCATTCGGAGGTTCCAAGTGGATGTATCTTTCAGAGACCACACAATTCAACCCATTATAGCTGATAAAATTTATTATTGACCCTGCTTTATCATCAATAATATTATGCCTAAAAGTAAAATGACAGTGAAAAATAATGTGGGAGTGCCTGGCTGGCTCAGTCAGTTGAGCATCCAACTCTTAGTTTTGGTTCAGGTCCTGATCTCACCACACATGGGGCCTACTTGGGATTCTTTCTCTCCCACTCTCTGTCCCTTCCTGCTCACATGCTCGCTCGCTCTCTCAAAATAAATAAACATTTTTAAAATAATGAAAACAATAGGGGCGCCTGGGTGGCTTAGTCGGTTAAGCGTCCGACGTTCGCTTAGGTCATGATCTCGCAGTTCGTGGGTTCAAGCCCCGCGTCGGGCTCTGTGCTGACTGCCAGCTCAGAGCCTGGAGCCTATTTCAGAGTCTGTATCTCCCTCTCTCTCTGACCCTCCCCTGCTCACGCTGTCTCTCTCTCTGTCTCCTAGAAATAAATAAAAATATTAAAAAATAATAATAATGTAAACAGTAATGTAACAATACTCATTTTAAAAAGATGATGTCTTTTAAAAAATCTACATTAAAGCATAATGGGGGATTGCGGTGATGATAGAATGTTTGATTACAGGAGGCATATATGGAATTTGTAAAAACCTTATTCATAACATTGATTGATGTAGATACAATAGCTTTGTGAGCAGATCAGTTTTCAGAAATTTCACAAATGCTTATTTAGAGCTTTTGATGTTCCAGGCACTGCGGAGGGACCTGAATGATAAAAGTCTGGCTCTTACCTTCTCCAGTCTGCAAAACAGAGAAAGGGAGAAGGGATGGGGGGATAGTAACTTGGTGGCCAACCCCGCTTTCAGATCAGCAGTGGAAGGGCATATTAAGGCTCAAAATACATGATCCTATAGATGCTAGCAAAATTATTTGTGAAAAAGCTACTGTATTTTCTTCCCTTTTGTACCTCCACATTGATACTATACCAGAGTAATTTCTGAACTACAGAGTTTAGTTAACCAGAATTTTTCACACTTTTTGGGACTTGTGGAAATACATTTTACGTTGTAATCCATTATATGTATCACTGAAATAAGTTTCACAAAACAGTATTTACGCCTAGGACCACGAAAATTCTGATATTTTCTATTCCATTGTATTTCGTTAGTGATCTAAATTCAAATCTCACTAATGGATAACCAGTTTCTTGAATAGCATTGCTCCTCACCACATCCACCCCAGCACATATTAACAAGATTTCATAACAAGTAGCATTCTTGCATTTTGAGCAGTAAATATTTAGACATAGTCTCATTCATATGACTTTGGTAGGAACAATATTTCTGGGGACTTTAAAGACACAGTTCAATAGTTGGGAAAATTACATGAGATGATTTTACATTTCTTGTATATTGTTAAAACATCTTTTGTTTCTGAATATATAAAAGCCTTTAAAACATTAACAAATGGCTACATCTGTTCTTTTCCTCCAGTGGCCGATTTTTCAACAGCCCTGGGGTAGCTTTAGCTTGCTCATGTCTTTGGGTGGCCGCGGCCCTGACTCTTGCTACCTCTAATGATTTTATAATGCTCAAGCTCTCCTCTGGTTTAACCACTCAGTTTCTGTGGCTCTATGCCAAATTCTCAGAAGATGGACTCTGGTGGGTTCAACTTGGACCGCTGCTCATGTCTTATCTGGACAGCAGGGACCTGATTGTGTGGGGTCATGTGGAAGGCATGGCTGTACTTCCATAGGTCTCTAAGACGCGAGGTAGTAGTCAGGGTCCCAGCAGAAGGAGATGACACAAAGAGACTGGGAAAATGGAAGATTTTAATAGAAATTTATAAAGGTCTAGGTAGGGTATAAGAACACCATGAGAAACCACCAGGGTGAGGAGTGCCGTACCTTTGGGTTAGCAATCATGGGGCACCGTTGCCAACCCTAGCCCCAAAAGGCCAGCAGGAGAGAGCAGAGACCAGAACCTGGGGGAAGACAGCTGGGTAGAGAGGCCTGCTCCACAGCAGTGTGGCCTTTGGTGGAGGGACACAGCCAGGCCACAGTGACTCCACAGGGAGGGTGCTGAGGGAACAAATACGTTAATATTACTCTCTTTCCCCCAATGTTCTGCTGGTTCTCCCTGCCTCTGGAGTCCAACATGATAGGAAGGAAGCCAGAGAGCAAAAGGGGAGCACATTGCTGTGGGTCGGGATCTAGAAGCAGACAAAAGATGGGGTAGGGATCTGGAAGAGCAAATACAAAGTATCTCGAAACCTGGGAGGTGTGGACAAGGAGAGAATGATTAGAATCTCAAATGCAGGGGGACATCCGGAAAGCTTTTTAGAGGTAGAAGTATTTTGGGTTTCATATACTGCCGCTAAAGATGGAGGGACCCCAACATGGCAGGCACTGTTCTGAGTACCTTGTCTGGTTTCACTTAGTGCACACCAAAATAGGCCTCTGAGGGGGATGTTACTATCACCCTTATTTTGAGTGGGGTGGGGCAGAGGTCCTTTTTATTAAAGTCTAACAAACAAGTAGAAATGTGCAGATAGAAGGGACAGCTCAGTAATATTCACAGAAGCAACCTTCAGGTCGCCAGTCCCCAGATAAGGAGACAGAGCACTACCAGTCCCTCTAAAAGTCCTCTTCCTGTCCCCACCACCCTCAGTGGTGACACTCCACTGATGATTTTTGCCTGTTTTTGAATTTTACATATTGACACCGTAAAACACTAATTCTCTTGTATGACTTCTTTGCTTGATGTTATGTTTGCAGCAGCCACGGTGTTACATTTTTTAAAAATTGTGGTAAAGTATACATAACAAAAAATACGATTTTAATCATTTTTTAGCCTTACTGAGATATAATTGACAAAGGTTGTGTATATTTAAGGTTACAACTTGATATTTTGATTACATATACATTGTGAAATAGTTGCTGCAATCAAGCTAATTAACATACCCACTGCCTCACAGAGTAACCATTTTCTTTTTTCATTTTTACTGGGTTTAAGTGTACAATTCAAGGACATTAAGTACATTCACCGTGTTGTGCAACCAACAGTAACCATGTCTGTAACTTTTTCGTCATCTCAGACAAAAACTCTCTGCCCATTAAACAATAACTCCCTATACTCTCCTTCCTCTAGCCCCTGCTAAGCCCCCTTCTACTTTCTGTCTCTGTGCTTATTCTAATTTGCTTATTCTAGTTACCTCCTGTAATTGGAGTCATATAATACTGGTCCTTTTGTGTCTGGGTTTTTTCACTCAGCGTCATGTTTTCCGGATTCAAACTGTCATCCTCATTTTATAGGTGAAGAAACTGAGGCACAGAATCATGAGGAAAGCAAATCATGAGCCCAGGATATGAAGGCAAGCAGTCTGGTGAGCACTTAAGTGGACTGTGGTCACCACTGAGGGTGGTGGAGACTGGAAAGGGACTTCTAGAAGGGCTGGTAGTGTTCTGTCTCCTTATCTGGGGATTGGTGACCTGAGGGGTTGCTTTTGTGAAAATTACTGAGCTGTCCCTTCTATCTGTACATTTCTGTATATACGTTAGACTTCAATAAACAGGACCTCCACCCCACCCTGCTCTTCTATTTCAAAGTCAATGATAGGTATTTAGGTCATGGGACAGCTGGCTGTCTCTGAGTACTTCTCAGATTCTACCCACCCAGAGGAAGATGACTTGAAATTCACATTCTCTCTCCTGGGTTGCAAAAGCTTGAGCTTCCCCGTATCTTCCGTGTCTCATTGAAAGGACAGACTTTTCCTCCTAATTGCAGACTCTTACTTGACTGTTTCTGCAGTCCCTACCATTTGGGAATCTCTCTGATTTCTCTGCTGCCTTCCCCGAGACTGGCTTCCCACTCCAGAGCCTCCATGTGGTTGTCTCAGTGCCCTGATGGGTGGAACTCATCCTCCCACTACTCATGATTCTGTTTAGTTTGCTGAAATTGTCAGTTGGGTGCAGAGCCTACTGTTGACATAGGAACTGGGACAATCGCCTTTGAAGCCAGAGATGCCAATCTGGCTACTGTTAGGAACAGGGGAGCCAGGTTGGCAGACACCAGTCTGTCTCATCCAAAGTGAAGTCAGGGTCCAACAGAGTCCGAGTCCAAGCTCCTCCCTGCCCTTAAAGAGTAAAACCACAGAGAACTCATGCATATTTATAAAAAGACCACATATGCCTGTGTTTTCTCGGCCAAACCCCCCGAATTGCCACATCTCAGAATGTTGGGTGCCAAGAAAAGACAGGTAGCCATAGCAATCTTGGATGGCATGACTCAGCGGCAACAGAGCTCTCCAGCTGAGATGCTGTCCTTGAAGGCAGGAGTGATGTAGCAATACCAAATCATAAGTGACTTTTTTAATTTTTAAAAATTTTTTAACGTTTATTTATTCTTGAGAGACAGAGAGAGAGAGCACAGCAGGGGAAGAGCAGAGACAGAGAAGGAGACACAGAATCTGAAGCAGGCCCCAGCCTCTGAGCTGTCAGCACAGAGCCCGACACAGGGCTTGAACCCACGAGCCATGAGATCATGACCTGAGCTGAAGTTGGACAATTAACCGACTGAGCCACCCAGGTGCCCTGTGAGTTTTTTAATTTGGGAATTTTCAACTATAATGCCCCCTATGTACCTACCACCCAGTTAAAAAATTATCAGTTTCTACCAACAGATTTTCTTTGTGCAATGCAGAGAATTGCATTACCTTTCTGGTCCCTCTTGTCAACAAGGACAAGAGACAATCTAATCAAAATGCTGACTCTATTCTTCTATTTGATCTTTAGTAGCACAGTATGTTGAAGGTCAGTCCTTGCTATCTGTGCTCTCCTCCTGTGTAATCTCATCCAGGTGACAGGACGTTATATGCCATTATTTGTCAGAAATTGCTTCTGCTGTGAGTAACAAACTCGACTTAACTATCTGAAGCAAAATGAGAATTTATTAATTCACATAATTGTGAAGTTAGTTTCAGGAATGCCAGAGTCAAGGTCTTCAATGCCGCATCAGTGTGTGACCTCTCTCCCTTGTCACTTGACTGTTTTCTTTTGTCATTCAGCTCACTCAGGCTATGGCCTCAGGGTGGTGTAAAAAACAAACAAACAAAAGGTTCCAATAACTCTAAGCTTACATTGTACCAGCTTAGCAATCATGCCAGAAAGAGAGCTCTTTGCTCCTGATTGCTCCATCAAAAGTTCTTTAGCTAATACTTAATGAATTGACCTAATTCATTGAGCATCTCTTAAGCATCCCTGTGGCCATATGGATGGCATATGCCCACTGTCCAGGCATGAGATCCGGGCTTGCTACTTGACCAGAAGAGGGTTTGGGACTTTGATTAATAGCCACATCAAGATTACTAGCCAAGAAGGAGAAATATTTCCCCCAAAGAAAATCAGGGTGCTTTTATGCTAGATATGACCAGGCCATCTACATGCTGATAACTCCCAAATTTATCTCTCCCCATCCCAAGCTTCATTCCTAAACTCCAGGTGCGTATACCCAATAGTCTCTTTGACATATTTCACCAGCCTCTCTAAACTTGACCTGTCCAAAATGTATCTCTTGGTTCAGAGTTCAGAGCACCCTGCCCTACCCTGTCTCTACCCTGTAGTCCTTTTGGCTACAAGCAGGAAGAACTGGCGCCGGCTAACTTAAGCAGAGAGAATGTATTAGAAGGCTTTAGGATCCAATGCATTGACAAGAGGCTGGAGTCCTGGGCTTGGGAAGTAGGAAGCATAGCAACTGCCTTACAAAGGAAACCTTTGTTAGGAGGCTGCCCATGCAGCAACTGCATTGTGTTCTTCTCCTCAAGATTCAGATTCTAGAGGTGGAGTGTCTAATTGGACTACCTCTTGGCCTGACTGTCACCTATAAGGAAGAGGTGTTCTCTAACAAGAAGTGGGGGTCTTGTTAAGAAAATGAATGCTAGACATTCAGACTCCCGGCACGTGTCCCCTCGTATCCTCTGTTCTTGCCCCACTCAGTAAACCTGCCCGTCCAACAAGTTGCTCAAGTCAGACACCTGGAAGTGAGCCCCGATTTCTCCCTTCCTTTTACCTCTGCGTACATCATTACCAGCCCTCACAGCTCTACTTTGAAAAGGTCTCCCAAAGATGTCTATTTTTGTCCCTTCTCACTGCCACCTCTTTCGTCCACACCATCATTATCTCTTATCTAGACCCTCACATTGGTCCCCAGCTAGTCTCTCTGCTTCCCATTTTCTCCAGTATGATCCCCTCAAAATATAAAACTGGTCCTGACACCCCCCGGCTTAAAGCCCTTCAGTGATATCTTGTTCTTAGAATACTATCCAAACCACTGATCACAAGATGACCATATAGCAGAGTGGTTATGACCTCACAGACCCTGGAGCTAGATTGCCTGGATTTAATGCTAAGCTCTACCTCTTACCAGCTGGATATCCTTGAGAATGTTGCATAACCTCTCTGGCCAGTTTCCTCATCTGCAAAGTATAGGATTGTCGTGATGATTAAATGACTAATACACAAAAATTGTTTGCACAGGGGCATCTGGGTGGCTTAGTCGGTTAAGCCTCCAACTTTCGCTTAGGTCATGATCTCGCGGTTCGTGGGTTCAGGCCCCGCGTCGGGCTCTGTGCTGACTACCAGCTCAGAGCCTGGAGCCTGTTTAGTCTGTGACTCCCTCTCTCTCTGACCCTCCCCTGCTCACACTGTCTCTCTCTCTCTCTCTCCTTGAAATAAATAAAACATTTAAAAAAAAATTGTTTGCACAGAATCTGAAAGACAGTAAGTGCTCAGTAAACATGAGCTATCGTTACTATAAGAGCCATCGGATCTGGTGCTGGTCTCCTGCACCAAGAGAACTAATGTCTGACTATATTCCCATCAACTCTCCAACCTTCATTTCCATGATCCCATCAGACTAAACTCCTGATTTACTTACAGCATGCCAATTTTTCTCCTACCTCAAGTCCTTTGTGTTTGCTGTTCCACATGCCTACATGTTCTTGCACCACATTTCACGTGGCTGGTACCTTCTCACTTTTAGGTTTCAGCTTACATGTCATCTTTTCCAGAGAGGCCTCCTGCTATCCAACGTCACCTCCCCTGCGCCCCCCCCCCTACTTTTTACTCTATTGTGTTCCCCTGCTGATGTCCTTTAGTGCACTTTACAACACTGAAATGGCCCAGTTTATATCTTTTCCTGTGTACTGCCTGTCTCCTTCTCTAGAATTTAAGTTCCATGAGAGCAAGAACCTAGGTACAGCTGTTTATAGCCATTAAAAATGTACTTGGCATCGAATATGGATCCATCAAAGACTTGAATGAATGAACATATAACAGCTGAGCAAAGAAGTGAAAGTTTGCTAAGTGAACAGGATTGGTTTTTATCAATGAAACACACATTTCTATTCCAAGAAGTCCCAGCTGTGTCCATGGAGCTGTCATTATTAAAAGAACAACTGAGTTGGTAACTCCCAGAAACAAATCCTTTCCTAGAGATGGGTCTGCTTGCTTTAGGTTTCAATGGACTGTATTCTTGCTGTTTTGCTGTTCCGTGTCTGAAGCAGCTGTTGTGCTGGGGAAGTGTGAGGAACTTAAAGAATCACGGCTTCCTATGTGCGATCTACTGCTTAGCAGCTGTGTAATTATGAGGAAGTTACCACTTTGCTGGGCCTCAGTTTCCTTGACTGTAATATGGAGATAAAACATAATACGTTCTGAGGATGTGGAGAATTAGAAGACTTGTACATTGATGGTGGGAGTGGAAAATGGCATAGCTGCTGCGGAAGATAGTCCGGCGATTTCTCAAAAAATTTAAAGTAAAATTACCATGTGATCTAGCAATTCCTTTTCTTGGTATATACTCCAAAGAATTGGAAGCTGGGGCTCAAACAGATACCTGCGCACCAGTATGTGTAGCAGCATCCTTTACGATCGCCAAAAGGTGGAAGTAACAGAAATGCTGTGTGACTCCACCACACGAGGTACTTAGAACAGGCAAATTCAGGGGCCCCCGGGTGGCTTAGTCGGTTAAGTGTCCGACTTTCGCCTGGGTCATGATCTCGCGGTTCGTGGGTTCGGGCCCCGCGTCGGGCTCTGTGCTGACTGCCAGCTCAGAGCCTGGAGCCTGTTTCAGTCTGTGACTCCCTCTCTCTGACCCTCCCCTGCTCACGCTGTCTCTCTCTCTCTCTCTTAAAAATAAATTAAAAAAAAAAAAAAGAACAGGCAAATTCATAGAGACTAAAGGTAGAATGGTGATTGCCAGTACCTGGGGGAGATGAAAATGGAGAGTTACTGTTTCATGGGTACAGAGTTTCAGTTTGAGATGAAGGAAAACTTCTGGTGATGAATGGTGGTGATTGTCACACAACAGTGTGAAGATACTGATGTCACCGAATCGTGCACTCAAAAAGCATTAATGTAGGGAATTTTACATTATGTCTATTTTACCACAGTACGGAATAATGATGCTTTCCTCGCAGGGCAGTTTCAAACAGTAAATGAGATGGTGTATGTCATCACTTACCAGAGCTGGTATTCAGTTAAATTGGTGTGAAATGAACAGCAAATAAGGAGGATTTTTCAGCCTTGAAATGTTCATCAGTAGGGACGTGACATGCACAGGAGATGTAGTAAAAAGCATCCCAATAAAAAAGTACTAACGTATGGACTGTGAGTTTGGCGGCCTTTGCTGACATTCCATTCCACCCTAGCCGGACCCAGGTCGAGTGGAGGGAAGGCTTTCTCGTGAGAGTACATGGGAACATTCTCACTGTTTTGCTCTGAAGAGCTAACTCAATTTAAGAGCAGTGACAAGCTACTAAAACGTACCCCACATCCAACCACTGGAGCCTTCACTATTGTCTCATATGGGTGTTAGGGGGTGCAAGGTCAGGAGCGGGCGTCTCTTGACTTTTCTCTGTGAATGCAGACATAAAAAGAGGAAGGAAAAGGAAGTTAACTGATTCGTGTAGTTGGGAAAGTTACTAGAGCAGCTCAAAGGAAAGCTTTAAGAATCACTGTTTCAAAACCTGGAAAGAAACCCAAACCAGCTGGGACTTTCTCTCTCCCTTCTGTCTATCTCTACACCTTGTGTGTGGTCTAATTCTCTCCTACTGCAGATGGCATATGCTTTCCTACATAGCAAGGGACACGTCTGCTGGCCATCTTGGCATAGCCATGTGGCAGAAAAATGTCCCACCTCTATTCTGTGTTAGTTAAGGTAGGCCAGAATGGTGATGAGCATCTGTAGCATCACCAAAACATCTTTGCATCCAGCTGGAAGAAGACAAAAAAGCATAGAGGAGTATATGTGGAAGGATTTATAGATCAGGTTTGACAGTGGCACATGTCATTTCTGTTCATATTCCATGGATATGGTGATGCCAAGCTTCAAGGGAGGCTTTGTGTCAGGAAGAAGAGGAACTGGATTTTGGGTACAGCTATCAGTCTCCACCATAGATGTTCTTACCCTTCCTTGTCACCCCCCTGGCTTCTGACACCAGCCCTTCTCTTATATACAGCCTCTGGGAAAGTGATTGCTTTCCCTGTAGGTAGTGGCCTCCTTCTCATCACCCACTCTCAAATCCTGATGAATATGATTCTCACTACATATTCATGTCTTCTAAATTTCCTTGGCTTACTTTCCACACTGAAGACTGTCTTTTTCAGAGTAGGTGCAATCCCATGGTAATGCTTCACCATGGGCCCCATAAGCTTCCCAGCACCCTCTTCTCCTTCCCTCTTTTAGATGAGACACAGAACTCACACAGACACACACACACACACACACACACACACACACACACACACACACACACACACTGTCATCCTCTACTCCTGAAACTTGTCACCCTCTTAACTATGCTTTGGCGTGAAATTTTCATGGGTGTACATTTATTTTGATTTTTTATTTTTAGTGCATTCTGTCAGAGTTTATTGTTCAGTTGTTTTCTGTATCTAGTTTTAAGGGTCCAATGGGCAGGAGATTTGAAAAGAACTCTTAACAGGACTTAAAAGATAGTGCTTGTGTATTTAGGCATTGAATAAGTTCTTCCCTCCTTACCTGCCCCTTCCCTTCCTCCCTTCTCCATGTGGCAGAGACAGACTACCAAAAAGGCTTGTGCTCTCTTCCCATTGTGTGAGTTCTTGCCTGACCTGCCCCTCCTTGTTACTAGGTGGTACCATGTGACTAGTTTTAGCCAGTGGAATAGGGGCAGAAGTCATTGGTGTCACTTTGGGCCAAGGTAGTATGTACTGTGCCTTCCCCATGCCCTGTTTCCTATTTGCAATGCCCTTAGAGACCACATGTTGGAGATGGCAGTGTCACAGGTTGGAAGAAGGCTGGTCGTTCAACTCCCTGATTCACCTTCTGGAGGAGAACTGTGCAGCCAGCACATCTGCTACACACCACATAAGACTTTGCATAAACTGGACTTTGTTACTGGACTTGCATTTACCCTACTCTGACTAATATTCTCCTTTGTTAAATGTTTCAGAGCCCCTACTATTTGTTGAGTGCAATGCTGGGTATTAGGGATGCAAAGATAAATAAAACATAGTCCCTTCACTCAAAGAGCTCACGGTCAAGGGGTGGGGGTGGGGGAGAATAGATATATGCCTATGTGTGTTTGTAACAGCATTATAGGTATGTCCAGAGAATTGTGGTGGAGCAGTGCAGGACATCTAAGCCAGCCTGCATGGGGATGGGAGTAGGGGTGGGAAAGATGTTTAATCAGCTAGGTGACGTACATTCCAAGGAGATAGGCATGAACAAAGATTGAAGCAGAAGAAGCAAGTCATGGGCAGATATGTGTAGTTGGTGAAAAGGAGAAGAGAGGATAATAAACTAGGAAATTTTGATTAGGATGTGCTATTGATGTGATTCTGCAGGAGAGGTTTACTCCACAGGGACAATTATAACAAAGTCTCAAATGTAATTAACACTCTACTTAAAATAGTCATCCTGTGGGAGCATGATAGCTCTGACTCTCCAAGGAAAAATATTACTGGGACTCAGATTTGAAGGTTTATTTTCACATAATTCCTAGCTTCTATTGAATGGCTTGATTCCAAAGGAGTATGACTCTACTCAAGGGGAACCAAACTGCTATGTCAGAGACAGACAATCACAAATATTTCTCATTTCCTATGTGCTTACCAAATCTGCATTTTGTGAGGTATCCCCTGCTTGTGCTGCTTTTCAGAGAGTTGGACAAAAGCCTGTGTAAGTCTTAGTTCTACTGATGGTGTTATATTGAACTATATGAGATAATCAGTTTTTGACCATTTTGTAAGTAAAAGACGGCAATATTATAATGTTTTAACTAATATAATCATGGTGGTATATTGAAATCTTGGTCCAAATCCTCATGCCTTGTAATAACATTATACTTCACACCTTTGTTCTATAGCTATTGTAGGAGCAGTATACTCGCCCATACCTTGGCTCTACTCTATTCTGAGTAGAGTAGGAAGCTGTTGGTCAGTTTTGGGCTGTGAGTTGACATGATTTGAGTCACGTTAAAAAAAAAAATCCATCTGCCTTTAATAGTGAAAATAGATTGTAAAGGGGTAGGGGAAGAAGCCAGAAGACCATTCCACTAATCTGAGTGAGACATGAGGGGTGACCAGCATTAAGCTAGTGGCAGTAGAGGTGTAGAGAAAGAGAGAGATTCTGTATTGCATTTTGAAGGCAGCGCCAACAGAATTTCTTGACAGATCGGGAATGGGGTAAGAGAACAATAGAAGTGTCAAGTATGACTCCAAAGCTTTGGGCTTGGCATCTGGAAGAACAGAACTGCCATCAACTGGATTGAGGGAGACTGTGGGTGGAACAGAAGTTTGGGGGAAGACCAGAAACCGAGTTTGGGATGAGTTTGAAATGCTTTTAGCCGTCCAGGTGGGGGTATTGGGGAGGTGGCTACTTATAAGGGTCTGGAGTTCAAAGGGCCTGAATATAAAGCCCCCAGCCCAGTACCTGGAGAAGAGTGGATGCTGGTAAGTGGCAGTTCCCTCCCCTCTCCAAATCCCTAACTCCCAGATTTGGTTTGTAAATACTGCACAGAGGAGAAGACTCCTAAGTCAGTACATGGCTTCTCCTTACTTGTACAAGCCTTCATACGGCTTTATAAAAAAGAATGTCTTGATTCAATGACCAAGCATGTTTTTTTGACCTCATCTTTATAAAGAAGATGAAGTAATTATGGATGCAATTCCTTTTCCTGCCTTCCAAAGGAGCAGTCAATAAAAAAATTCAACACCCTCACATCAGATCTAGTTGTCCTTTAGGGTCCCAATTTTGACAGTCTTCTTTGGATATTGTATCCTGGTGTCCTTGAACAGGTGGTAAGGAATTGTTTTTTTTTAATTCTTCTGGAATCAGCTCCTGAAGGCAAAACTGCTAGAGTGTCTCAGAGAGTCTAATGGTCCCTGGACACTTGGATGATACAACTAGTCGTAAGAGATGTGTGTTTCTGTTTCCAGGGGTTATATGCACACCTACTTTGCAAGTCCCTTTGGTTTGCCAAAGCTGGCCATGAGCCAAGAGGTGGACATCATTCAGCTTAGAGAAAGCATTTGGCCAGCATTCACTTTGGGGAGAAGGTCTTATCAAAAGGCCAGCTCTTCTGGAGTGTCAGACTGTAAAGATGGTCCTTGGATTTGGGGGAGGTACATGTAGTGGAGGAAAGGAAGGGAAGAGGGGGATGCCTAGATGTACCCAAACCTTCTTCCCTCCTGACTTCTGTCTTCAGCAGCGGAGGGGGGGCATGCTGCAGAGGAGCCAGGGCCTCATGGCTTTTCTCCCCCATTTCCTTACTTAGTACCATCTCAAGAAAGTCCTTGTTTCCCAAGGTCAGCTCTAAACAGGAGGCTTATGTTTCCTGAATGGCTGATTGGCTTTTACACAACAGGTGTGTTCTTGTGGCAGGAACCACAGCTCAGGTGTGGCCGAGTCTTGTCAACAGTGCTTCTCAGCTCAGTTCTCCCTTCCATTTCAGCTGGTCCTTGGCTCTGTGCTTGTGAGCATCTGGGAAACTGGGCATGGCAGTAATTCCCCTCTTTGTTCGATAACTAGCAGACACACGGGCAAGACAAGCCAGGAGCACAGCCAATTGCCTTAAGGAGTATGGGCAGAGACCACAGCAATTTGAGGAGTCGGGGGGATGGGCATTCAGTGCTGCCACCCATGCACCGAGCCAAGCTGGCAGCCTCTGCATCTGGCTCAGGCTCCAGCACTCTGACCCCCATCTTATTCCATCCTTCCTGACAATTCATTAAGAATGCTGAGGGGAGCACAGAAGGCTTTTTATAGGCATCCTGGTTCAGCCTCAGTAGGGTTGCTGAAAACAAACAAAAAAAATATTTCTGGAGTGGAAAGATCTTTAGAAATGTCCTTGCCAAAATGTTTTATTTAGTTCTTCATCACGGGGCATATTAATGCAAGAAGGATTTGCCTAACACCTTCAGAGCTCAGAGGGGTGTTGTATGTATGAGATGTTTGTGTGTCAGGGAGACCAGAGGAGCACAGGGGAGGAAGGTCTTTGGCTTCAGCTCTGACACTTATAAACCTGTGGAGATTTCTGGAATCACCAAGCCAGGTGCCATGGGGATTCTCAGCCATAGTCATTGTTTCCATGGAAACAATAGAAATTTCTGATATTAAATAGAAGGCAACCTATTGACATCACCCTTACCAAAAATGAAGGTCTGGTTTTCATCTCTGCTTCTTGAACTGGGGCCAGCTTTTCCTATTGTCTCCTGTGTGGAATTTGGAATAATGAACGAAAGGAAAACTCCCTAAATGGGAAAAAGACTTCCTCTTTGAGTCCAGATGGGAGTGAGAGAACCCATTGCAAAGTATCACGCTTTAACTAGTAGCTTCATTCCATGACGTTGGAAACCCTGCACTGAGCTTGTTTTCAAGCAGGCCCCTGAGCTTTTCTTCTTGTTTTCCTGTGTAACTGTCTGGACTTCTAAATTACAGGGGGACAGCCTGGGCACAGAAAGGCTGCTCTCGTCTGCTTTGGGGCCTGCCGCAGACTAGAGAGAGAAGCTGTGAATATTCTAAGATTTCCAGTGTGGCCTCTCAGACCTGCTGGTCTAAATAATCCTGATGAGATTTGGAAAAAAGGCACAGGCACATGAACATTTGTAAGCACTGAGTAGAATCTTTATCCTTTTCAGGTTCAGTGGAATGTCACTGTCACCACTAATAAATCAGCTGTGTCATCTTTCTACTACCTCAGCACCTCGTGTAGAGAGCTCAGTGGAACAGCAAGAACCCTACAGCCGGGATCAGAGTCCTGGGTTCTGGTCCTCACTCTGCCTCCATGAGCTGTGTGACCTTAGAAGGTGGTTCACTTCTCTGGGCTTCATTTTATTCACCAGTAAAGTGGTAGGAGAGGGGAGATACTAGATGGCTCTTTTCTCTTTCTTTCTTTTTTATTGTGGCAAAAAGCCCCATGAAATTTGTCATCGTAACCATTTTTAAGTGTACAATTCGGTAGTGTTAAGTATATTTACATCATTGTGAAACATATTTTCAGAACTTTTTCATCTTGTATAACTGAAACCGTACCCATTAAACAGCAACTCCCCTTCCCTCCTTCCTCCCCGCCCCTGCTAACCACTTTTCTGCTTTTCGTTTCTATGATTTGGGGTACTTTAGATGCATCATATAAGTATTTGTCTTTTTGTGACTGGCCATTTCACTTAACATAGTGCCTTCAAGGTTCATTTATGTTATAGCATGTGTCAGAATTCCCTTTCTTTTATTTTCGTTTATTTAAAAAATTTTGTTTTATGTTTATTTATTTTTGAGAGAGAGATTATGTGTGAGCAGGGGAGGGATGGAAAGAGAGAGGGAGACAGAATCTGAATCAGGCTCTAGGCTTTGAGCCATCAGCACAGAGCCCAATACGGGGCTTGAACCTACAAAACCTGAGATCATGACCTGAGCCACAGTCAGATGCTTAACTGACTAAGCCACCCAGGCGCCCCAAGAATTCCCTTTCTTTTAAAGACTTAATGGCATGTCTTTGTATGTATATACCATCTTGTTTATTCATCTGTCACCCGATATTTGGTCTGTTTCCTCCTCTTGGCTGTTGTTGAGTAATGCTACTGTGGACATAGGTGTGCAAGTGTCTGTTTGAGTCCCTGCTTTGAATTCTTTTGAATACATACATACCTTAAAGTAAGATTGCCGGATCATGTGGTAATTCTATTCTTAGTTTTTTGAGGAACCATCATACCTTTCTCCATGGCGGCCATGCCATGTTGCATTCCCACCAGCAGTGGCCAAGAGTTCCAATTTCACTGTCTTTTCACTAACACTTGTTATTTTCTGTTTTGTGTTGCTAGTAGCCGTCTTCGTGGGTGTGAGGTGGTAACCGATTGTGGTTATGACTTGCCTTTCTCTGATGGTTAGTAATGTGGAGCATCTTTTCGTTTGCTTATTGGCCATTTGTATATCCTCTGTGAAAAAATGTCTATTCAAGTCCTTTGCCCATTTCTTAACAAGGTACTTATTTTTGTTGTTGTGGAGTAATATACTAGGTGACTATTGACTGCCCATCTTAGACATTTATCATTAGATTTTTAGTGTCCTCAAACAACTTTTTCATCTTTCCTTCCTTTCAAGAGACAGACAATGGTTAATTGCTACAGGATGTTTATAGATTTGCAAGAAATTGAATATTATCAGTGACTGTCAGACTTTTTTTTTTTTTTGCATGCTGGGTTTTTGCTTCATATAAGTGATAGGAAGCAAAGATGTGTTATTCAGGGTTTAATGTAATGGGATGGCCATCACTTGAGGGAAAGTAAGGAGTAAGAATCTTTTTCCTTTTAATGCTAGTGCTTCTTTTATAACTATATGCTGATCAATTTTCTAAACACTTTACATGTATTAGTATATTTAATTCTCACAGAAATAGCTTTATGAGGTATGTGCTAGCATTTTCCTCATTTACAGTGATGAAACTGAGGCACACAGACAGCAAGTAGGTCACCTAAGATCACATGGTTAGTAAAGTCGAGGCCAGATGTCTCTCTGCCTCCTGTTCCTTTCATCCTTAGCTGCTGCCTTAGCCACAGACCTCCTTAGTCTTTATCTTGTGATTTAGATCATTTCAGAATGCTTGCTTTTTTTCTCTCCTGCCTCCCTCTCTTCACCTTTCTGTTGTGCCGTTGGAAACTCCGTTCCATCATAAACAGAATTCCTGTATCCTTAACATTTCTACTAAAGGTTTTTCTGTTTTCTTCTGTCAAATGAGCCTGAGTTTCTTCTGAGCTCTCTGCTTCCGTTTTATCGTGCTCAAGGACGCCTGTCCTCTGTTCTGCCCTTCGGGCCGGAAGTTGCAAATCTGCAGCTGTTGCCTGGCTACCATTCCACTCCTTTCTTAGAAAATTCCCTTTGGCTTCGAGGCTCCTGTCTCATCCCTGTATCACCTCCATCATGTCCACATGCTTATCAGTCTCTGCACTCACAAAAGGGTTTTGGCAGCAAACTCGTGACCTTTCTCTCCCCTAAATTCTGCCACCTGTCAGCCTGGGTCACTCCACTGTCTAGGAGGATGACCTCTCTGAGCCACTGCCCCTCTGATCCTTGGCTTCAGGCCCAGTGTTTTTACTTGGCACCTATTTGGGCATGGTCTTTCAGGAGCCCTGCTGTGCTGTGTTGTCACTCAGGACTACCCCATCCCCAGATCTCAAACTCCAATCTCCTTCCAGCACTTTCATGCCCTCACTCCCACTAGTTAGTTCTTGCAGATGTCCATAGCTTACATTCTTCCACGCCCACCCCCTGTAGCCCCAGCCTGGTTTCTCCTCCATCCCCCCTTACCTTAGGGCCATTGTCAGCAGCATTTGTGCCCATCCTCCCTTCTTTCCTCCTGCCTTGGAGAACGAACCAACCCTCCTTCCTTCCAATTTAATAATTCAACCTGTGTCCACATCCCTCTTCTGCCCTTTCCATCATTTCCTGCATGATCTGCATGTGCACCCTTTACCCGTCTCTCTGTGAATATGCTTCATCCCTCTAGTCTCTAGTCTCCCCATGATCCTGTACTCATACCCCAGTTCTGTCCATTCTTACTCCTTCTGCTTTTCTAAACTTCTGGAAAGAGTCTCTGGTTATTCATCTCCTTTTTACCTCTCAGTCCACCAAAACTGGGCTTCTGTTCACAAGGTATTTGGGTACATGTGAGGCTGGGTTTGAAATTTGAAATAGCGAATGGTGGATTACTTCCACTGACTCAATGGAAGGGAAGGCCAACCTGTGTGTTAAGGACACAGGGCCAGGAGATGGGTGAACTTGAGGAGCTTGGTAACACTGCAGTGTATTGGAAGGAGAAAGCCAGTTGGAAAGGATTATCAAGTGCCCTCAATGCATCTTAACTGAAGGTTAACTTGCACAGTGCCTGGAACACAGAAGGTATTCAGTACAGGCATTTCTCCCTCCTTTGTCCCCTCTCTTTAGAGCTTAGTTTTCTTTTTTGTAAAGCATGGGGTTGGACCAAATGACCATCAGACCCCTTCCAACTCTAACTTTCTTCATACAACAGAATTTCTCTTGGCAATGTCTTGAGTTTGTAACTGCCTTGGAGACGGGCCTTTCAAAAACTGCTTACCAAGAGGCCTGTGTTCTTGCCACAGGACATTTGAAACAAATATCAACAAAAAATGTTTTTAGAAGACATTGAAACTCATTGCACAATAGCCTATTACCTCATTGTGCCCCTTCTCAAGTAATCTAAACCAACTTGTGTGTGGTGACAGTGGCATAGTGAAGTGACAGCAGTGATGTTATTTCCATCCAGTTGAGTATGTGTACATTTCAAAGGGATTTTTAGCTTTAGCACATCAACCTTAAGGAGTAATTGATTCAGTCAAATTTTGGACAACATAAAGAAAGGCTGATGGTTTTTAGACAGATGGGGGCTTGTGGGGACAGAGCTGGACAGAAAGAACATGAAAAGAATACAGAGTTCAATCAGGCAGCAAAGAGATTAGTTGAATCCAGTCTAGGCCAGGGTGTTGCTGAATTCCATCTACCCAAATTAAGCTCCTCTAAAAAGGACCAGTGTGTTTGCTATTTCAAGAGAATGTAGCATGTTCTGACCCTAAAGGATTGTCTTTGTGATTTCAATATAAAATGGGTAACATTCTAATCTTGAGATTTTAAGATCCTTGAAAGGTTTAAGAAATGGTGATTAAGTTTATAAACAACTGGAATGCTTAAGGGAACTCAGTTTATGATTTTTTTGAAAGTTTATTTGATTATAGTTGCAATAAGAAAGCTTAAATGCTAGGGACTTTTTTTAAGTTTATATATTTATTTTGAGGGAGAGGGAGAACAGGAGAGAGAGAATGCATGTGCCAGAGCAGAAGAAGGGCAGAGAGAGGGAGGGGGAGAGAGATTATCCCAAGCAGTCTCCATGCTACAGTGCAGAGCCTGATTCAGGGCTTGATCCCACGAACCATGAGATCATGACCGAGTCAAAATCAAGAGTTGGAGGACACTCAGCCAACTGAGACACCCAGGCGCCCTGATTTTAATTTTTAAATTTGAATACAATTGACACAACAATGTTACATTAGTTTCAAATGTAAAACATAGTGAATCAACATCTCTGTTTATTATGTTGTGCTCACCATCGTGTCGCAGAGGAAGCTTTTGCTTATTTTGGTTGTAAATTTGTCCTGTAAGACACTGAAAGCAACTAAAAATAAATTTCAGTGTATTACTTTTGTTAATGCAATTTAAAATTAAGACTATTTAATTGATTTGTAGATGAAACTGATTTGTAGGTGGAAATTGATTTGTAGACAGAACAGATTATTTGAGCAGGTCAGTCTGTCAACTGCAATTTCTGGAGAACTAGAAAAAAACTTAAAAATACTTTTCTTCCATTACTAGTCTTATAAATAGAGTTGTCGTTTGAACTGAAAGTGATGCTACCCAGGTTTTAAAATTTGTAACTTTGGTAACTTGAACATTAATTGAGGCGTCAAGTAACTGAAAATCCTTTCAATGGAAAAGGCCCCAGTTAGAAATAGAATAAGCCAAGACAGGAAGGGTGAAAGTATCTACAGTGTATGGGCTAGGTGAGCGGTGTGGGGCTGGAGGAAGATGGGTATGGCTACCCCAGGGACATGATGGCAGTTATAATGGGGAATATGGAAGGCACTGAGTGTACTCAGGATACCAAGGATGGTGACCTAAAATATTTTCTCCTACATTTTTATAACGTGAATGCTTTTATGAACAGTTGGGTTTTTATGTTTATCTTTGCATGTCCTTATTTCACAAGTAACAGATCAAGATTAAACAACAAGGTAACAAGACTCAAAATTGGATGACACATTAACATGATAGGGAATATTGATTGGTTTTTCAGCAGTTGAAATACAATATTACATCACTGTCCAATGATTTGGTTATTTTGACTTTTCTAGAAACTGGAGACCAAAAATAGATGAAGAAGAAATGAGCAAAAGCTCTTCAATAGCCAGCAGATAAGGTCAAATCCGTATTTATTTCTGACTTTCTTGATTGACTTGGACAAAAGGGTGAAGTAGCAGAAGAAACTGTTCTTGAGATGCTCAGGTATCCTGTCCTCCGTCCCCACTAAGATGTATGTCTTTGTCTTCTCCACTCATCAGTTTCCACTCTCAGGTAGAATACGACTATTGGTTGACATTTTAATGTGAATTTAAGTTCAAGGGGTGATTTTTCTCTAAGTTTTGTCTTCAGTAGTGGAATGGAAGTAACAGTTCAAGGCCATCCCTATAAAGGTATCCACCTTCACAAGAGTGCCTTTTGGAGGTTGAGATCCAGGTAGGAGAGCATGTAATGTGTATCTCCTCAGAAAGAGATGAGGAGTACCAGGTCTCTGGACCTGGAGGGTGTCTTGTAATATTTATCTGGGACTGTCCTGCTAGATGGGATGGATGGTGGGCCCATGTATATAGGCCCATGGTTGTTAAACCCAGCTAGTCATCATAATCACTTGGAAGAGGTGTTAAAAAAAAAAAAAAAAAAAAAAAAAACTTTAAGGCCTGGCATTCCACACTCAGATTCTGATTTAACTGCTCTGGGATGCTGTCCGTTCTTGGTCAGATCCCCTGGGGGAAGCTGGGGGATAAGCTGCGATGAGTTTATTATCCTATAATGGTTATTTGACAAAGCAGGTGTGTACTCCACTTATTTTTATTATAACAATACAGTTATGATTTAGGGACACAGGTTTCCTCCACTCTTACTTATAAGCCCATAAGCCGCTCTTACTTAGAAGGCCTACTTACCGTAATTACTAATGATTTCTGAAGTTTCTGTCTTGCTTTCTGCTCTGTGTGTGCTCTCTGAGCTGTCTCTTCCTTTCTGTGTTTCTCTAGAACACTCTCATAAAATGTTCTTAGGCTTTTTTGCATAAAGCACTCTCAGGCTTTTTTGTTTGTTTGTTTTACTGGCTATCTCTCCATTTTGTTTTTATATTATTCAGAATAAGTAAATCGAATACATCCCCATTAGTTAGTGAGAATAAGAGGCCAGCTTCTATATTTCCCTCCTAGATGAAATGATAGGAGAGCTATGTGCCAGACACAACATGGACAGTTTTACATATACACTACTTGATTCTGTCGTTGCCACAATCCGGGAACACAGAGGCTTGACTCGGAAACACTAACATTACTGCCTAAAATGACTTTGCTCAGAGCTGACTAATTTTAGTTTTCTTAATCACCAGCCAACCTTGATCGAGTACCTAGGACAGGCAGAGCACCGAGACCAGCCCAGACTGTCCTGAGCTTGCTAATTAGATCATGCTGCTCTTTCTCTGGTACGCCGTGTCTTGTGGTATTGATGAAAACCAACACATTAAAAATAAACCTTGAAAACTTTAGCTCTTTGTCTTGCTTTAAAAAAAAAATACTGTGTTCTCTCCAATCCCACAAGTTGAACAGTTTGAAAAATTGCGGGGGGAAAAAGGACAAAGGAGAATCTAAAGATCACCAATAATTTTATTAATCAAGAAAATAACTGCTGATTTTTTAATGTGTCTCTGACCTGCTTTTTGCTACACAGCCATACATGCACATACAGCATCCTTATACTTTAAAAACTCAAATCTGGCCATTCCTCATTTATATATCATTTCCTGGTTTTCTACAGCAGTTGTAGCATGTGTGATAGCTGCATGGACCAGGGTTCATTATTTAACTGAGCATCTTTGATTGTTGATTACTTAGATTGTTTCCATTCCGACTTTTAAAAACAAGGTTGTGTTATCTAGCCCAGCTGTCCTTTAAATATGAAGATTATGGGCAACTAGTTTTAAACATGCAAGAAATCAGAGTATATGTAATCAGAATCTCATCCTGTGAATTCTGCTAGATGATGAACTGTATCCCACTAGAAGATGACTGAGGAAACAGCAGCAAAAATGCTGCCGATGAGCACCAACTATATTTAACTCGAGGTCTAACACTTTGAACAAAGACAGGAACGAAGTTGGAAGAATAGCCTGTAAATATTGCACATTCTTCTACATTAGAAGTAGCACAGCTAAAAATATTTGGAGAAGAGAAAGGGAAGAGGGGGGAGCATGGGTCAGTCGGTTGAGCATCTGACTTTGGCTCAGGTCATGATCTCACTGTCTGTGGGTTCGAGCCTCGCATTGGGCTCTGTGCTGAACTCCTTCTCAGAGACTCAAGCCTATTTCAGATTCTGTGTCTCCTTCTCTCTCTGCCCTTCCCCTGCTGACACTCTGTCTCACTCTGGCTCTCAAAAATAAATAAATATTTTTAAAAAAAATGAAAGGGAAAAGGAGAAGTAAAATAAAACCACTGATTGGCATTTAGGTCATAAGTGGAAATCAAAAGATACTACTTAAAGATCTAAACCAATTTTAGAAGTCCATGTAAGGCATTATGGCCATTAAAAACTTCAAAGTATTAGTATAAAGGTAACCACTATAGTAAAAATAGAAACCTTCTTAAATATCAAAATGAAAAATAATAATAGAGATTCACAAAAATAAAAATATTACGAGCACTCTATAAACTCATAAAAATAGCCACCTAAGAGGGTTGGAGGCAATTAAGGTGGAAGGAATAGGAACGGGAATAAGATTTCTCTGAACTTATGTTTTTATACAGTTTTGACTTTTGAACCATGTAAAATTATATGTATTTTAAAAATAAAATTAAAATAAAAAACAAAATTAAATCCAAAGACTAAAAAGGGCTAACATTAAAACTAAATATAAAAAGGGGCCCCCTGGGTGGCTCAGTTGGTTAAGTGTCTGATGTTGGTTCAGGTCATGATCTCCTGGTTCACAAGCTCAAGCCCTGAGTCAGGCTGTCTGCTGACAACACAGAGCCTGGAGTCTGCTTCGGATTCTGTGTCTCCCTCTCTCTCTGCCCCTTCCCTGCTCGTTCTCTCTCTCTCTAAAAGAAATAAAAACTTTAAAAATATTTTTAAAAAAGAATATAAACAGAAAGAATGAACTTAATTGCATATCAAACTGCACATCAAGTATAACTATAGAAAAAAATGGAATTAAAAAGTGTTTACTTATTTATTCTGAGAAAGAGAGAGAGTGGGGAAGGGGCAGATAGAGAGGAAGAGAGCAAATCCCAAGCAGGCTCTGCACTGTCAGTGGGGCTCAGTTCCATGAACTGTGAGACCATGACCTGAGCTGAAATCAAGATTTCAGACACTAAACCAACTGAGCCACCAAGGCAACCTAGAAAAAAATGGAATTGATTCAGGTACAGTGTTAATACATTTTTGTAGGATGTATTCTTTGAACAGAAAGAACTTTAAAACATTATTTCCTTTTTACTTAGGTTTACTTGTGGTGGTATTGGTAAGAAATACTGAGATTATTTTGAATGGATTGAAGCATATAGCAAATAAGAAAATATCTTTGACTTTTTGGAAATAAAGTTCTCGATGCGGAAGAAGATAAAAATATCAAATAGGAGAAATAGAGGAAGATTTCTACGACATTGGGTTAAAATTGGAAGTATCAGTAAGAACTCTTGATTTCTTGAAAAAATATATTCCTTAGTTCTGCATACCGAAAGAATCTATATACAGTTACATCCCATTAGCAATGAGCACACCTTGAAGTTAGATCTTGGCTTCTAAATATCATTATTTATTGAAAAGAACAAGGCTCCCTGGAAAAATAACTGATTCTAGGTCTGAGACAGAAAAAGTACAAGGTGAGCCTAGATTTACTTGTGCTAGAAAGTAAGTGCTCAAAGGTCAAAGGGCCAATGTCAAAATGATACAGAAACCAGCTTATATTGGTTTCCTTTGGACAAATGTGGGTCAATTGGAGCATCTAAAAGAGTAATAATGATAGTGGGGTAAAAGAATACACAAGAAAGCTAGCTGGTAAGTGTGGAAAGGAGAATGGAAAGAGAACATTTTCAAACATGATACCAGTGCAGTGCATTTACCTTGACAGGATTCTGGATTTTGTTTTATTTAATTTTTGTATTTTTAAAAAGATTTTTTAAAAGTAATCTCTACACCCAATGTAGGACTCAGACGCACAACCCTGATATCGATTTGCATGTTCTACCGACTGGGGCCAGCCAGGTGCCCCAGGATTCTGGATTAAAACAATATTTCATAAATATAATTTCAGAGATGAAACCTGAATTTTATTAACTAAACAAAGTAGATAAAGGGGGAAACAAGTAGGTCAACGGAAGCCAACTCAACTTCTTAGGCCAAATTTGAACAGAAGTGTTGTGTGGTTAAAAGCACTTACTCAGACATGCAGCCAGTTCGGCATCCACAAGGCAGTAAGAGGAATAATTTTATAGAAATAGGGGCAGTCATTTCAAGACACACTGCAAATTTTGTTCCTTAAACCATAGACGTGAGGAAGATTGCAGTCTACAATGTGAAAATCGTAGTGCTGTGATTCCTTTCCTAGTGGAACCCAAGAATACTTGGCACCCGTGAGACTATCCCTGGGAACAAACAAAAGAATCAAAAAGCCGTGAGGAGGATGAGAAGAACCCAGGAAAGAGGGTCTCCAAGTGTCTTGGGCTTTATGTAAGACTAAGGAATAGGAAAGCCAGGGGCACCTGAGTGGCTCAGTTGGTTGAGTGTCCAGCCCTTGATTTCAGCTCAGGTCATGATCTTACAGTTTGTGAGATTGAACCCTGTGTGGGGCTCTGCATTGACAGCGTGGAGCCTACTTGGGGGTTCTCTTTCTCCCTGTTTTTCTGCCCTTCCCCTGCTCTCTCTCTCTCTCTCAAAAGTAAAGAAATATGAAAAAAAAATGTAAAGGAATAGGAAAATCAGGAAGCAGCAGATCTTCCTTAGCACTCCTGTGTTAATGAGTTGCCAACTTGGGCCAATACAAGAGAGGTCTTCATCACAGGAGAGAAAACATAAAATTCTCAATGATGTCCCTGCTTACTCTGCTACTGCACATCTCTCTCTGCCCCTCACTTACAGCCAGTGCTGCTTTTCCATTTACATTGGAACTGGGGATCTTGGAAGAGCGTCACCTGGATTTGTTCAGGCACTGTTTTTCAGTGAGTATATCAATATGACATCAGCATGTTCTGCCTGATAGCCATGGGGTACAAAATGAGGAAAACACATGCATATTGTGAAACCATTTTGCCACAAAAGTCAAGTACAAAGTTCATGTGATTACTCACTGATAAATGTGATTGTGAAAGGCTGCTTGTATCTTACAGACGTATTGCTTTTTGGATACCCAAAATGTTGCATGGAGAAACTCTTTGTGGCACAAGGGGACTGTAGATACCCCCATATATTCCCATCTCTCATTTGAGCTGGTGTTGCCTCATTGTACTAGAGATTGTTTCCTTTCTCATCATTCCTGTGGGGGGAATTTTCATTATAAGGACACGTGTGATAAGCAGTGGAATCTTCATAAGACTTTTGATGTCCCTGCAGATTCAAGGTTGGAGCAGTAAGGAAATCAGGCTGAAGTGGTTCTGATCTCAGACTCTCCAAAGTATTTAGCAGCAAACAGGTGCTCTCTCATCATCTGAGCTCTCTAAATTATCAGCTTTCCTGGAGCTGTCAGGACATGGGGTATTGTCATCAGTCACCTCAACAGCAAGCCTAGAGACAAATTCATTTGGATTCAAGATTCTGGCTGAAATGAACTAAAACCACTTAAACTTTCGTAGAATTTAAAAGAATATAGGAAGGAATAGAGAGGGAGGGAAGGAAAAAGGAAGGAAGGAATTTTATAAAGACGCAGAAGTTTCTCACAGAGACCAAGGACACGTTTACACTTGACCTTCAGGAAGACCTTGGGATCCAGGAGTTTAGAAGCCAGAGAACTCACTCTTTGTCTTTCATTGACTTCATTCTTTTTCAGTAGACCATGCTTCTGAGTCTGCATATTATGAGTGTAGCCACCTTTTAAGAAATTGTCAGTAGTATGTTAACTTCTGGCCCAGTCGATGATGGTTAGAGAGGAAGGTACATATTGCAAATATAATTACAATGCTCAGTGCTCAGAGGGGGAAGAATGGTAGTAAGAAGGGCAGAAATATTAAAAGTTACTTACTACTCATGTGCAGTGTTATAATCTGGATGTGTTCACCCACCATTCGAGGCCATCCTTTTTCATTTGCCAACTATGTATTAGGTATCTATAAGTTTGATGCCACAAAGAAAAGTCAGACATATCCTATCAACTAAGGAAAACAGGACATTTATAAATTAAAATTTTTTTCATTATAAACAATAATTTCATTTTTAAAATGAATTACACATTTAGAAATTAAAATAGAAATGTAATTTAAAATAGAAGCTGTACTAATTAATTTATGAATTAACATATTATTAATATGTTGTATTAAAATAATTTTATATTAATTATACTAATAAAACTAATATTAACAAAATTAAAATAGAAGTTAAATTGCACTGCAAGGTGTTCAGCCGAAATGATGATAGTGGGGCGCCTGTGTGGCTCAGTTGGTTGAGTGTCTGACTCTTGATTTCAGCTCAGGTCATGATCCAATGTTGTGGGGTCAAACCCCACATCAGCCTCCTCACTGAGCTTGGAGTCTGCTTGGAATTCTTTCTCTCTCCCTCTGCCCCTCTCCCTTGCTCTCAAGTGTACTCTCTCCCTCTCTCTCAAAAAAAAAAAAAAAAACAATGACCATAGTAAAACTCTAACATAAGTCAGTTTGCAGAGAAGGAGATTGGAGGACCACAGTCTATCTTAGGAGCCATCTGCTTAGCCTTCCTTTCAACTGAGGAATCCCTTCTATCATATCTGTAGATATGATCATGTGTCAGCCAGCCTCTGCCTGAATGAGGCAGATTCCTTTGGATTATTGCACAGGGTTGATTATTAGAATATTCTTTCTTATAATAAAACAAAATGAGCCTCTTGATGATTTCTGATCATTGATTCTACCTCTGAACATCCTTTACATGTTATAATCTACCCAATATTTGCAGGCTTATGATGGTTTCTGCTCTCCTCTAAGCCAAAAAGTTGACTATCCTCCACTCTAAACCTTTTCAAATTCTTCAATGATTACTTAGAAGACCTAACTCTTAGAGGTCCCTCTTGAACTTTGTTCTCCTCATGTTTTGTCTACGTCCTTCTTAAATTAGTGAGCCAGACATAGACACTCTATAGGGCCTGACCTGTACAAATAATAGCTTTTGCTTGATGACAGGTCTGGGGCTTCCAGAAAATCTGGGCTTTTTAAAAAAACTCAGACTTCTGCCCAACTGATAGCTAATCCCATTCTCTCTCTCTCTCTCTCTCTCTCTGTCTCTCTGTCTCTCTCTCTCTCTCTCTCTGTCTCTCTCTCTCTCCTTCTCCCTCCCCTCTTAAAGTGTGGTTCATAGATCCCCTGCATCCAAATCAACTGAAATTATTAAAAATGAAAAATGAGGGCTTCTACCTTCAGAATCTCTGAGTGTGGGGTCAAGAAATTCTCATTTTCACTAACTCCTTTATAAATCTTTAAAAAAATTTTTTTAAGTTGTTTTATTTTGAGAAAGAAGCGGGGGCGGGGGGTGAGCAGAGAGACGGAGAGAGAGAATCCCAAGCAGGTTCCACCCTGTCAGCACAGACCCCGATGCGGGGCTCAAACTCATGAACTGTGAGATCAAGACCTGACCCCAACCAAGATTCTGACGTTTAATCTACTGAGTCATCCAGGAGCTCCACATTTTCAGTAACTCTTGATGTTGCCTACATACATTTTAATTTCAGAACCAGCAGTATAGTGATTAAGAATATAGGATTTCTCACTTCAATCTATGTGACTGTGGGCAATTTACTTGTCTGAGCCTCAGTTTTTTTAATCAATAAAATGAGCATAATAAGTCATTCAAAGATGATTTATTAAAATGATAATGTATGTGTAGCAAACACTTTTAATTATCTACCCAACTGCCATTTCCTAACCCAGTCCTCCTCCTCGTTGCCTGTGGAGAGGTTTGTGTGGGAAGGTGGACACCACTCCATGTGTTCAAGAAAGGTGAGCAAGGGATGAATCAATCATAACAGGTCTAAGATGGTATTAGCAGTCTCATTCCCCTTGCCATTGACTGATTTAGGTATGGTGAGTGATTTGATCCTAGACATAAGACATGAGGGAAATTGTAGAGAACTTTTGGGCAGGATTTTTTTAAATAGGAGAGAGAGACATGTAGGAGGCTTACTTTTCTATACGTTAAGATATCTTTGTGGGCCCTGGAATCATTTCAGCCACTGTGCGACCACAAGGAGAGATGTTGCTGACTCTGCAAGAATGGCAGAGTTGGAGGATGGGTTTTTCATGAGGTTGTTATGCTGCTTAATCAACTAACCCTGGAACCAGCCAATTCCCTACCAATGAATATATGGTAGAAAACCCTTATTACTTTGCTAGTTTTAGTTGGGTACTCCAAATGGCATCTAAAAGCATTTAATGAACATAGTATATGATGCCTGTGGCCTAATGCCTTAAACATAAGATGTGCACAATAAATGGCTCACATTGTCTTATTATTATTATAGAAATGTTGAACTTCCTATCCGTTAAATTCCAGAGAGGACTATAGCACCAATTCCATTACAAGATATTGTCTGCTCAAAAAGTTTGCTGAAAGTTGCCTTTATTTCTCTTTGATTTCCACTCTCTATTCAGCCTATTGAAATCCTGGTGGTTCTGCTGTACAATGTATATCAGCTCTCCTTCCTAGCTTTGAGTTTGCCACAAATTTGAGCAATTTTTCAGTCTTTTAAGTTTTCATCTAAATGTAGTCTCCCTTGAAAGATGGTTATGGTTTGAATAAGGGGAAATAGGCTTCTATGTTGGAGGTGGAGACGCATCGTGATTGAAAATTATTCAGGGAGGGATGGTTCAGTTAGTTATGCATCTGTCTCTTTATCCCAGCTTAGGTCTTGGTCTCAGAATTGGGAGTTCAAGCCCCATCCTGGGGTCTGCGCTGGGTGTGAAGCCTACTTAAAGATGAAAGGAAGGGAGGGAGTGGGGGAGGGAAGAAGGGAAGGAAAGAAAGAAAGAAAAAGAGAGAGGGAGAGAGAAAGAGGAAGGAAGGAAGGAAGGAAGGAAGGAAGGAAGGAAGGAAGGAAGGAAGGAAGGAAGGAAGTAAGGAAGAAAGAAAGAAAGAAAGAAAGAAAGAAAGAAAGAAAGAAAGAAAGAAAGAAAGAAAGAAAGAAAATTATTCAGAAAACGATGCTAATTTCATAATTTGTCATGGGTGGTCCCAGGGTAAGCATTGTAAAGGCATTTGGAGGGCAGCTTGTAGAATTCATAGAGTTGGAAATTTATCCTGTAAATCCCTGGTGGTTTTTATCTGGTGAGGCATCAGAGGCAGTTAGCTGGAGTTACGTGCCCTCTCCAAGGTCATTCAATGACAGTGTGAGCAAAGAGGGATTAGAATTCACAGTCACAGTGCCTGGAATTCCTGTGCGTGACTAGACTTTGCTACGTGATGTTACTTGGAGGCAGCAGTAATTATTGTGGTAACAGTATCTCCAGAGAACAAGGGGAGGGACAATGGTAGAGTCAGACTCATCACCTCATAGAATGGTACAACTGAAAGAAATCTCCAGGACTGTCTGACTCAACACTGTCAATTAACAGAGAAGGAAACTGACATCCATAGAGATATATCCAAGTTCACATGGCCAACGAGTGGCAGAACAGAGATGAAGACTTCTGTTTGATTATGCTTGCCTTCCTGCCTTTTCCTTGTATCAGTTCTGCTGAATGTGTTACATTCTTTCTAGAATTTTATGATATAAGAGCTGCAGACATTTAGCAATGTTGTAAAGTAGACTGCATTCTCTCTCTTTTTTTTTTTAAATATTTTTATTTATTTCTAAGAGAGAGAGAGAGAGAGAGAGAGACAGCGTGAGCAGGGAGGTCAGAGAGAGAAGGAGACACAGACTAAACACTCCAGGCTCTGAGCTGGCAGCACAGAGCCCGACGTGGGGCTCGAACCCACGAACTGTGAGATCATGACCTAAGCGAAAGTCGGACGCTTAACCGACTAAGCCACCCAGGTACCCCATAAAGTAGACTGCATTCTCTTCTTAAACCCACTGCTTAAATTTCATTTATTCTATTGTCTAGCTTTTATCAGAACTTCCTGTATTTCTTTCGAACTCCTAGCAGATGTGCTAGGGTCAGTGCTTACTTTCACGGCTGGCTTATTAAGCCATCTTTGTGAAAAATGTCTATACTGTAAAAGTCTGATGCTTTGTGGCTCTTAGAAACCAATGTTATTACTTTATATTGAAATAGTACATATGAAAATTGGGGAACTATTCCTCATGACTGAACTATCATTATATAGAGCATCAATTACATGTTAAGAATTGATCTTGGCACAGCACACATGCTGTATCATTTTTATCTTTATAAAAGAATGAAGAAGTCCATGCTGCAATGGTAGTTTTATAGATGAGGAGCATGGAGATCAAAGTCACATAGCTAAAAGCTGTATAGCTAGAATTAGAAGCAGGGTCCATTTGAATCTAGAACCCGATGGATTCTAGAGAATGGGAAGAGAGAATGAGAAGAGAGTGAGAATTCTGATGGGTTTAGAGACCCACAGAAATCGTTTGGAGCCTAAGGCACAGACCATAGAGGACAGTGTGGGGTGCTGTCATTTGGTTCATCTGGAAAGATGGTGAGATCCCTGAATTCTAGGAAAAGCAATCACCACAAATAAAGAGGTTGCCTATTTCACAATGTTGCCTGGCCCTGGCCCTGCTTGTGAATATCTATCAAAAGTATGTTTGGTTTGAAGGCAATATGGCATCATCCACCAGTCAGGAGAGATGCCAACTAGGGGTTGAGGTTTTCAGACCAATGATGCTTCATTCACAAAAGGAGTTTTGTTCTTGAATTCTGTCATGAGGAGATGGAGCCTTGTTCAGCTTTGACAGATATAGTATAGAGTGTGGGCTGTGGTTTAGATTTGGTTTGTCTTGTCCCAGGTCACCAGTCACTAGATATGTGACCTTGGACTAATGAGCATCATCCCTAAATTCTCATCTCTAAAATGGGATAATGATAGCACTTAGCTCATAGCCTTGTTGTGAGGGTTCAATGAGATGATGTATGTAAAATACAGGGCATAGAGCCAGGCACTCAGTAATAAATGTTCACAACTATCATCATGATCAGTGGTGTTATAACAGTGGCTCACTATTGAGGAATTAGGAGAGCGGGGCTCTACTTTTCACTTCCTCCACAGATCTACATTTCTACTTTTTTCAGTAGGTCACACAAATTTTCTGGACTTTGGTGCCATGATAGAAAGTCAATAAGAGAGAGTGTGCTTCCCCATAGATGGCTGTGCCACAGCAGAAATAGGCAGAGATGAAGAGAGTACCTAGTTCCCCTCCTGGGATGTGGGTTATAGTCATTTGTGATATCTTTATGAAGGTAGATCATCCCTGAGCCAGATCTGAAGCCAAGAAAGCATGTTCCGAAAATAACCACAAAAACTCATGGCCTTATTTGTACCCATGGGACTCTATGTAGATGACTGAGTAACAACATGGAGAAGCCAATACCATTGAAAGAAGAATTTCTTACTTAGATATCCTAAGAGGGGGCATGCCACATCATGCAGGGCCACAAGAGTCCCCCAGGTCCAGTCAGGAGGCAGAAAGGAGGGAGAGGAAGCATAGGCCAAAGCCTTGGGGTTTCTGCAGAAAAGGCAAGGTAAAGTAGAGGCAACAGCTAAGATTGGCGAGTTTGAATAATTCTCGTGGCCTTTGGACTGTAAAAGAGGTGGTTGGCTGGTACCTGACCTTGAGATGCATTAGGGAAGAGAAGTTACTGACTTGGTGTATGAGGGTTAGATAAAGGAGATGCTAAAGGGATATGGACTCAGGATAGACTGATTGGCACATGAAAGTTGTGATCAGAGATCCGATGTTATCTTTAAGAATTAGCTATCCATGGCAGGGCACTCTCTCCTGGATCTGTAAGGTTCTCTGAATGTCAAAACATCATAAGATACAGAAAATTTAAAAATATGATGGGGGCGCCCAGGTGAGTCGGCTTGAGCGTCCTTCCTCGGGTCATGATCTCGCGGTTCGTGGGTTCGAGCCGCGTCGGGCTCTGTGCTGGCTGCCAGCTCAGAGCCTGGAGCCTGCTTCAGTCTGTGACTCCCTCTCTGACCTCTGACCCTCCCCTGCTCATGCTGTCTCTCTCTCTCTCTCTCCTATAAATAAATAAAAACATTGAAAAAAAATATGATTAATACAAAAATATGGTTAATACATTTATCAGGATCCTACTCTCATTCCCTGGTCCTCTGACCTTCAAATGTCTCTGAAAAACAAAATAGATGAAGTCATAGGCATCAAGGTCAAGTACACAGGTCAAGTAGTTTTTGGTAGAAAAGCAAAATTTGTATGCATTGTTTTTCAGGTTCAGTAGTGTCACAAAATGTACAATCAGTTTACAGCCTGCACAGAGAAAACAAAAAGAAAGGCAGCAACAAAGAACAGAATTTCCTGCAGCCCACTGTATCTTTTGGTAGTACTACAGGCAACCAGCAAATTCATATGAGCTCTGCAGTTGCCTATTGTTAGCTTAGAATCTTTAGTTTGCCACTTTAGAAAGGAGTCTATGTTGTAGCTAAAGAAGTCTATGTTGTAGCTGCGGATTTTCCAACACAAATGATATAAAATGAGACAAAGGCAAACACCACTTACTTCCAACCCACACAAGAGAATTTGTGTTGTGAATTATTCACTGGATCTGATTTTCTTTCACTGCAGATATTTTTGTAGCAGGTGTACAAGATTTCGAAGACTGAATCAAATCTCATCGTGTTTTACAGCTACTTCTACTTATTAACTCATACATGCATTCCAAAGCTTTGGGCATATTATAGAATTATGGTGCATGCTTGTCCACACTTGTTGCCCAATTAGCTGGAACCCCAGACTCTGGGCCAGTTTCATTACCCCAGACTCATACCTGGTCCCCAAGATGGTGTTCCTATTGCATTTTATCTTGCACGTGTTAACAGATGATTTGCTGATACAGGTCATTGGGTTTTAGAGACCGTATAACAAATCTTGAGACCAGAGTGTTGAAAGGATTGTATTTATTCTCAGTACTGCACATGAAATACTGCACTTAATGAAAACATTTTCATTTTTTCTAGCAATACTAGTCATATATGTTCCTTTGATCCCTAATACGTAATTTCTCTAAATATTGAGTACCTATAAGCTCCCCAGACCTGTTCAAATTTCTTATCCTTCTCACAAGCAGTAAACTCTATTGGGCACATACTGGAAGCTAAAATTAATAGCTGACTGTGTAATTGTCGTACTGCAATGTTTCTCAAGGTACACTCCATGGTCCATGTAAGGTCTGAAAAGATCTATTTGATGGGCATTGAATGAATTCATCAGACAATGCAAGAGTTCCTGGATGTTAGTTATTATATACTACAGCCTACTTTCTAATAAATAAGTGAGTGTATAGGTAGGTATTCCTATTTTTGTTGAGTTCGTTGACTATTCCACGAATATAGCTTGCTCATAGGTAATACTTGCCAATGTTGTAAAACTCTCATTGCACGTGCACATATGCAGAGAAAGAGTTGAACTTTCCATTGGATTTGTGAAGGGTCTTTGTTACCAGTGAACAACAGATTCTGCCTTGAGTCGATCATGCTTTTCAATTGCTACTATCCTTGATTTAACTAGGTTTTTTTTTTTTTTTTGTAATTTTTGCATTTGTAGTCTTTGTCATTACTGAGGTGTTTTGTTTTTCCTTATTGGAAAGCAGAAAGGAGTGGAATACATGGACCACAGAAATTTTTGTCCTGCCTAAGCTGTCCCCAGTCAAGAGACTCCCCAGTTGGGAGAGCTATAGCTCTAGTTCTGAGTTTCTCGTGCCATGATTGCCATGATAAACTGTGAGGTACCAAGTGAGCAAATGACATATTTCTGGATAAGTGGCCAAGGACTCAGAGTTACTCCTGCAATAATGCTATTCTTGCTTACTGCCTTTCATACAGTTTCTTGAGTGGGAGAGAATTATACAGCTGGAAATTGTAGCTAACCTGAAGCTTTCTTGACAAAGTCACATCCTTCAGCGAGTGACCTGCTGATGTTCACAGGAGTGGCAGTTACCAATTTTTGCAGTGCTTATGAGCTGTGACCTCATGTTTTTTTCAGTTTTGTAAAAAATCTTTCTCCCTGATTATGAGGTGAGTTATTAAGGCTTCCAGAATGTTCCTCTCTCCTTTATCTACATTGTAAATTTTGTTTTGGCATGCGTGCTCACTGACATAGCACTCCATTTTCTTTTTAATTTTATCTGTGGGCAACTTTGTAATGCAGAGGAAGGAAAAGAAAACTATGATGATATTTTAGTACTGAATACTCATGATTCCAAACTACAGGCACCCAGAATAAAGTTGTGCCTGAAAAGTCACACCACCATTTTTACTATTTATCAAAATCTGTGCATTATAAATTTTATTTTTTTAGGATTTTTTAAAAAGTTTATTTATTTAGAGAGAGAGAGTGCAGCAAGGGAGGGTCAGAGAGAGAGAGAGAATCCCAAGCCCCGATTTGGGGCTCGAACTCATAAACTGTGAGATCAGGACCTGAGTCAAAAATCAAAGAGTGTGATGTTCAACTGACTGAGCCTCCCAGGTGCCCCTGTACGTGATGAATTTTCTATTTTAAACAATGATTTGTGTGTGCCTCGTCTTAAATGGATCTTACATTATTAGTCGATTTAACAAATTTTATTCACATGGATGTGCTGTATGTAAAATGCCCAATGAGGTAACTTGGGCTTCTCTGTCCTAAAGCTTGTGACCTGCAGTTTAGAGGTGAGGAGGTGACAGTGTTGGTTGGGGGTAAGGGATAGGACGAGAGACATACATGAGTAAACAGGCAATGCTTACATGCATTATAATACATGGTGTTAAGAGCCTTGGTAAGGTAAGTTTGGGGTTCCATGGGGACTTATGAGGGGAGCACACAACCCCAATGGAGGGAGTCATGGAGAAGTTTTTTTTTAATTAAAAAAATTTTTTTAATGTTTACTTTTTATTTAGAAACAGAGAGAGACAGACGATGAGCATGGGAGGGACAGAGAGAGGGAGAGACACAGAATCTGAAGGAGGTTCCAGGCTCTGAGCTATCAGCACAGAGCCCAATGTAGGGCTCAGACTCACAAACCACAAGATCATGACCTGAGCCGAAGTCAGACACTTAACCAACTGAGTCACCCAGGCGCCCCTTGAGAAGTTTTTAAGATGGAAGTTTTATCTAAGTCAGTATTGACTTATGATATTACCTATAGAGGAAAAACATACTGATTTATGATATTACCTATAGAGTAGAAGTCTAGAAAAAAAATCAAGGTTCTTTTTACAAAATAAAGTTTTAAAATTTTAAATTTGCATCTGGAGAAAGTGACATTTAAGCTGAGGATTGAGGGAATGATCTAGATGCAAGAGATGTCGGTCAGGTCTCTTGGCTGCAGGTTTGGGAGCAGGTCAAGGCAGGGCATCTGTGTCTTAGCTTGGATCCCCGCAGCAGGACCTAGTATCTGGCCCCAAACAAAGTCTAGACAGAAGGTGGGTTTTTTTTGTTTTTGTTTTTGTTTACTCAGGTGAAATAAAAATATTTAATTTCTTCCCTATTGCTGACTGCTTCTGGTAGAAATTCTCCCTTTGTCATTGTTTGTATATCCCAGTCTTCACAGTGCCTCGTAAGGTCACAGAACCAAATTCTCCTTTCAGTTACCTGTAAGTGACACCCACTACTTTCAGTAGAAGTGACCTGTATTTACTTGAGGAGAGAGTTTGGTCAACAGGATATTGCAGAGTAATTAATGACAATTCCAGCCCCTGCACATGCACATTTAGTATCTATAATCACTGTTTAAGAAGATTACATGCCACGTGAATTAGAGGCTACAGAGCCGGAGCCACCTCCACATTCTGATAGTTGTCCCATCCTTATCCTGTTCTCCAGTTACTTTCCTTCTCAGATTAACACATGTTGTTGTTGTTTTTAACACCTGGTTTCCCAGGATTGAAAACAAAAACTACAGTTTAAAGCCTATGGAAGTCCTTTCTGAATTAAATTCGGGTGGAGGGAGTGGACCCTTGCCAAATATTGCTCCCCAAGGATCTTTCCATATTAGGACTGTCAGTCCAGGATGGTCTGACTGGGGTCTGTCCACTGCCAACTTCAGGGATCCATTCTGGCTGTGTGTGTCTGTTCTCTGTTTTCTTAGCACCACAATCAGGAAGGAAATGTGGTGTCCTGCTTCGGCTGTGGTTTTGGATCTGTGAATCATCTGGGTATTGCTCTGCATGTTAGAAAATGTCTTAAAGAAAGAATAAATTTGTATATGTTTAGTGGCTGGAAGCTGCAGGCTATAGGCTGAACTGTATCAAAACAAAAGGCTTTAAAAAAAAAAAATCTTTCCAGGAGCTCCTGAGTGGCTCAGTCAGTTAAGTGTTCAACTCTTGATTTCAGCTCAGGTCATGATCTCACAGTTGGGAGATTGAGCTCTGCCTCACATTTAGCGCTGGGTGTGGAGTCTGCTTAAGATTCTCTCTTCCTCTACCACTGTGCTCTCTCTAAAACAAGCAAACATACACACAGATCTTAGACCTAAATCTAAGAGCTAACACCATAAACTTTCTAGAAGAAAACTTGGGGGAAATCTCTGTGACCTTGGATCAGGTAAAGTCTTATGTAGAACACGAAGAGCTTGAACCATAAAGAAAAATTAGTGAATTGGACTTCAAAAAGACTAAAAACATTAGCTTGTGAAAACACATAAGGAAATGACAAGGAAAGGCCTTAATTAAAAGAAAATACCTGTAAGGTGTATATTTGAAGAAGAACTTGTATCGGGATAGTATAATGTTCTCCGACTCAATAATAATAAAACAATCCAGTAATATAATGGGAAAAATATTTGAATATTTGAATAAATATATGGGTGGTCAAAAAGCACACAAAAAGACTCTCAACGTCATTAGCAATTAGAGCAATGAGCTTAAAACCACAATGAGATACCACTGCACTCATACTAAAATGGCAAACATTAGAAAGACTGACAGTTACAAGTGCTGGTGAGGATATGGAGCAACTGGAAATCTTATACATAGCTGGAGAGAATACAAAGTGATAGAGCCATTTTGAAAAATGAAGTCTCCTAAAATATTAAAATACACTTACCGTATGACCTGACAATTCCACTCTAGATATTTACCTCATGTAATATTACCTGAGGGAAAGAAAAACATAGGTCCATGGAAAGACATATACATGAATGTTCATGGGATTATTATTTCATAATAGTTCCAAACTGGAAACAATACAAATATCCATTTAAAAAGACAAACACGGGTGCCTGGGTAGCCCATTCAGTTAGGCGTCCGATTTGGGCTCAGGTTATAATCTCGTGGTGGTTCGCCAGTTCAAACTCTGCATCAGGCTCTAGTGCTGATGACTCAGAGCCTGGAGGCTGCTTCAGATTCTGTGTCTCCCTCTCTCTCTCTGCCCCTCCCCTTCTCATGCTCTGTCTTTCCCTCTCGAGAATAAATAAGCACAAAAAAAATAAAGAAAAACAAAAATAAAGAAAAAAGAAAATGGTCATATACAATGGAATATTGACAACTGTAAGGAACCAAGTACTAATACAATAACATGGATGAATCTCAAAAGCATCATTCTAAATGAAAGAAGCCACAAACGAAATATCACATATAATGTGCTATATGATTCCATTTACATGAAACTCTAGAAAAGGCAAAACCATAGTAACAACAAGCACACCAGTAGTTTCCTAGGGTCAGGGGTAGAGAAGGGAAGTGAGTGCAGAGGGGCACAGAGAAAATTTGGGGGTCATGGAAGTATTCTAAAATGTAATGGTGGTGGTTGCATGGCTATACATTTACTAAAATTCATTTACAGTTAAGCTTGGTAAAATTTACTATACATAAGTTTTATCTAAATAAAGCTGTAAAAACTGTTTATTCAGAATAAATGCTCAGAGCTTATAAAAAGCAGCAACACATTTTATAAGGCAATGTTTTGGCAGTTACAGAGGACAAGGGAGAAGCTTGTAAGCAGAAGGAGAATTTTTGAGGTTCCCCCGGGAAACTCTTCTACTCATAATGGAACCCCGGCAATCTTAGGCAATATACTGTCCAACTTGGTACACTGTCTGGAAGCACAGGCAGAAATGTCAGGCACCAGAAATAAGCTGCTTATCACCCTCACAGCAACCTCTGTCAGAGGCTACAGGCTGTAGCTTCTCTGCTTTATCTGGCTAGATAAGCCCTTAAGGGTTTCTCTTCCACCGCTCCCCGAGGCCTGGAGGGGAGAGGGTGGGAAGTGTGGAGCAGTCCAGCCTTCCTGATCTGGGTCTGACTCACTGACACACGATGTGTCCTCTCAACCATGGAACTTCTGTAGCTCTCCAGCCACTCCTAGTGCCTCTTCATGGAGCTTCATGTTTCTACTCTCCTTTGAGGGTTTCTTCACTGCATGTTCTACCTGGGATTTGATGTTTCCCATGGTACTGATTTCTTGAGGGCATCAAGTAAAGAAAGCAGTAGGGTGCTGAGGTTTTAGAGCATAATTAACACAAGTCTTCTAAAAGACCCTCTGACCTTGAGCTCTCCCCCCTCCTCCTCCTTAGTCCCTCAACCCAGTTTTATGCTCCAGGACTATTCTTCCCTTTCAGCACATAATCAGCCACCATCTCTCCCAGGAACCATTGGTGAAGAACACGGTTTCTCCCCAAAACTCTGTCTGAACAAGCATCTTGGAAACTTGCCCATTGTACCCTTCCACATGCATAGATTCATCATGTCACAAATTATTAAGAGCCAAAAAGAATTTATAGCAAATCTAGAGCACTGCTTTCCAAAATGTCTTCTTTAAAACTGAGAGGTATTAATAGGTACTTCATAAAAAATGGATTCCACGATCAAATACATTTAAAAAATGCCAACTAAGCCGGTTTTTTATACCATACACTACAAGAAGCCTCCATATCCTCCCTTTCATCATGAGCATCATGACATGGGGCAGGGAGTTGGGAAGGTATGGAGGTGGGGATGCAACAAGCAATGTTTGATCAGAGGAACATTTTCCTCTCTCAGATTTTATTTTTTATTTTTTATTTTTTTTAATATTTTTATTTATTTTTAGGAGAGAGAGAGAGACAGCGTGAGCAGGGGAGGGTCAGAGAGAGAGGGAGTCACAGACTGAAACAGGCTCCAGGCTCTGAGCTGGCAGTCAGCACAGAGCCCGACGCGGGGCTCGAACCACGAACCGCGAGATCATGACCTAAGCGAAAGTCGGACGCTTAACCGACTAAGCCACCCAGGCGCCCCTCCTCTCTCAGATTTTAGAGCAACACTGTCAAATAGAAATATCCTGCGAGCTGGGGCACCTGGGTGGCTCAGTTGGTTAAGCATCTGACTCTTGATTTCAGCTCAGGTCATGATCTAACAGTGTGAGTTTGAGCTCTGTATGAGGCTCTGTGCTGACAGTGCTGAGCCTTCTTGGGATTCTCTCTTTCTGCCTCTCTCTCTCTCTCAAAAATAACTAAGTTAGGGGTGCCTGGGTGGCTCAGTTGGTTGCTTAAGTGTCCAACTTTGGCTCAGGTCATGATCTCATGGTTCGTGGGATCAAGCCCTGTGTGGGGCTCTGTGCTGACAGCTAGCTCAGAGCCTAGAGCCTGCTTCAGATTTTGTATCTCCCTCTCTCTGTGACCCTCTCTGTGACCCTACCCTGCTCACGTGCTCTCTCTCTCTCTCTCAGAAATAAATAAAACATTAAACAAATAAATAAATTAAAAACAAAGAAAGAAATATCCTGTAAGCCATATCTATAATTACATATATAATCTTAAATGTTCTAGTTGCCATGTTTTTAAAAGTAAAAGAAAATATGTAGGCTTAATTTTTTTAAGTAGACTGAACACCCAGTGCACAGCCCATCATGGAGCTTGAACTCATGGCTCTGAGATCAAGAACTGAGCTGAGATCAAGAGTCAAATGCTCAGCCAACCGAGCCACACAGGCATCCCAGGCCTACTTTTTAATATAAAATTTTAATATATCTTATCATTTTTAGAGATATTTTAGATTCACAGTAAAATTGAGTGGAAAATAAGAATTCCCATTAGCCTCTCCACCTACAACAGCCACAGCCTCTCATACTCTCCTAATTTTAATAATATATTTCATTTAACCCAGTATATAAACTGTTATTATTTCAACATTAATCAATATAAAAATCATTAATGATATACTTTACTTTTTTCCCCTGTATACTGCTTTAGTTTTTACATTAAAATTTTTTTTTATGTTTATTTAGTTTTGAGAGACAGAGAGAGACAGAGCGCAAGCTGGGGAGGAGCAGAGAGAGAGAGGGAAACACAATCTGAAACAGGCTCCAGGCTCTGAGCTGTCAGCACAGAGCCAAACGCAGGGCTCGAACTCATGAACTCTGAGATCATGACCTGAGCGGAAGCTGGACGCTTAATCAACTGAGCCATCCAGTCCAGCTTTTACATTTTAAAATGTGGCCTTAGCCACCTGTGGCTAGTGGCTGCCATATCAGCACAGAAGAGGGTCAAACATTCTGAGGACATAGTTTAGGAAATGCTGATGTAGCTACAACCCCTCGGCACACAGATAAAACTGTAAAGCCCTGAGGGTCTGAGGCGACTTTTTTGAGTTACAGACCCAATTACTGTCGGAGGTGAGACCAGCACACAGGTTTCCTGACCTTCAGGAAATAGTTCTTTCTGCTACACCGCGACTCAACAGCAAATCTTTTCCTTTGTAAAAGGGAGAAATCCAAGTTCTTTGCTTTGCCCCTCAGAAGAACTCTCTTCTGTTCCCCCCCACCCTCCCCGAATTGAATTAGAATGGATCTTTGTCTAGGGACAGAGAAGGCCTGGATTTACAGTGACTATCCATAACCTTTCCTTGTGCTGTGTGCTTCTTGGGATCTCCGCACTGTCTTTTCTTCCTAGGATTTGCACAGTATCCCTTCTTATTCATATCAAGGGCTCTTTCAGGCCATTGCATACTAGGCTCCCTTACTGTAGGATCACTGTGATGACCCCTGGCCACTGGGGCCCTGGATTGAGGAGGATGAGAGGAATCTTCCATTCATCATCCAGTCAACAAATAGTTACTGAACACCTACCATGTGCCAGGCTCTGGTCTTGGTGCTCGGGATGCACCAATGAACAAACCAAGTCCTTGGCCACTGGAGTTTAGGTTCTAGTGGCAGGAGATGGACAAAACACAGATATGTAAATATGTAGCACATCAGATGGGAATAAGTATTACTAAGAGAAGATAAAACAAAATAAGGGGGAAGCAATGCAGGTAGGTTGGATTGGAGTGAAGGATTCTTTTATTCTCTAAGTTTGCTGCTTACTGATGGAAAGGCGGAATTGAGTTAAGGGAGATAACCTTCTTAGCCTATATTATTAGCATCGTTTAAATGCCTTAAACACCTCTGTGAACATGGAGATCCTCTTAAATATATGTTGTTTATCAGAGACTATACTGAGCACATAGTGTGGGTGTGAAACTTTGGGTCTTTCCTACCGTAGTATTCATTCTCCAAATCTCTGTAGTTAAAAGAAGTCAGGAAGGTGAAAATTGTTATAATGAGCTACCATTTATTTAAATGGTAAAAATGGTAATTTATTCAGCCTCCATCGAAATATCCCTTCCTGTTTTACTCTAGGATCTATCTGGCCCTGGGCCAATCCCCTTTGTCGCCCATAACTGCATTGATTGTTAGATATTTACAATGAAACTGTACAATGAAACTATAAAGCAAGTGAATCACAAAAGGAAAAAACACAATTTGCTACATATTTAGAATTTCGTGGAGTTGAGGAAAATGATATAGGAGATACTAGAATTACTCAGAAAGCCGTTGGCAAATGTAGACTTGGCCTGCTGTAACTTGCTGATGGTTGAAGAAAACAATGACTGAGATTAATGACAAGTACTTCTGAAGAAATCATTCCACATAAAGACAGCAGGAGAGGCCATTGCAAACCGATTACACCCAAAATAGTTGTACAAAGTGTATATATTCTGATAATGTTCCTTTGAGGTCAAATATGAAATGAATATTGTGTAGTGCTATCATACAGTTTTGTTTGAAAATTTTAACAAAAACCTCCTGAGTAATTTATTTGCTAGGTTTTTTTTCCTCAGAAAGTAACTATACAGTTAAAACTTTGAATTTATTAAATGTAAGACAGTTTCATCCTTTGTATAGGTTTTAGTTCATTTTCCAAGAAAATGCTCCAAAACACCAATTTTTTTCAATGACATTTTGGCGTATTCATTTTAAGTGACCTTTTCTAGATGTCAGTAACCCTTGAATGAAGAGAAATACCCTGTAGATGCTATTAGTGCCTATGCCTTTCAGGTGGAATTACCGAGATAGGAAGAATTGAAGTAATTTGCTCAAGGTCACATAGCTAGTAAGAGAGGCTACTAGAAACCCAACCAAACTGAATCCAGGCCACCTCTCCACTACACAATACTGCCTCCTAGAGGGGTCACATTGGTTTAGCTTATTCTTGACCAAAAACAGGAATCAAAAAACAAAACCAAAAACTAAAAGCCTTGCATAAAAAGATGTTTAGTACCCATTTCTTGTGGACCTCACAGGTAGGAATGATTCTACATGAAATGTTTTGGCTCAAGGTGGTTTCGAGCTCAATGAGCACATTGTTTATTGTCTCGCCATTATAGTTTATACAGTCTAAAATGTTTGAAGTCTGAACCGCCTAACTGCCAGCTAAAGCCTATTATCTTCATGTTCGCTTAACCTCCGCAGGACATATCAAGGAAGTTAAACATATCTGTTATAAGTGTTGGGTTTCTAATTGCCTTACCTTATAGCTCAGCCAAAAGGCAGACACTAAATAAAGAAAACCTCCCACCTCACAATAACATACTGTCTTCGTACATCTCTCAAGCAGAGGAAGGATAATGGCCATGTATGATTTTAGTCAAGACTGCTGATTTGCAGTCTCTTCAGGAAATTGTAGTGTTTCCCAGGACAATATTCCTAGTCAAAATAAATTAAACCTGAAGCCAAAGTGATGACCACAGTCAAAGTTAATGACACTGTGTGCTTGGCTGGAAACAACCGGAAGAAGACTAAGTTATCACTGCAGACAGTCCACCCTATAATCCCCCTTTATTCTCTGATCCTTGTTACGGGGATGAAAGAAAATAAAGTTTTCTCCTTACTTTGTAGATAAGGCAGAAAAGCCCTTCAGTGTGATGAAATGGAGTCCAGGATAGAAGGAGATATGTTTTAGAGAAAGACCCAGCTGTTTCTTCACCTAGTTTCAACTCTTTAAAGACAACAAGGCAATCCTATAACATCCTTCTGGATACAGAAGGCGGATGGTGTGCTGCTCTCTGGTGGCCGTGGCCTCACCAGCTTGACAGAGGAAACAGAGTGAGAGTAAGGCTCTTCTTTATTAGATGGGGAACTGCCAACATTAGTAGGCCACTAGCAGTTTCTCTCCTTTGCTTACACGACAAGAATTCCAAGCAGGAACTTGAGATATTTGTTCACCCAAGCTTATAGTAGCACAGTCCACAATGACTGGAACATGGGGACAGTGGACATGTATGATGACAGATGAATGGATAAGCAATATAGGGCATATACATAGAATAGAGTATTATGCAGTCTTAAAAAGGAAGAAAATCCTGACTCCTGCAACAATACAGATGAAAGCTGAGGACACTGTGCTAAAGGAAATGGCCAGTCACAAAAAGGCACATACTACATGGTTCCACTCATGTGACTTAGAGTAGTCGAATTCATAGAGACAGAAAATAGCACTGGGGTTTCCTGGGGATGGGGTGGGGAGGAGAGGTAGTGGGCAGTTAGTGTTTGATTGGCATGGGGGTGTCAGTTCTGGAGGTTAAAAAAGGGCTCTGGAATTGGAGGATGTAGTGATAATTTTTTAAATGTACTTAAAAAATGGAAGTGTACTGAATGTCACTGAATTATATGCTAAAATGGTTAAATGGTAAGTTTTATGCTATTAAAATGTATATATATAGAGAGAGAGAATGGTGAGGGTGGTGGAGGGGATGAGAAGGAGTGAAGAAACACAGCTCTAAGATTTTCCAACCATATAATGGTATGAATATTATTTAAAAGTAAATTATCTCACTGGGGTGCCTGGGTGGCTTTAGTCGGTTGAATGACTGAGTCTTGATTTCTGCTCAGGGCATGATCCCAGAGCCATGGGATCAAGCCCTGTGTTGGGCTCTGCACTGAGCATGGTGCTTGCTTAAGAGTCTCTCTCTCTCTCTCTCTCTCTCTCTCTCTCTCCCTCTGCTCCTCTCCCCTCTTGAGCCCCTCCCTCTAAATTTTTTTAATTAAAAAAATAAATAAAAAGTAAACCATCACTTGCAAGTAAAGGGAAGACCTGCCAGGTGATAATATACTATTTACTCAGTACTTTCTCATTGCTAAGGATTACACTAAGGGCTTTATCCACAATAACTCATTTATTCTTGACAGTGACCCCAAGGGGGTGGGTACTCTGTAAAATTTAGCCAAATGAACCATCCACCTGTGGAGCTGCCAAGTACCAACAGTTCTAGAGTTTGAAACCAGGATGCCTGATGAGCACGGTGTTCCTCAAACATCAGTGTGCATCAGAACCACCTGGAGAGCTTTCTGACCTCCCCCCTCCCCCCCAGGTTGCAGGGCTCTGTCAGAGTTTCTGCTTCACTAGGTCTGGGGTGGGGCCCAGGGATTTGTGTTTCTAACAAGTTCCCAGATGATGCTCATGTGGCCGTTGGGCACCACACTTTGAGAATCAGTGGCTATGACCTCCTGTGTCCAAGAGGAGCCTGGGGGAATAGCACAAGGTAAACAGATGCATTGAAAGGAGCTGCAGCAGGTGTGGGGCTGGGGGCGGGGGTAGAGATGAGCAGAGTTCATTAACTTTCTCAGTTGTGCTGCCCTATTTGCTATAACACAGAGGCAGCTGCAAATCTCTACAGCAAGGAATGAGTTTGGAACCAAAGGGACAAAGACTGATAGAACTACACACTCTCATCAGTCCCTTTTCCTAGTCTATCAAAATATTCTACTTCCTTCCAGCTCAAGGTGGCATCCCATCTAAGGCTGATCTCTTGGTTCTCACACCTGAGATTGTTTTTATATTCCATGTTACATAGATTAGGAATTATTAACCTCTCATTTATTTATGTGGTTTTGTCTTTCATCGGTTAGTTTAAAAGAGTTTTGAGGTCAAGGATAGTGGTTTGTATTCATCTAGGACTTCCAACGTGGCTAGAAGAGTCTTAGTCTAGCTGTATAATCGATGATTATTCAGGAAAAAAAGTCAATGAGTTAGAGATTACCATTACATCAATATTAATAAAAATAACAGTCAACATATAATGAAAATACTGCAGAGCACCTAATGTTGGTTAGATGCTGGCAGTTCTGTGGCTAGTCCGAATCATGACTTTGGAGGGACATAAAGGAGCCTCTGGCTCAAGGCACCTTATCGGCATCCCTACAAAACTGAGAAGCCTGCAAGGGAAAATGCAGCCTGGAGTTTTTCAACAAACACATTCCACAGCTCTTAAGAGGTGGCCCTCTACTGTGGATGGATCACACAGGTTCACTGTTCCCTTCCAAGGCAGGTGACGGTCTTCATAAATACCAATACTAGCAACTCTCCCACTGTATCTGGCGCATAGTTCTATAACTGCACTTATACAATATCCTATAATTTTCTAATCTCTGCTCTTTCTCCCACATTAGATTTATTAGTGAGTGCCCTAAAGGTAAGCACTGTGTTTTATCTTTGCATCCCTAGGGTCTAGGGAAGTATATTGCATATAATAGGCCCTCTAAACAAATGTTTGTTGCACGAAGTCATAAGTGAATGAGACAAAATTGTCATTATCATGTGATTTGAAGCTCCAGATATGATGATATATAACAAAATGCTTTGAAGTTTGCTTCGAAATTGCTTGGAGAAACAGAAAGACAACAGGCACGTTCAAGAGAGAGAAGGTTAATGGTGCCATCCAAATTTCAGTAGTTTACCTTTGCAGATTCCTACAGTGATTTTTCTTAGCAGTCCCACCAATGATCAAGGATGGCAGATGGATAGTTTCATCCTCCTCTTACACGTGAGAAAATTGCTCTTGTCCCAATAATATACATTTCACATTTGGGGGGAGGGGTATTATTTTTCCTTGGTGATTTTGTCAGGTCAGGACCCCTTGTTTCCACAAACAATTGTGAGATTCATGTTGAAGGCTGTTATGAGGGTATTCCATCTCAGAAATTATCATGGAAATGTAACAAAACTCATAAGTGCCTTATTCTCTTGAACATACCTTTTCATTTGATCTCCTAAAAACACCTACTTTTCACTTGACCTTTGTGTCAGTCATCAGCGCTGTTCACCAGATTTTGTTGGTGTCCTGGGCCCTCCTACCAACATAGGCAAGGTTGTATTTCCTTGTCCCCCTTGAAGTTAGGTGGACTGTGTGACTTGATCTGGCCAGTGAAGTATGAGTAGGGGAATATGTGTCACTTTCTGTGGAAGATTTACAGCCCGTGTGCCATTTCCTACTTTATCCTCCCTATTGCACGGGTGATGGGTCAAACTAAAGCCTCCATTAGCCCAAAGTCTCTGAGTAATTTCTATGAGTCATATATTCACATTTATTATTAATGAGAAGTCAAAATGATCAAAGGAAGTGTTTCTTTGAAGTGCCTTAGTGAAATAACTGGCTAGACATGTGTATTTCAATCTCCCCCCTTTTTTTTGAAGACGTTACTTCATAGTGCATTATGATATGCATAAGCAAGGGTGGCTTCAAAGGCCTGTGCTGGGTCCACTGTCCTTCTCAGTGTAAACACATCTACTATGTCTTTGATTAGTGCCCTTTACGCCCATCAGTTCTTGTCATTGTTGAGGACCCTAGGCACACAGAATTATAAGCTTTGTTCAAAGAAGGGCATTAATTCCTCAATCCAAAGTTATCTGAAAATTGTCTCTGCTCCCTAAATCCTTCCTAGCTAGATCACCCTACATCTTTTGCCTCTCTTCTTTTCTTTTCTTTTTTTAAGTTAATTTTTGTGAGAGAGAAACAGAAAGAGTGAGCAAGGGAGGGGCAGAGAGAGAGGGAGAGAGAGACTCTCAAGCAGGGAAACCAAGAGTCAGATGTTTAACCTACTGAGCCACCCAGGCACCCTTCTTCTGTTCTTGATTATTCCACATTAGTTCCCTACACAGACATCCATTGCTGTCCTTTATTTGCTCATATCCAGAGCTGGGCTATGACAGATACCCTAAAGTACAGGTGACTGGCTAACCACTAGACTTCATGACTACTGATCATGCTTTGTCTCCTTGGGCTGGAAGCCAGGGCTGACCTTGGACAAAGTTATTAAGTAGGTTAACTTTGTTCTCAGGCCCACACATCTCTCTTTACTCTTAGGGGAGGGCCCTGCATTAGACTACTGGGGAGTCAATCTCACAGTACACTAACTAGCTGTGTGACCTTGAGCAGATGGCCTAAAAATCTAAACATCAGTATCCTGATGTTGTAAGTGCTGGTATTAGCCTCTATCTCAAGAGGTGATTGTGAAGGTTAAATAGCATAACACATATACATGCTTGGTGCATCAGACTCTCTTCATAGGTTTTAACTTTATTAGTATTAGTGTCAGTGTTGGTATTAGTGAGTGTTAGTATGAGAATGAGCATGAGTAAGGCGTAAATGACTGACAAAGCAGGCTGCATACCTGTTGGGCTGTGAGAAGCCTGGTGTGGAGGAGGCTGGTGTGCACCTCAACATGCTCTATTCTCTCTACTCACTGACGTATGCAGCATGACTCTTGTGAAATAGTAAATACTTCATTTCTTTGTGAAAACTAAGTTTTAAAAAGGAGATCAGCTGGTATCCATGATGCAAATAAAAGTAGTGAGCTCTGAGAAAGTGACGGTTCTTAGCCAGAAATGATCAGAAAGGGGGGGATAAAGGGAAAGTGGAACTTCAAGCTGGGCAGTGCCGAAGACTGGTGAAGTGAGTGAGTCCACCATGCATGTTCTGTGGAAAACATGGTTTGCGAAACTGAGAAAGTACTCCAGCTAGCATGAAAATTGCTGATCAGGTGAAACATGAAACTGCAGTGAAACTTGGAAACACAAAAGGGGTATGAGACCGTATTCCAGAAGTGCAAGTCTGGATGAATCTACGATGTAGGGGAAGTGAGGGGCCAGTTTGAACATCCCATATTCATAGACCGAGGGACTGATGTAAGGTGTCAGGTATATTCCTGTCCAAAGAGTCAGCTTTAGTTTGTTGTCTTGCCTCTGCATTGGCTGATGGGCCAAGGGTTTGGTACTCATTGCTGCCCCCTCCAAAACTAGCCCTGTGCCTGGCACGTGGTAGGTAGTAAGTGTTCAGTGAGTGAGTAATTAAGTGAACCCATCTTGGGAACCAGGTTGCGAGATCTAAGTGGGACTAGCAGGTAGGAAGTTTATGATAGAATGGTGGACTATGACCAGAGTCTCTGCCCAAGGACAATGTGGATGGAGGCATCTGGAGTGAGACCAGCCCCTACTGAGGTATTTCCAGTTGTGAAGTTTGGAGGTCTGCAGGGACTTTGTGTCCAGCTTAGCAAAACCTTACTGGTTCCACTGATGAAGATGCAGGAGAAAGGCTAAGGACAGTAGACACGGCCACCTGGGAAGTTAGAGGACACCCACAGCTTTGTGAGAAGCATGGAGGCAAGCTAGTGCCAAGCCCTTTCAAGCCTCAGAAGGATACCCCCACTTGGAGGATTAAGTTCTCCATGTTTAGAGCATGTTGTGAAAACTCTTACCTTGTTTAAGATACCCAAGGCTCTTACCTGGATACGGTAGTGAACTCTTTATGAGCCCTTCTCTTGTGCTAAGTATTTTATCTACTTTATCTAACTTAATTCTCAGAGTAACCCAAAGGTGGGTGTATTATTCCCATTTTTAAATGTGGCTTAGGAGGGTTAACCAATTACTAAACCATAAACCAGGGACTCGAATCCAAGGCTGCATGGGAGCGAAGTCTCATGCCATCAACCACCAAGAAAATTCCCCAAGCTCATTTTATTTTTAGATGAGGGTGTGTGAGTGTATGTGTAAATATAAAATTTCTTCCCTCATTCCACGGTTCCCCTACAGATGTTGCTTCCATTACTCCCTAGCCGCACCCTTACATTTCTAAGGCTGGGAGACACAGACTGGGGCAGACAAGCTTTAAGGTGGCCCCCATGATCTCTGCCTCATGGGATTCATACCCTCTTATAATCCCTTCCCCTTGAGTGTAGGCAGGACCTGTGACTTGCAGCTAACCGATGGAATGTGGCAAGGATGACGGAGTGTCACTCCCGTGACTGTGTTAGGTTATATAAGACACTGTCTTGCCAGGAGACTCTCACTAGAGCCTCTATCTCCGTTGCTAACTTTGAAGAAGGAAGTTGCCATGGTTCCCGTAGTGGGAAGGAAGTAAACTCAACAGCTTGAGGGAGTTTGGAGACAGATCTTTCTCCACTCAGGCCTCTGATGAGACCCCAGCTCTGACCAACCCCTTGACAGCAACTTTGTGAGACCCTAACCCATAGGAACTATGAGATAATGTGTGTTGTTTTAAGCCACTAAGCCTGTGGTCATTTGATACACAGCATAGAAAACGAACACAGAAGTTATTGCTTGGAGAAAACAAAGCAAAACCAAATCCTGCTCTTTGATGATTAGGCAGATATGTACATAGGGTCTGGGAGATGGTACAAAGCCATTTTCAGGCTTTTTCCACTGGTGGAAATCAGTCGGTAAGAACCTCCCCCTCAGTGAGTAATTGGGTGGCAGAGGTGGGATGGGGAGCAACTTTCTCTCTGTTCTGCCTCCCCTTGTTCTCCAGCTGGCCCTCTCCCTCTCAGGGGCCTCTGGAGTCATAGCTCCCAAGCCCTCTGAAGATAGGCTGTGGAGGGAGGGCTCAAGTCTCTGCCATCCCACTCACTGGAGGGTCAAAAACAAAAATGGCTCACCTGGTACAGTCTCAGGGCAAAGCACCTACAAGATAAAGATCCTTCTCTTACAGATATTAGTCACTTCTATTGTGTATTTCTCTGCATTACTATGCCAGGAGATTCTCTTCCTTTCCTCCATGTTACCAAAGACCCCTTTCTATTATGTTAGTTGATATAAAACAGTTGTTAATTCCTTCACCCCTAGGAATGAGGGGAAAGAAGAAAATTATTCCAGACCTCAGCTGTTGTCAGAAAAGAAGGTTTTCTATTACCGAGTGGAGGGAAACTACAGGTTAAAGGCTAAATTCCTTTGGCTATAATATAATAATAAACCTTTTTTTATACAGAGAAGGATCAAAGAAAGCCTGTGCTTAAACCAATTGCATGTGCAAATACAATCTCTATTCCCCTTGCTGGGACATGTTTGTGCTGGCCGCAGCCTGCAGCATTCTAAGACGGAAGCGCATAGGGGTTTGGGCGGAGCGCTGATCCTGAGCAGAGAGGGCAGGTGACCTACTGACCGCACGCAGATTCCCTCCCTGCAAGCAAAACAATTGTGCCACCGTCGTTGTCATAGCGCTCAGTTGAGGGGAGCGGACAGAGTGTGTGTTTAGCCTGCTTTGTTGCAAGGAGGAAAGGGAGGGTTGCTCTGTCCTGGATAAGGAGGCAAAGGTGGCATTCCTGTATTTTTGTTGGATCCCTTTGCACGAACAGCCTCACCTGTCCAAACATGATGAAAAATGGAAACGGAACAGGGGAGGAAGAGGCAGGAACCAGCGAGAAGATGGATTGATCCAACCAGGGCCTTAAAACACAATCTGTGGAATATCTGATTGTTCATTTGATAGCTGTGAAACTTACTGTGTTTGGCTAACATGTGTTTGTGTCTGTGTATGTATGTGTTCATATATTTATCTTCTATGACTAACTGTGGGATCATCATGTCTAGGCCAATGGATATTCTAAAACACTGTCGTGTGTGTAAATGTAATCATAAGTGATTTCTAGACAACAAAATCAAACATATTAACTTGCTTTATACAGTGTCTTTCACCACCTAACTATGGCTGGTAATTTCCAGCTTCCTAAGATATAATTTTACAAAGTGCTTGCACAGAGTTGACTCAGTGGCCTGAACACTTGCTCCCCCTCTTCTCTCAGGAGCCCCCAGAACTTCTTCTCTTGACTTCCAGACCTTGTTCAACAACTGTGGCCCCCCCAAGGTTTATGACATTCAGGTCTCTTCCATAGGACACAAAGCCTGCTCCCCACAGCTAGCATCTCTGGGACTCAAGCCGCCTCCTGCCCCACACTTGGTGATCAGCTAAGGCAATGTTTTCTCTAACCTTAACAGAAACCCAGAAATCTCTGGAGGACATTTATTTCCCCACAGCTTCTTGAAGGGTAGGATAGTTTTTTGTTTTTTCTTTTCTTTACTTTTCTTTTCTTTTCTTTTCTTTTTAATGTGTATTTATTTACTTGAGAGAGCGAGAGAGCATGTGCAAATGTGAGCAAGGCAGGGGCAAAGAGAGAGGGAGAGAGAGAATCCCAAGTAGGCTTAGTGCTGTCAGCACAGAACCCAATGAAGGGCTTGATGCCACAGACCATGAGATCACGACCTGAGCCAAATCAAGAGTCAGATGTTCAACTGACTGAGTCACCCAGGCACCCCTCAATTTTACTTTTTAAAAAGAATTATCTGTAAGCCTCTTCTCATCTTCATTTTCTTCCTTGTCTAACTTAAAGTCTATATCCACTGATATCACTTCCTTAACCAAGAATATTGATTCTTGGCTCCATGGATATTGATAGTAAAAAATAAATGCTCACCTAAATCTCACATCTTATAAAAGAAGTTAATTCAAAATGGCTCATAGATTTAAATGTAAAACTATAAAACTTTCAGAAGATGACATAGGAGAAAGTCTTCAGGATATAGGTCTTGGTGACGTGTTCTTAGAGATGACACCAAAAGTGTGATCCATAAAAGAAAAAACTGAAAAATGGGACTTCATTAAACTTTAAAAGTTTTGCTCTACAAAAGACACTGTTATGAAAAGACAAGCAAAATACTGGGAGAAATATTTGCAAATCACATATCTGACCAAGGACTAGTATCTACAACATATAAAGAAATCTCTAATCTCAAAAAAAATAGTTATACTTGAAAACTGCCCAAAAAACATGCAGAAACTTCACCAGAGAGGATTTATGGATGGCAAATAAGCACTTGAAAACATGTGCAATATCATTAGTCATTAAGGGAAATGAAAATTAAGACTAATACATATTAGAACAGTTACAATTAAAATAGTGACAACACACTGACATAAATAAATCAGTTAATAATTGGAGGGGAATAGACAAATGTTTCACACAAAATTTCAAATAATTTATATTTGGTAATCTACCTTCTGGGTGCATTTGTCTTCACATAAGTGTGGGCTATATAGGGTGACTTCCTCCAAAGAGCAAAGTGTGGAAGGGGAGAAAAAAAGAATAACTTTACAAAGGGGAAATCTAACAAACACAACTTCAGCCAGGAGATCAAGGTCAATGTCAACAGTGATAAGGTTATGTTGATAGTAGATACCCTTGATGGGATGCAATGAAAACAGCTCTTCCTACCAAAACTCCAAACCCATGGTCTAAGCATGATAAAAACATCAGAAAACATCAAGAAATCAAGTAAATGTTGAATGGAGACTTGAACACAGCATTCCTGTCCCTAAAGCCAGCGCTTTTCCACTATGCTTAATTTGCAAATGCAAAGGTGCTTTCTGATGGATGTGAACTCAGTCTACAACCACACTGACCCTTGGACTGTTTCAGACCATGTGACACTGAGAGATTCAAAGACTAACTGGCCCACCACTTTGTCCCCAACACTGGGCCGGGACAAAGTTTATACTTGTCCTTAGAACCCAGATTGCAGAAATGTCCATCTTCCCTCCATAATGGCAGGGAGGGCCATAATGGTTCTGTCCTCACATGAGGAGCAGTGAGTGGAGAGCACCCTCACCTTACTTCCTCTGGGCCCCAGCCACGCACCAGCTCTCCTACCTGCCACTGTGGGCAAAGTGGAAGAAAAAAGGACTTGGGAACATGGGGGTTCTTATTCCTTAATGTCATGGTTTGCCTTGACTATTTCAAATTAATCACAACAGTATTCAGGCTGATGTTTTCATTTGTGTTCAATATAAAAGGGAATTTTTTGATAGTGACATGGATAAAAATGAAACCCCCAAACAAGCTGCACATTACAGCCCATCCTCCTGAGTACGGTAGCACACAAATGTATCAAATACATACATACAGTGCTACCTAATTAAAGGAAAACTTGCACCAGGGAAACCTGACATATGTGGTATTATAAAATAAAATTTAATGTTGTAAATATTTCTGTATTGACAGAAAATCATAAATGTACCCTCTAAAATTATCTCTGGTTAACAAATAGTGTTTCTTGGGAAGAGCTCTCTTTTGTTCTGACATTGGTGTTGAAATATCCTTTCCTTTCTGAAATGTTGGAAATGGTAGCTTTTTGTTATTGTTGTTGTTGGCAAAATGAGCAGTTTGGCAACCCAACCGTTAGTTACTCTCTCCATTGCTTTGGAAGTTTTACTGTCCTAAAAAATTTAAGTCTGGGAACCACTAACCTAAGAATGCTATCATTCTGAAATATAAGATGATGAAATAGACAAAATTAAGAGGAATTCTATGTAAATTAAAGACTCAGGGGCGCCTGGGTGGCTCAGTCCATTAAAAGTCTGACTTCAGCTCAGGTCATAGTCTCACATTTCATCAGTTTGAGTCCCACATTGGGTGAGCCCTGCTTCTCTCTCTCTCTGTCTCTCCCTCTCCCTCTCCCTCTCCCTCTCTGCCCCTCATGGGATTCTCTCTCTCTCTCTCTGCCTCTGCCCTTCACTCATCTGCACCCTCTCTCTCTCAAAAAAAAAGACTCAACATTTGACTGGTTTCTTTAGTTTGTGGTTCATATAATCCGTTGTGTAAAATTTCACTTTCTTCTATTGCAATAGTAGGTTAATTTATTAACACCAATGGTAGAAATGGGAATATAGTCCAGCTACAGAGTATCAAATATCACAATTCTTTAGAATACACATTTTTTCATTGATTATTATAAAAGTTTTGTTGTTGTAGTTGTTTTCATTTGTTTGTGTGTGTTTGCTCTGATATTTTTGCTTCGGTCAGATAAATCTTATGGATAGTGAAGATTGCAAACGGACTCTAGGATGATTGGAATGATTTCTTAATATTTGCATCAAAGAAACTAAGTTGATGGAAAATATGAAAATATGCCTCTGAGGCTAGACATTTTCCCCCTTTACATTGGTAATATAAGCAATAGCCATTCCATGAAAGTTGAAAATAATTTCCTCATGAATTTTGTATCCTACTTGGGACATCTTGAGCATGGGTGTAGTTTTGCTCTGCCCAGCTGCTCAAAGCCTTTCGAAGGATATAAAAAACGAGGTACTGATTGAATTTTCCATTCATTTCAGTCCATGCCCCAATTCAAATGCATCTCATTTTGCCTCATTAGAAAGCAGATCCTGGTGCTCCATTCCATCCCATCTCCATTTCAATGAGCTGTAGAAGGAAAGCACAATTTCCACGACAACTATAGTTTCAAAATGAGACCATTTGCAGAGGCTGAGTGTTTCACCCACAGCAGGTAGTTTTACATCAATCTGTGTTAATAGCGAAATTGGAAGAGGTAATTTGTGAATGTTTCCCTGCTCAGCCTGAAGACTGAAATGTGCAGTGTTGTGCCCTATATTTTTTGAGAAGCCATTCCTCTTTGGATTAGTTGGGTATTCCAAAAGTTACTTGAACTTTCTGTTAACAGAAAATTGTTTCCTGAAACAATTTGATTATGGCAACATATGGGATACAGTATGTTGCGGTTATCACAACTTAATTACAATTTGATTTTTTTCCCCACAAATAAGTAGATAAAAAGATGTCAGCTCTTATTTTGGGGTAGGTCATTTTATCAAGTAAACAGAAAGCAAATTTTCTATTGATGTCAACTACTTTCAAATACTAACATATCTGGTGGAGATTTCTTTGGAGAAAATAATGACTTAGGAAATACAGAAATACTGGTGAGGTCAGAGAAGAGCAGAAAGGAAGCCAAGATCTCCATGGTGATGAATACATGCAAATATAGCCTCAAGAACATTTGGAGAAGGAAAATTGAGTTTAAAGATGGGAAAGAATTTGTAGAAAATCACTGAAAGACACCAGCATTCCCAAACATTTTTTTAAATGTTTATTTTTGAGAGAGACACAGAGCACAAGCGGGGTAGGGGCAGAGGAAGAGAGGGAGACACAGAATCTGAAGCAGGCTCCAGACTCTGAGCTGTCAGCACAGAGCCTGATGAGGGGCTTGAACCCATGAACCATGAGATCATGACCTGAGCTGAAGTTGGACGCTTAACTGACTGAGCCGTCCAGGCTCCCCCCGCCCCCCCCCCAAACATTTTGATTTAAAGCTATGTATATGTATCAAGTTCTTGCAAACGAAAAGGTTAATATTTTCTAGCAGGAAGGAACCTATAGCAGATTCACAAGTCATAGTTTTATTTGTTCTTCCATTTGAAGGATACACACTTGTTAACTCAGGTAAGATGTCCTGCCTTACACAGTTGCAGTGTGGAAAAAATAATATTGACCGAGCCTCTAACCCTGCCTGACATGAAATTGATAACACGCTTGGAATCACGGAATTTTCAGCTGGAAAGTACCTTTGGATGAGATCTAAAGGCACTGAATAGCTTGTGGCCTTCACACCAGTCATCATTTACAAGAAGTAACGATAAACATCAGAAAGGGAGAAAGTTTAAGAAATTATACTGGGGGATAGCAGAAGTGGGGTCCTAGTTAATGCACTTGTGAATTCTTTTTTCTATTAATTTGCATGGAAGTCGAAGCTTTTCAAGTGGGCAACACTTTGAAAATGGCAGTGTGATTGTGGTACTGGGCACATACAAGGAAGTGGAGGCGGAGAAAGAGCACTAGACCATGAGAAGAGCTCAGAGCCTCTAAATAATAAAGCAATATTCAGCAGAGAGAAAGACCATAAGCTTTCTGCAAATGGGAGATTAGGGGCCCCACGTGGGGAAGCAGCCTTCTGCCACAGACCAGGATGGCCTCAGAGGAGGGAGGGACACACTGAAGAACTCCAGTACACCCAGGTGCAGAGCCCAGGTCAGACCGAACTGTACTTTGAAAGGTTTTTTTCTATTTGTTGAACATCTCCTTGTAGTGACAAAGAACTACAAACTTACATCAGCAGCTCCCAGAGTATGATTTGTAACTTGCGGTATCTAAAGGAACTTAAATGGACTGCTTTGACACCCAAAGATAGTGTCCCCAAGTGGTCAGGACCTCAGACCCTGACTGCCAGCTGCCTGGCTTTGGTTGTAAGATGAGAGAGGAATCACCATGCAAGTCTCTGAAAATCATGTCAAAGATTTTTGTTGAATCCTAACAGCACTGGGAAATCACTTTAAGCCAAGTATTTGAAAAAGAAGGGTGTGTTCATATTCATACATGAATTTGACTCCTACCTCTGTCCATTACTACTTGTGTGAATTTGGACAAGTTACTTATCCTGTCTGTGCCCTGTGTTCTTCATCTGTACAGTGGCCCTCACCTTTTACTGCTGTTATGAGGATTAAATGAGATAATGCCTTAAAGTGCCCCAAAGGATGCCTGGGACACAGCCGGCACACAGTGGGGTAGTATTGATATTCAGCTCTGCATTCTCCAGACTGTGACCAAATGGTCATGATACATCAGGAGGGAAAAAGGACAAAGACCCAAGGGGAACTGAAAGGTTGGTGACAGAGAAGAAAATGTGGGAGAAGAGGAACTGAAGAATTCTCTAGACCTAATCATAACTAGTGGTAAATGGGAGATATAGACAGAAACACTCTAGGTTTTGAAATTGGACTTCAGAGCCATCTTACCTTTTTTAACAGCCCTTTAAAATACAGAGTCATCCATTAACAGCACCCTTTGCTCTTTTGTGCTGATAAATTTTCTGTGTCTCTGCTTTGAATTGGGCTCTCTTCTTGGAATAGCCAGTACCCGGTTGTTCTCTGAACTGCAAGAAGAATTATCATAGCAAACGCACATGAATCAGAGCAAACTCACCACCAGGCCCTTCCAATCCATCCTCTGCCTGTGGCTCCCATGTCATCTCACCCCTCCTGGCCTTGTACTCCGCACTCTCACAGCACCACCGAATGATCTGTAGTTTCTGTTCTTTCTTTCTACACACTGAGTACATTTTCTAAACTGCACTTTTGCCGCTCAATTGTCCTCTTCCCACCCTGCTTGCCCATTCTGGCCCTGGTGACCCCTGCTGCCACTTCCCTTTACTGGGAGGCCTTCTCTGATGCCTCTGACTGGGAGAGGTACCCCTCCCCTCATAGCATGCCCTCCACATGTCACATTAGATTTCCCGGGTCCTCCTGTTGGCTCTGAGCTCTTAGCATCCATTGTGTTCAGCGCCTGGCTTAGAGAAGGCTCTCACACTGAGTGAACCCTTTGCTCCATGCAAACCAGCTTACCCTCAGACCCTGGGCTTATCATTTTCATGGAGCTAAGTTCCCTTCATTTTCAGAATTGTTGCAGCTTTTGTTCTGTGTATTATGTGCCTCTTTGTTTCCTGTTTATTTCACTATCTGTTAAGCCTTCTTCAAAAACCAAATATTTGGGAGAAAGACAATACCTTATACGTCTCTTTGTCCTGATAACTTTAATGTCCAATTCATGGAGGTGCTTGATAAATAGTTATCAATGAGGAAGAGGCCAGTTTCTGTCTTTGTTCTGGTTCCTTCCCTCCACACACAAAATCCCACTCATCTTCAAGGTCATCTTCCACAGATCCCTGCAGGGTTTACTGCTTTTATTTTTCCCTGGAACACTTAATCACTCACTTTCATTTACTTTTATTTAATTGCACTATGTGTGTACATCTTATATGTCATGCAAGTTGTTGTTGTTTGGGTTTTTTGTTTGTTTTTGTTTTGTTTTGTTGGTAACAAAATTGGATTTCATCTTTTGTAACACTTCCCTCCCCTACTAGGTAAACTCGTCTTCCTTGTTAACCTCATCAGAAGGAGGTGAGCAGGAAAGGAAATTTCATAAAAACATGTGAATGCCTCATGTGTACATGTTTATGAGAATGTGATGTGTAGGTTTGGTTGGTTTGGGAATAATGACACAGAGAAACTGTAAAGGATTTTTACAGAACTATATTTAAGGAATATTTGCTTCAATAATTTTTGTATTCATTATCTTAATGAAAATACTGAAAACACTTAAGAAAAGTGGAATGAAATTGGCAAAAGTAAGAAAGGAAAAACATGAGTTTGGCTGGAGAAGACACGGACACGTGGTGGTCACCACTGGGCTATGGCATTAAACAATCTGGGTCCATTCTTGCTCCCCCATTCATGGTGGGTCTTGGGCAAGTAATGTAAAAGGACCCTTAGTTGCTTTTCTTGTACAACAGGATGGAGTACCTACCACATAGAATTATTATAACAATTAAATGAGGTAGGGCATGCAGAACACTAACTCAAGGCCTGGGACATTTAGCTATTAAGGATGATAATAAGGATACAAGCTAAGCATAAGGATGCAGGAGGCTGAAGGGTAGGATAGCCTTGGTTGGTAATTAAGGAGGCAGGAGGCTTTTCATGGGGCTTGAGAAAGGGCATGAATGAAACTGGAGGCGATGGAGAAAAAAGATGCGTAAAAAAGTGAAGAGCTACCCATGAAAGAAGGAAGCACCCGGGGGGTGAAAAATTAAGGGAAAGCGATAATGATTGGAAAAGTTAAAGACAAGGCTTATTAGAAAGGAGTATAAAGACAACAGGAAAATGTAATAAACTACGGTATGGGAAAATACCTGACATACCCTGAACCACATTGCTACTCATTCATAGACGTTAGGGGTGCTTTGTCCTTTGTCAAAAAACACAGAAACCAGCTGATCCACCATGAGGTAATCCAGCATGGACAGTGCCGTCATGTTGCTATGGAGACTATGTTCAGAGAATCAGAGATGGAAGAGATCTGAAAGGTTATTTAATAAGTTGCCTGACTCCACCCTCTTACTCCAAATCTGTGTTCAGTGTATATATTATAAATATTTCCAGTCCAGCAATTCGCTCATGAATACACAAAGAAATGCCATGTGGACAACCCCTCAAAGTTTTCATATCCCACACAAAGACTATTTTTTTACATAGTTTATTGTCAAGTTGGTTTCCATATAATACCCAGTGCTCATCCCCACAAGTGCCTTCCTCCATGCCCATCACCCCTCTTCCCCTCCCCCCAGTACTCAGTTTGTTCTCAGCATTCAAGAGTCTCTCATGATTTGCCTCCCTCCTTCTCCCCAACTATTTTTCCCTTTCTTCTCCCTTGAGTTCCTCCCAATCCTCCTGTACGTGCAAACATATAGTATCTGTCCGTCTCTGCCTGACTTAATTTCGCTCAACATAACACCCTCAAGGTCCATCCATGTTGCTACACATGGCCACATTTCATTCTTTCTCATTGCCATGTAGTATTCCATCGTATAGATAAACCACATCCTCTTGATCCATTCTTCAGTTGATGGACTCTTAAGCTCTTTCCATGTTCTGGCTATTGTTGAGAGTGCTGTTATGAACATTGGGGTATATGCGCCCCTATGCATCAGCACTCCTGTATCCCTTGGGTAAGTTCCTAGCAGTGCTATTGCTGGGTCATAGGGGAGTTCCATTGTTAATTTTTTGAGGAATCTCCACAGTGTTTTCCAGAGGGGCTGCACCAGTTTACATTCCCACCAAAGGTGTAGGAGGGTGCCCATTTCTCCACATCCTCGCCAGCATCTAGAGTCCTCTGATTCATATCCCAAACAAAGACTATTATCATCTCTCCAAAAATCTGTGGTACCACTCCCTTCCTGTCTTGTGTAATGGTGCTAATTGCCTAAACTCTAGACTAGAAAAGGTGTCTCCCTCTTCTATCTCTCCTTTGCTCTCACATTTTGGGATCCAATTAATTGTCTATTTAGTAACTTGTATTCATCTTCTTTTTCTCTAACACATTTGTCCTGGAAGAGACCTCATTTTACAGAGATTCAAAGTGGTCTAGTGACTTAACCAAAGTCACACAGGCAGTCACTGGGTCAGTCAGACCAATAAGTGGAGCCTATGGGTCAATCAGGTTTGGGGTTTGTTTTTTTTAAATGCCTGATGTTTGAGGTGCATAAAGATACCTGCACAACAAAACCTAAGCCTCAGGATCTCCAAGGACAAGCTCATGCTTTTAACTTGTACCTCTCAGCAAATGACTGGCAGATGTAGCATCCATCCTAAACCCTTTTCTAAACTCTTTCACATTTCCTGCTGGATGTCTTCAACTGAATGTGCCAATTAAAACTCAATATGCCTGTATGGAAATTCTTCATTTTCCTCCTTCTCACTCAGAAAGGCAGAGGGTAGTGATGAATTAGGATCTTGATTTTAATCTCACCTCTTCCATTTATGAAGTTAACCCCCCGAAGCCTCAGTCTCCTTAGTCACAAAGTGGGAATGACAGTAGTATTTATTTAATGGAACTATTGGGAGGAGAGACGTAATAATCATATTCGACACTTAGCATAGTGCCCTTCATGCAGCAATCACTCAACAATATTGCTAAAATCTTCTGGTGAGAGAGCTCAACATTATCTTCAAGACTTCTTTCTTTCTCCTCAGATCCAGGCTGTTGGGGAGTTCTGATCACTCCCCTCATAGGGTATCACTTGCATTCAGCTGCTCCTATTGATTCTTACTGTCAGAGAAGAGAGAATCGTGGCTGATAGTTTATGGGCCTACAAGTAATCATACCTTGACTGCCACAAAAATAACTTCTTCCCCATCCATTTTTTCCCCTCCCTTCCTCTAATTAGCACTCAGATTGCTCCGGTGGAAATCATACGGATGGCATTTCATGTGAATAGCTCACCCTGTGGCACAGTAATGACTCTGCACGTGAGTGAATGAGTCAGTCAACTTTTCTGCAAGTTTTCTTCCATCTCAGCACTGACATCCACATTTAATTTGTTGCCTTATATAACACGGTCTGGTCTCCTCCTTTCAGCTCCAAATAAATAAAAAGATACATTGCCAGTAAAAACTAGTTAGTGGAACCTGCTTTGCCCAACTCCTCGTTGCAAGTCAATTGTTTCCTTATAGTTTATGTACATACAAGGAGACTGCTGGTATCTAAGATGTGAGGCATTCAGAAAATAGTCCAGGCAATGGATTCACAGTATCTAGAATCTCCACGATTCAGTTTTCCACAAATGTTCTGTTAGGGAAAATGCTCACAGATCAGCAACTGTGTACTTTTGTTGGCAGCACAAACACTGCTGATGTGCACAATTCCAAATTGCAAGCAGTTTCCCAGTGGAAACAATGAAAACAGAATCACAGTACTAAACTGTTGGCAGGAAATTTTAGAGATAACTTAATCTCCCCCTTTGTTTTGGATACGATCCTGCTTTCAACACTTTTGAATAGATAAAAATCCATGCTACTTTAATATGTCTTCATCACTACATGCCTTCATATATGCCTGTCCTTCGAAGTAGGGAGTAATTTCTTCTGTATGGAGAAGACAATATGGTTGCCTCACCGAGAGCCATTGCTCACTTTCTCCTGTCTTGTTAAAAACCAATTTGAAGAGGTTGTCTATCCTTTCCCTATTTGTCAGGATTAAATTCTGATCAGTCTGAGCTTGCCAGTGATTGGTTTGTAAGGGGCCAGTGACCCAGTTCTATGCAATAAAATGCAGTGAGATGTCAGCTAGGGGGAGTTTCTGGGTAAGGTTTCCTTGCTCCTAAAAGGAGACTAATAGGAAAAGCAGTCCTTATTTCTGGCTGGGCATGATACTTGAGCTGTGGAAGCTCCCTTGCATCCATGAAGGGACCCAGCCAAAGACATTGATGATGGGAGAAGAGAGGTCTGGGAAGAACCTGGGTTTGATAATATTACTGAGCCACTGAATCAGTTGGCTTACAGCTAAACTACCCAGATTTCTTGCTATATGAGATAGTATGTTTTCCTATTGTTTACACTGATGACTATAAATTGGTGTTTTTGGTGTCCAGAATTTTACTGAGGACAGACATTCAAATCTCCATATTCGTATAAAAGTCATCCCAGAATATGGGACAACGTTTATATGAAGCATTCAGAAAAAGGAATGGTAAACAGTAGGGTCTACTTTGGACTTCCCAAGACCAAGTGGGCCAAACTGGAAAAAAAAAATTTCTTGATGGAATTAGTAGATTACATATCAGAGAAAGTCATACCCATCAAATACTTGGTTTCAACAAACAGTAGATAAAAATTGCTTATAATATTTTGATCAACAAGATGGGAAAATGTTGGGGGAAGACACAGACGTTGAAGAAAGACAGGATACTAGAGGAAGACAAAACTAGTCAGTAGGTCATGGCAATTTAAAGGTGCTGTGACAGGGGTACCTGGCTGGCTCAGTAGGAAGAGCATGTGACTCTTGATCTCAGGTCGTGAGTTTGAGCCGCGCATTGGGTATAGAGATTACAAAACAAGCAAACAAATAAACAAACTTTTAAAAAGTAAAACTACTGTGATAGATAACAAATCGGTGATGATACAGGCAATCAACGTGAAGGAGGTTGACAAGTGTCTAATACAAATGGCAGGGCATACTAAAAGATGGACAGTGTGTGGGAATCAGGTACAAGTGATAATTGGAAACCTGAGTAGGCAAGAGCCAGCACCACTGGAAAATTGACAGGTTACAGGGTTCCCATTTTTGTATTGGAGCTTGAGACGGGGGTGGGGGGGTGGGGGGAGTGTATCTTTGTATAGGGATTTAGGGGCAAGTAGATGAAAAGATCCCAAGTTTAACTATTTTTTAAAAAATAGAATGGCTCCACTCATAGGATAATAGGAATTAAAAAGCGGCTTATCAAGGCAGTAATTTAAGAATAGCCCTCATGGCAGAAGCCTAGTTGTTACACCCTGAGTGAGGGGCCAGTACTAGGAGAAAACATGACCCATGCTGAATTCTAGAGTTCTGGTCTGGAGACCTTCAAATTCTTAAGATTGTTCCTACACTTATGGAGAGGCCAAGCCCACAGAAAGAAGTCAAGTAAGTCTATCAAGCCTCATCTATAGAGAGAGTAGGGATACAATGGGAAGGCATCAGGAAGTTGCTTTATCCCAAACATTGCCGATTGATCAATGGATTCATATTGGCTTTGTGTGAAATCTCTTAACTGTTTATCTGAGAACTTTCTCCATGACCCTGATCTATTCAAATATTTTTATTATGAAATTAAATGAAAACAAAGAAGATAATTTGTGGAAATTATCTTCCACAAATCAAATTTGTGGACAATACAAAGTCAGGGAAAAGTACTAATATATTGGAGTCAATAATCAAAAAGTTGAGCGTAGTTAAACCTGCATCTGGTTTAGCAACTCATAATGTGGCTTTTTCCAACTTCATAATAAAATACTTACAGAGACAAAAGAAAATTTGAAAAGTCATAATATGGTATACTGGGCCCATATACAAGGACTGCCTCATTGTGAGTACCCAGAGGAAGTTCCATGAGTTATGAGGTCAAAGGAAAGTAAATGAAGGAGGGAAGTGGCAAATATCATGTGCTCATGTGGGGAGCCAAGTTGCTTGAAAGGGTTTGTCTTGCCTCTGCTTCTGGTTTTGGATCAGAAGCCCCAGATCAGTTCCAACCAGAAATATAGACCATTGTAGGGCTTTTGCTCTGTGTGTGTCTGGCAGAGTTCAAATTTTTATACTCTCCATATGGTTAGCCGTTTTCTGCACACCATTTACCAATTTATCTTCTCCCTATTAAGTTTCGATACTTCCTCTTTCATAGATCAAGATCCTGGGGTCTGTTTCTGGACTCTATTCTGTTCCATTGTTTTATGATCTGTTCCTGGGCCATTACTAAATTGCATGTTAATTACTTTGGTCTTATAATATATTTTAATATACGGTAGGGGAATTTCCCTTTCTCCCACTCTGCTCTTTTCTTCTGGGAAAAAAGTCTTAAATTTTTTTTTTCACGTAAATTGAGCAAATACCCTCTAACCCCAAATTTTATTGAGATTTTGGAGGGAATGATATTAAACTCATAGATCAGTTTGGAGAGAATTAAAATCTTTATAATGGTTAGGTTTCCCCACATGATCATGCCTTCTATTTACATTTATTTTGTAACTATTTCAGTGATGTGCTCTTCATGTATGCTCCATAGCCCAACTGCATGAGCCTCACCTGTGAGGTTCTGAAATGCCAACTCTGCTTTTTAAACAAGATCCCCAGGTGATTTACATGTATGTTAAAGTGTTAAAAATAGTGCTTTGAGGAATGCCTGGGTGGCTTAGTTGGTTAAGCATCTGATTCTTGGTTCTTGGTTTTGACTCAGGTCATGATCCCGCAGTTTGTGAATTGAAGCCCCACCTTGGGGCTCTGCACTGACAGCATAGAGCCTGCTTGGGATTCTCTCTTTCCCTCTCTCTTTCTCTCTCTCTCTCTCTCTCTCTCTGCCCCTTCGCTGCTCATGCTCCTTCTCTTTCTCTCCCCAAATAAATAAATAAACTTAAAAAAAATTTTTAAATGGTACTTTTGTAGAAAGTACCTTTTAAAGATTTCTCCAAAATTTTGTGCCTATTTGTTGGATTAGTTCCTACCTTAATACAGTCAGAAAGATAGCAAGACCTTTTGCAGCTCCATTAACAATTTTCAGTAGTTTTTCTATCTAACCTCTTTTCAGTTTTCGGTGAATATTTATATCATCTGTACATAAGGACAACTAAGTCTCTTGACTGTCTGACCTTTCTGTCTTTATATTTTTCTCTTTCTCTTTCTCTTGATTTATTTTATTGGCCAAGACTTGTAATATCACATGTAAAGTAAGGGTGAGAAAAGGCACCCTAGTTTTATTCTCAACCCTAAAGGAAATGCTTCTAATATTTCTTCCATAAATATTAAATTTGCTGCTGAGTTTTACTGGATACACTTATCAGGTTATGGAACTTTTTCTCTATTCCTAGTTTTCTAGACAGCCTTTTTCAAAATTTCACAATTGATTTAAATATTATTTTCTGCAAGTATAAGAGAAAAGCAGGTGATTTTTGTCCTTTGGTCCATTAACGTGAATCACATTGCTATTTCTGTCTTAGAACCATCCTTACATTCTTGGGATAAATCATACATGGTTGTAATTCACCCTTCAAAACTCTCTCTTTTATTAGGTCATATAGAATAAGGCATGCCGCTTTTCATATTAATTAAATTATAGGAGTAAAAGTGCAACTGAACTTAATTTTGCTGAAAAAGTATGTTCTCATTCTCTGCCTCTTTCATCAAAAGAGCATGGGCCAAGACAGACACATAAAACTTCTCATGGAGATAACTTGCTGTTGTTTGTGAACTCAATAAATACTTGGAATAAAAGAATGAATATAATTGTTGCCTTTTTTCCCCCGTGGTTTTTTGGCTTAATAACCTGGATAAACTTTGAACTTAATCTATGGTCTAATGTCCTCACCCGTCATTCGCATGCAGCTAATTCCACCATATGACAGAGTGGTTACCTTGTGGTCAAGTTCCTCTTTCACTCTTCGTATCAAAAGATGATGCCTGTAACTTCAATGACCAATTTCATGTAGGTGCACAAGAGACCAAGGCACAGCCATTTTATATACTGCTCCTACAAGATCATTGTAGCTAAAATTTCTGATTAATAAAGCCCAGTGTGCATTATAGTTATATTGTATGGAGTGGACTGAGGTCTCCTGATGTGTAACACGCCAGGCCAGGGTAGTCTGTTCTCTTGCTGCAGAGCATCTGAGCAAGGTGCTCGAAGTCAGGCATCCATGGGTCCTTTTCTGTTGACTGATTGTGACAGTGCTTCTCCTCTATTCCCAGTTTATGAGTATTTGCTTGGAGCCGGGATTCTTTCAAGAATCCACTAGAAACTCTTTCCAGAAAAAAATGAAAAAAAGAGAAAAGAGGCACATTACTTCCAGAAGTTCACAGCCATGGTTTCAAAGCCATGGTTTGAGTAGGGGGTCTGTGGTCTATAAGGTTAAAAGCTCCTGGGATAGAGCCAGAATAGGGGAAAGGGGAAAAAAAAAAAAAAAGGCTGGAAACATCACAGTGTGGTTGACTTAACTTTCAAAAGAGTCACTCAGAGGAAATGCTTGTTTTCTTGACAGTTCCAGAGTTGTAGGCAAGCAGTTCAGGTACCAGCTAAACCAAGTAGCAGCTTGCCAGGAACTGTGTGTGGTATGGTGGAGTATAAGGAGTGCAGAGTTGCACATGATCTTATCAGGCCTAAGCCCTTTGAGAAATTGTGCTAATAGCCAAAAACACCCATAACCTTTTGCAGATTTACTTTTGTGCAAGCTTCTAGAGTATAGTCATCATGAAGTACTCCTGAAAGGCTGGCCAAAGGCAGTAGATGACACTCAGAGCCTTCCCAGAACTGGGTATTGATTCTACACCAGTTTCCTGGCCATTTGTTACATCCCAGGCTATGGATACATTCTTGCATCTGCTCATCCATACAGTCATTCATTTACAAATATTTAATTGATACCACCATAAATCCAACCAGGCCCATTCATGGTGAATTTTCATTGGCTCCTTTGCCAGGAAATGTACAATGAAAAAGATACCCTTTCGGGTGAAGATTATTTGAAGAAAAAGGAGTATTATTTTCATTTCATTTCACTGCCACCGTGTAAGTCTTCATGCAGAGGAGGAGACGAGTCCTGGAGCAGAGCAGGATGGAGAGGGAGAACAAGGTAGGATGAAAGATCTGGCAATTGATTTTTATGTCTGACGTGCATTGTGGTGGGAGGAATAAAATGACAAGAACATAGTGATTTTACACATGATCCTAAGCTTAGATTTTAGATATTGAAGACTTGTTTACATCTTTAAATGAAACCAAAAAAACATACAAGCAGAAAAGGGCACATCTTTCATTTTGGGAAAAATAATAGAAATGCCAAAACATATGCCCTCAATTCAATTTTAATAAAGCAAATTATACTTTAATCAAATCAATTTGTTGCTTCAAAGATATGAAATAATTAAAGTCATTGAATGGGATATCCTACTATTTATAACGTAATGATTTATATTTTAAATTAACTTCAGGACATGTGGTTATTTTATTTGGAGTCTGAAGAGTTTGCCTACCTTGGATCCAGAATAAAGCACTGCTAGAAACCACAGTTGATTACATAATAGAAAATCCCAGCAAGGTACAACTCTGATCCTTACTTTCATTTAGCCTTGATTTATTTATTTGTCTTTAAATTAAAACCACATCATTCTTAAATTAAGACTAACTTTTTTTTTTTCATTTTGGAAAGCTATTAGGAACAGCTTTTTCAGAACCAAAATAGGAAGGTCCGACCTTTTTATCATTCTCTAGAACCTTTAAAAATGTAAAAGTGAGATATTATAGTCTCAATTAAGCTACTAATTGTTACCAGTTGCTAAACTGTAATACTGTTTATGTTGAATTTCTGCCACCATGGGAAGTCCTGACAAGAATAGTTTTTATGTAAGGGAAAAAAAAGTATATATTGGAAATGGGGTATAGATTAGAACAATACTATATCATTCTCCTTGACCTGTTCTGTCTGATACTGTAGGCACCTGCTATATGTGGCTACTGAGTGCTTGAAATATAGTGTTGAGAAAGAAAAATCATCTTCAACCCCTTATGCTCAGTGACTGGGGATCTGAAAAATAAATGAGCTAGAGACAAGTTAGCAGGATAAAAAGCAATAGAATTTGTTTTATGGTTTATGTGCCCAGGAGTTCCCAAAAAGGAAGTGAAATTCAAAGAAATGGTTCATATACCATTTTAACAAAGGAAAGGGGGTTTGGACTTGAAGGGACAATAAGTCACGGAGAAATGGCAAGGAAATATATGGGGGAACTAGTGGAAGATAAGGGTTATCTTCGTAAGACCTACTGTTGTGAATTCATCTCCATATCTCTAGTAATAACAGTGTCTCTTCCCTCCCTGGCACAGAGAGGTGTCCATCTTTGCAAAAGGAAATGTGTACCCTTGCTTTTAGGCAGATAAAGGAGAACAGAGAACTCTTCCTGCATCTGTTGATTCCCAACAGCCCTTAGTTCAAAAAATCGTTACGCCAAAGTGGCATATTTGGGGGTAGCACATCCTGATTCCCTTCAGTAGCAAGTCTGAATCCAGATGTGCCATAAATGTAAAATACACTGCCAGAGATGTAGCATGAAGAGAAAGAGAATGTAAAATAGCTCGTTAATAATTTTTATATTGATGATCTGCTTAAATGATAATATTTTTATACACTTGGCTAAATGAAATGTATTATTAAATTAATAATTTAATTTCATCTGTTTCTATTTGTTTTAATGTGGCTACTACCACAACACTTAAAATGACATGTGCTTTGCATTATATTACTATGAGACAGTGCTGTCCTAGACACTAAGTGTCTCAAGTGGAGGGTGTACTTAGATTTTAAGAGAGTGGCCGTTACTGCCAGATGGACAGCAGATGTTAGCTTATTTCCTAGAATGACAGCAATTTATACTCACTGAAACAATGGGAAGACCTCCTAGGATGTTTAGAACAGCCGAGAGCATTTTTTGTGTTTGTTGTTTTAAACTTGCAGTGATAAATGAGTAGTCTCTTTGGGGTGACACTTCCCATGTCCACTTCAAAGACAGCCCTCCGTTCTTTAGAACATCAGACAAGGACAATAAGTCCTGAGTTGAATGGTAGGGATGAAATCAAGTTAAACAGGAGGAGGATCTGATGAAATAAAAGTTAATTTAAGGGCCATTCCCGGGTGGCCAACTTTCATACAAAGAATGTGACCATTTATACAAACATAATACAGCAAACGTGATCTCCCAGGTGACATCAACCTGAGACAGAGTGAGGGCACAAGATAATGGTAATGAAAAGAAAACTATTATTTTGTACAGGCCCCCATCATCGCCAAGTCCTAGAATTTGGGGGAGTCTTTCTCAATGGCTCAAGAGAGCCATGGCGATGGCTGTGAATGAAACCCCAGGAGTCTTTTTGCCCCACATTTTCTCTTGGCTCCTTGATTCTGAAATGGCTCCCAATCGTTTCCAGGGATTTTTGGGACCAGATACCAATGACCTGTGACCTCGAGTTCTGCACCTGCTCACAGGACATTTGTGGCACTGATGTCACCCACCATAGTTCTGCCCTCAGCAAACCTTGACAGCGTCTGTGTTCCCCGGGGCCCACAATCCTGAGCCTACCACAGCTCACCCCTCTGCACAAGAAACTAAAAGCTTTCTAGTTTCTTCCCTTCCCTCTTTCCTGTGGGGAACACTGACCTTGGACTTAATTAGCTTGGGCCTGGGCCACGGGCCGGATCCTACCCTCAGTCTTTGTCCATCTTATGCTTATGTTTGGACAATGTTGAATTTTACCTGAGGGTTAAGAAGGACCCTCACCCTTTTGTGTCAGGAAAATGGTTTATGCAAGAACACCCCTCCTCACATGATTTACATAAGACTCCTGAAGCTCCCCCTTGCTTACCTATCACAAGGTCAGACATAGATCCCCCAAATTCTTACTCTTTGCCTCAGAAATGATTAGTTGAGCTTGTCCCCACTGATCAATCAAGACAAAGTGTTTGTCAACCAAACTTTGGTTAAGCTTCTTTCCCATCCCAGGTCCCTGGATTTTGGCCTACCCTCAGCAATAGCCAGCAGGCAGCCTTTTCTTGAGGGCAACCTCCTTAAAATAGGCTGGCCTCAGGGTGAGACATTCTCTGACTGGCTATCCTTCCCTTACCCCTCCCTTCCCCACACCCACCTCCTGTTTACCCTTCTCCCAGTAAGAAAGAAACACTTTGAGACAAACTCTTGAGACACTAGCAGACCTTATGGTCAGAACTTTCTCCCTATTGCCATAGTCCCTGCCTTCCCCTTTGTAATAATCCTTTTGAATAAAGCCTCTCCTTCCCGAACCCGAATTTGTTTTTTATTTGCCAGTTTTTACAGGCAGAGGAAGGATACCTCAGAGGAGGCCCAGCCCTGGGCTGACTCCCTTCAGAAACCAATGGTTACGTGCCTTTGTTTACCTTCTATTAAGTTGGATCGATGTATTGTGATTAAGAAATAAGGATTTTGCTACATTTGCATATGTTAAAAGGACTTCATACATATAACTCATCAGCAGCACGTGTCCGTAGCTAAGAATGGTACAGTCAGGAAATCCTGGGCTCTGGGAAACTTGCCTGTCACCTGCCACAGCTGTGCAGCATGGTAACGTCACCTTCCCTGGCCTTATTTTTACCCCACTACCAGAGGTAACCAAATGGCAGTCCCTGGGCCAGATTCAGCCTCAGATTTCCTTTATCTGGTCCATATAGTATTGGAAATATTTCTTTTAATTAGTTATCACCATTTATTTAAAAATCAAGAAACTCATATAAATCTTCTAGCTTCTCTTGAAAAATAGCAGCTGGAAACATTTGCATCTTTCCAAAGGGCAACAAGTCTTCTTACCCCACCTGCCTCTTCTCTCATTTGCATTACCAGCCTGGTCTGTGGCCTTGAATTGTTAACCCTCGTCATGGCACGGAGCAAACAATACTACTGTCATTTAGTTGTTTTGAGGTCAAAATAAGATACAGCATAATGTGTCTCCCAGTAAGACCTTGGTAGTTGGTGCCTCTCCATCCTTACTTGCTGGTATTTAGGCTTGTGGGCCTGCATTGGCTTTTCAGCATTTAAACAGATTTTCTACTTTGAATACACGGCTAATGACTAAGAATAACCACCAAAGAGAGGTGAGAAGCACATCTGAGATGAAGCAAATCCTTAGGAGAAAAGAAGCTGACTTCAGAATCTTGAAAATGTGTTTGAAACTTTTTTTTTTTAAGATTTAAATCTTGGACTGCAGTTATGTCTTCCAAATGAATCATTTAATCAATGAGATTGTTCATCGGTAGAACAGATATTTTCCCTACACTGTGCCAATAATCTGATTTGATTGAATTTGCAATTAAATTGTGGGAGGTGGCTGATTGTTTTTGCAAACTCATTCCCTGGCCTTTATTGATTTGGCTTAAAGTTTAGCCATTGAATATTACAGTAAAGCGACTAATCCACCTTGAACTGACAAAATCAAGGACAGTCACCAACTGAAAAGACCATACCTAATAAGATGCGTCACAACTCTCACTCAGCTTTGAGTCCAGCTTTTCCTTGAAAATTTGCATCTGCTCAGTGGAATATGAAGCCTAACATCTCTGTCTTGACTTTAGCTCTGGGCATCAAAGTTGCTCATCTAGAGGGCTGAAGAGTTCTCACAAGAACTCACTTGAAGTTTCCGTTTCCTTCCCTGGAGATTTCTTTGCAGATCCAAACCTTGAAGAGACTTCTCTCTGGGCTCACTTGTGTTTCCTACTAAGCCTACTGTGACCAAAGTATTTCAAAATTCTCAAGTGGTTCTTTTCCCCCTAATGCTTGCTGAGCACTGAAACCAGAGTCAGTTTCAAGAATGATGCACTTAGTTAAATAGCCGTCAGAAGAACACCGCCCCTCCCCCGCCCCCACCATTCCCAGAGTCTACAGACACCTCACACCAGGCCTTAAAGGCCCCATTTCCAGGCCTGAGGTGCAGCGTGGAATTTGGCAGAGGTCTGCCGCCCTGGCCTCCTGGACTTGCTCCTTCTTCCAGCCTCAGGTTTCTCTTACAATACATATAATATTCTCTTCTAGATGCTTCTCCTGGCCTCGCTTCTCTTCTTTGCTTTTGAAAAATGATGCCACTTCTTTTTCCCAGGGGAGGTCTTGCGATGCTTCTGGCATTTTCACAGATTTGCTTTCCTTCTTTTCTTAAAACTTTGGTTATGAAGCAGAATGTGGCAAATTTAAGTGTTTCATCAGCTCTTACTAAGCTGCTTTCTCTGCTTGCTATGCAAACTTTCCAGGACCCAGTGAGAGTTTAGGCACTAACTTTTGATTTTTTGAAGCGAACTTGCACCCTCTATGGGCCAATCCTTTCATAAGCATGAGAAACCACACCTCACAATGCAGTGCTGTTTCTGATGCCTCAAGCAAAAAAATTACCTTTGTCAAAATTATCCGTGAAAATCCCTGAAATTATCAGCCAGGGTGAAAGCCCAAAAAAATTGGTTCTTTTGTTTTTCTTTCAGCTTAGTGGCTGCTTCCCTTTATCTGGAGCAGCGACACTTCAATAGGGGAAGAAAAATGAGGTTAAATAAAGAGATAAGTCTCTTTCTCCACCCCTCTTTTTGTCTTTCCTGCCCCCAGTTTATTTTGAGAAGCTCATGTTCCTTGGTTCCCATGGCAGTATATTCACTCGGCAATATTTTTGCCGTCTGCTCGGTGCTAATCACCTTTACAGGTTGGAGCACAGAGATCCCTGCTTTCATGGAGCTTACACTCCAGTAATGAGAGGAGTAAGGTTGACGTGGAGGCTTGAAAAGAGGTGCTTCCTTCAGCGTGATAAGGCCTCTGACCTTGCTGCTTGCCTGCCTTCGTGGCATTTCCCTCCCGTGGTGGCTCTCATCACCCTTTTTTTGTCTGCTGACACTGCTTCTGCCTTTCCTCTGCTGCCTCCATAGCTGTGGGAGCATCTTTCACACCCAGGTTAGAGCCGGGCAAGGCTTCCTCAGTCAGTGGCTGCCTGAAGAGGCGGTAATGACCACTCAGAAATCTGGGGGAGTATTAACATCCCACTGGAAGATTTTGACCAGTGAGAGGCAAAAAAAGAAAGGAAGGAAGGAAGGAAGGAAGGAAGGAAGGAAGGAAGGAAGGAAGGAAGGAAGGAAGGAAGAAATTGCTGCTCCCGAAGGAAGGAAGGAAGGAAGGAAGGAAGGAAGGAAGGAAGGAAGGAAGGAAGGAAGAAATTGCTGCTCCCGAAATTCCCCTCCTCTCTTACTTACCCTGCTCACATTCCAATGCCTTGCCTACATTGCCTTCACCTGGTAGCTTGTTAGAAATGCAGCAGACCTATGGAATCGAGCCTGTATTTTAACAAATCCTGGGGGGAGGCAGGGAGGGTCATATGCACACCAACATTTGAAAAGCGTTGCTATAATAAACATTAAAAACAATTTTTTTAAATGGGGCACTTGGGTGGTTCAGTTGGTTAAGCTTCCGACTTGAGCGCAGGTCCTGATTTCGCCGTTCGTGGGTTCTGCCCCAGCATGGAGCCTGGAGCCTGCTTCGGATTCTGTGTCTCCCTCTCTCTACTCCTCCCCTGCTCATGCTTTGTCTCTCTTTGTCTCAAAAGTAAATAAACATTAAAAAAAAAATAGAAAAGAAAAGAAAAGCGTTGCTGTTAAGACATAGCTGTCCCATAAACAAAAAAACCACCGGCATCTAGACACATTTTCCTAAACTACCGAAAACCAAGGATAAAGAGAAATGTCTAAGGCAGCCAGAGAAAGGAAACATTTTACAGGGGATCAAAGATAAGAATTACACCAGTCTCCTTGTCAGAAGCTATGCAAGCCAGAACACAGTAGAGTGGCATCTTTAATGTACCAAGAGAACAAAACTGTCAAAAATATCTTTCAGAAATGAAAGATAAATACTTTTTCCAACAAACAAAAACCGAGAGAATGAATTATAAGCAGCCCTATGCTCCTAAGAAATCTTAAAAGATTTTCTTTAGAAATAAGTGATATTATATCAGACAGAAACTTGGATCTGCACAGAGAAATAGTGCTAGAAATGAAATGAATATGAAAATTTCTTAAGTTCTATTTTCTCAAAAATGATAGTGGCTTACTAAAGCAAAATTGGTATCACCATAGAATTGTATACAGCACATGTAAAGTAATATATAGCAGAATGGTAGCACAGAAGAAGGGAGGCGTGAATTGAGTATATATTGTTATAGGATAAAATATTATTTGAAGGTAGAGAGCAATTAATTAAAGATCAACCAAATTGACCTAAATGACTTTGTAAAACACTTTCAAAAGAGAATACAAACAATGCCTTAACAACCATTACAGAAAGAAACCAGATATTGATAACAGAAAGATATCTGGAAAATCGTTAAATATTTGGAAATTAAACAACACACTCCTTTTTAAAAGGCTTTTTAAATTTAAAAAAATTGTGTTTATCTCTCTATTTTTTAAATTTTAATTTCTTTTTTATTTAAAAAAAATTTTAACATTTGTTTTTATTTTTGAGAGACAGAGAGAGACAGAGCATGAGCAAGGAAGGGGCACAGAGAGAAGGAGACACAAGATCTGAAGCAGGCTCCAGGCTCTGAGCTGTCAGCACAGAGCCCGGTGCAGGGCTCAAACCCACAGACTGCAGGATCATGACCTGAGTCAAGGTCAGATGCTTAACTGACTGAGCCACCCAGGCACCCCTTAAATTTTAATTTCAGTATAGTTAGCATACAGTGTTATATGAGTCCCAGGTTAAACAACGTATTTCTAAATAACTGCAATAATAAGCCTGAGAAAGGAAGTGATGTGGGAAATTACAAAATATTTTGAGTTAAATGAAAATGAAAAATGTTGGTGATATATAGTGAGTGTTATAGGGGAATGATTAAATTATAGATCCCACCCATTTTCTGGATACATGTGCACGTGCGCGTGTGCACACACACACATACACCCCACCCCCTGTTGGTTTCTAGGTCACTATCTAGGTGTTTCTTTGTTGTAGAGAATCTAGGAAATAGGGTAAAGTTAAAAAAAAACTAAAAAAATCCAAAAGGGCTTGGTTAATATCCACCATAGTGAACTGTGGCACAAATGAAGGAAAATGTCAAGTAGAGTGTTCTCTCTCTTTTTTTTAATTTACCTTATTTATTTATTTTATCATTATTATTATTTTTGTCAGGTAGAGTTTTCTGAAATAGAGTGAGAGAGAGCGTGTAAACATGAATGTGGGGGAAGCCACTGTAGAGCCCATAAAAGAATTTGGTGATTAAAAAAAGGTGTCTGAAGTGTATTTCAAAGAGTTTTGATGTATATTAAAAGTATATCCCAACTTCAATATTTTATCAGAAGACTAAGCAAAGATTTGAATTTGGTTTGATTTTATTTTTCTGAAACTGGCTGTTCCTTTGACTATGACTCTAAGACAGGACTCCATGAGGCCTCGTACGGCCAGAAAGAGGCCACCCTCCTGTCCTTCATCCGTTTTACGAAGGAGCACTTCTTTCTTTTACATTCTTCTCAGGTCTACAGATTGTTCTTTTGTAACTTACGTTCTTCCTGAATGCCTCTCTGGATATTCATTTGTTTCCTTTCTTTTACAAGGAAAAACCTTTGTAAGAAAGAGGCCTCGTGTACTCCCCTTCCCAGGGAGGAGTAAATCCCTCACGCCCTCTAGGAATGGCCCTTGACACTTCACACTTAATTTAAGAACATATAACCTTCCGTTTTTATCGAGCATCTGGACGACCTGAGGATTTTGAAGTCCCACACAACTTCCCTTCCCCGACCCCAGCAAAGGATGAGCACATGACCCAAATGAACCCAGGAATCTGAATCCAGAACATAAAGGCACCTAGTTGGAAGGTGCATGGGGCTGAGTCATTTTGCTGGCAGCCCCTGCAATGTCCTATTCCAGGAATTCCTGGTACTGAGATCCTTGGAGCTGTCCAGGTCTGGTTCTTTCTGAGACTGGTTTTCTTTTTCCAAGTCTGAATTTTCTTGTATTATTCCAATCAGTTCTTTACTGCTTGAGTTAGCCAGCATCTGTTTCTGTTGTTCACAAGCGAGGGATCATAACTGAGACAAATGACAACGTGAGAATGGTACTGAGTGCTGTGCCAGATTCTCTTGAATCGACCGTGCTTCTGTTGGTGCAGGCTGTGTAGACTCGATGTGTCCACGTATTCTGTTTTTGCCACGTATTTGCTGTGACACCTTTTGATCCTAAGTGGACAAAGTGCTGGGACATCACTTATTCCTTGCTTGGTGCCAACACATTATTTTTGTTTTAAGTGCACGTTTGTTCTTTATTGATTAGTCTATTGACACCCTATGAAACCATTTGGATCATAAAAGTAAATGGCATCCCTTAGTTATAAAATGGCCATTCAAATGATCCAGAATATTATATTAATTTCTTGACATTATCAGTGAAATGAAAGCACATCATGTAAAACACTTTCAAAAGGCTGTTGTGGTAGACCTGTACTTTGTCATATTTCAGACTTCATCATTCTCCATTCTCAGTGGGGATCATGTTCACCCTTGCAGATGTATGGTTGCGTATCCTGAGCTTAAAAAGATAACATGCTCAGACACGATCAGAGAATTGACAAAAAAGGAAGCACAAGTGGTCGAGAAGCATAGGAACATGTGTTTAATTTCAGTAAGATCAAAGGTGTTTAATGCATCAGTCAGGACGGTTTAGGTAATGCTGCTTCACCCCCAATCCTAGTGGCTTAAAACAGCAAAGGTTTATTTTTTGCTCGTATTTTTCATGGTTTAGCTGGAGGCTTTGTTCCATGGAATTGATTACGTTGGCATGTCCATGTTAATCAGTTATTCCAAGCAGGCCAGTTTCTGGAAGGCTATTGCTGGTAACCAACAGCCCAATTGAAAGAGGGCTCTGTCGGGCCTTGTGCTGGAAATGAAATACTCAGTCCAGAGTGATATATATCATGTCTATTCACAACTCAGTGACCAGAGCAGGTCACCTAGCCTCAAAGGCCGTGCAGTTCAATCCTACTATGTGATCAGGGGGTGGAAAGTCAGAACTATCTGGTGTGCAGCATTAACAACACCAATATGTCACCAAAACGTAATGAACCATTATTTGTCAGCTGTCGGATTGGTAACTTTATAAAGATAAATAAGATCTGGTCTCTGCAAGTGTGTGGTAGCCAACACTCTCATACATTGGGAATGAAAGCTTGTACATCATTTCTAAGAGAAATTTGACAGTACACACACACACACACACACTCACACACAGAGTATATGTATACGTTACCTTATAATTCCCACTAGGAATTTAACCTAACGAGATATTCACAGTTGTAAAAAGACAGGTTTACAAAAACCTCCATTACAGCTTTGTGTGTAACAGCGGACAAATGGGAACCCGTACATGCAACAGCATTGTGATGGCGGAAGAGCTAAGGCTACAGCTGCGCCACACATTGTGCTTACCAAGCATCTATAACTAAGCACCATCTCTATTTTCTATGGTGAAATGACAGAGAAGCCTATCCACATTCAGTCTAACTTCTCACGCTCTCTGCAAGTGGGAAGAAGCATCTCACAGTTCTTCCTGTCTACCCTTCGGTGATCACAGCCCCTTCAGGAGAGCCTGTATGTGTGCTATTAGGACTCCAATTAGGGCTGGCCTTCCATGGGTAACTGAGGCTATTTTATAGCTCAGCTGTTCCGCATCCACAGAAGCTATGCTCCATTTCCCTCGAGGCTTATTTCTGCTCAGGGCCAGGGAAGAGATGGAAGTACAAACTCCATTCCCAGAGTTCTTTTAGTTGAGTTTTTCTTCCCTCCTGCTCTCTAGGGATTAGCAGAACACTCTGATCCTCTCACTTTGATTCTTCCTCCCTCCCTCCCTCCCTTCTTTCCCTATTTCCATAAAAGAAACACTGAATAGTTTTAAGTTTCAGGCACTGTACCCTGTACTAGTAAGATACTCTCTCTGCCCCCATGGAGCATTTTATCCATTAGGGAAAAGAAGAAAAAGAGGCAATTGCAATATGTCCCAGTGCTAGGCACCTCTGAGATCACCCAGATAATCCCTGCCTCCTGGTAATCATGCCCTTGTATAATCCCCACTCCTGAGTGTTGCCTGGATTCAGTGGTTTGCTTCTAACAAACAGAAAATATGGCAGACCAGTGGGCTGTCCCTGCAGAGATTAGGTGATAAACAGACTGGCTTCAGTCATATGCTCCTCTCTGTCTCCCTCCATCCTCTCTCCCTCTCCCCCTGCTTTAGGGGAAGCCGCTGCACCTGCTTCAGCCCAGTGCCAAAGCCAGTGCCATTTGTCAGAAATAGAAGGCAATCATAAAAACAAACACGAGGAAAGCAAAACAATTATGCTCATCCTAATGAGAGGAGAGAGATTGCCCGCCCAAAGCTGTGAAGCTAAGATGCCTTGCTCCTTCCCTCTGGGGCACTCCTGAGAGGTGGTGAAACTTTACTAGGACCACACTGAAATTTTCTCTTTGATGTGATCAGGATTAAAGAGAACTGAAAAAGAAACCACATGATTCTATTTTAGTTACTGCCACATCCGTGCACTACTAACATTTACCTCTTGCTTGCGGCCCCTTGCACAGATCAGCCAAGACCGTCACCCATAGATACAGCTCAGGGCTTCTCAGCCGAGGAAAGCTGTATGGGTTTTGTTTTTTTTATGTTTATTTATTTTGAGAAAGAGAGAGAGAGAGAGAGAGAGTGTGAGCAGGGGAGGGGCAGAGAGAGAGGGAGACACAGAATCTGAAGCAGGCTCCAGGTTCTGAGGTGTCAGCACAGAGCCCTAATGGGGCTCGAACTCATGATTCACGAGATTATGACCTGAGCTGAAGTGCCACGCTTAACCGAGTCACTCAGGTGCCCGGGAAAGCTTTTAAAGCCAGGCCCAAGGCAGTTATTCTGTACCTGGATGCATGGCGCACTGGTGTCCCATGAATTTTCATGCGGTGTTACCAGATTTTGATCAATGTATAAAATAGATACCCCCCCTCTAGCTGAGGATACATATTTTTATATAGGTATGGAGGCTCAGCAAAGTGGGTTGGGTATCCCCCTCTCCCTATTTAAGAAAAATGACCTTAAAAAAAAAGAAACCTCACCTTTCTGTGGGAACTGTAAATTGGAACACTGGTCAGGACTGTAACCCCACAAAGGCTACATCACAATAAAGGGTGGCCCAGCAAATAGTAAAATAACTCAAGAAAGCCTTTTCAGTTTCCCAAAACCTGCTTTTTAAAAATTATTCATGTTTTAATGCCTTTGAGCACACTGTCCAAACTTCTAGAATTCAAAGATGTACCTAATCCTTCCACTCTAGGGGTGAGACCCTCCACTAATAATCGAGTCAAATTTCAACATTCTTACAATAAGCGTTGTGTGCTTATGGGAACGAATCCTTCTTACTCATTTGTTCTGTCAAATGAATAAAACACAACAAGTAATTTTTGGGGGATAAAGTTCTCTCTGAAATGCTTCTTCACATGCAACTGGATTTTTTTTTCTCTCTCTAAGATCTATGACAAAAAAACACTTTGAACTTGTAAATGATTTTCTGACAACAGAAAATACCATGTCCTAACGGGACAGTGTTTTTCCCTTCTCAGAATTTTGGAATACGCCTGATGTATTTTTAGACAAATGAGATCAAACAGCATGATCGTGCCCTGGAAATGCAGGGGTGGGGGAAGAGGAGGTGCAGGGCAGCAGTTGGGGGTACAGGTTCGTGCATAATAACAGAAGAAGGAGGTCCAGGGTTAGAGAATCATTATTTCTCCTCTGGTACAGAACTGGGCCATGTTTGGGTGCCTGCAGTGAGCTTGGCAGAAAGTCACTTGCTTCCTCGAGCTGTTGTTTAGCACAGGACTTTCTGTCTACATTACTGTCTTAGTGAATGGCCTATTTTGTACATTAAATGCCACAGTAGTTCCACATATCCAAATGAGAAGAAATATGCTGACCTAAAATATGAAAATCTATTGAGATAGCAGACTTATTTTCTTGCTGAAGTTCTAACAGCGACACTTGCCTAGCAACCCCGAAACAGTTTTAAATGATTATCTAACTTGGATTGAATTGTTTGAGTTCCAGACAGGAAAAAGCAAGGAGAAGGGACTGGAGAGGAGAGATTCAAGTAATGCTTTCTCTCTTAAGAAAAGATTTATGACTTCCCCATCCCTATTTTCTGGCCTCTAGGAAGGAGCTTTACAAAAGCAAAAGAAGTTCTATTTGCTTGAAAGTACAAATCAATACCAATTACATTTAATTGGGACATTAATAACTGAGGACAAAGGACAGATTGCCTTGCTCTAGCCGGTCAGCCTCAGGGCATGCAGGACCTCCGTGTCTGGCTGGTGGGGAGCAAGTGGGGACTGGAATCAGGTTCAAGAACACTATTTGGCTATGGCTCTGACCCCCACAGATGCTGGCTGGTGGTCCAAGTTAATGTTCAAAGAGGAGGAATAAAAAATGTAATTGCATCCAATGCTGGCAACTAAGGGGGTTTGGTTGACAGGTGGAGCATGTCAGCAAAGGTCTCCATGCACAGGGGGATGCTTCAAATTAGCAGGGAAGTAATATAACACTTGCAAATGCTTTTAGAGCAGAACGCTCACTCAGACCTTGGGAGTCAGTGGAGAGTCCCCAGACCCTCAGCAAGAGGAACAGTGAGACTTGGCCATGCTCTAGTGGAGCAAAGCTGAGCTCTCCTTCTCAGAGGAATCAAGGCAGACTCGACTCCCACAGTGAGATTTAGGGGAGTGTTATAATTCAATGGACTCACCAAATGCATCACAGCCATTGGGTCTACAGAAAAGCTACTATTTACAGAACCCACCCACGTGCAAAAGTGAGGCTAACTTAGAAGGTAGGAGCTGTTGTTAGTGTGACATAACCCAGGTACTTTGCCATGGCGAGTACTCATTGAAAGTGTGCTGAAGGGATAGCCCTGTACTGTATTTTATGGAAAGAAAGTATAAAATAATTTCTAGAATCCCAAATGGCCAATAAACAAATGAAAGGTGCTCAACCTTATTGGCAATCAGGGAAATCCAAGTTAAAGCCACTATTAGGAGAATTTCACACCCATCAGGTACATGAGAAAATCACTGTGGCATTGCAAAAAACATTAGAATTACCTAAACATTCATAAGTAGGTTGGGTATTTGACTCAGCAATAAATATTTTTGGTAATTGAAGTTTTCTTTCTATTTTGCAATACAATGCTATAAAAATGCTATAAAGCGGTGAACATGAATGAACATGAACTCGTAGAGAAAATTGAAATCTCATGAAACAAGTAATGTATTTCTAGAGCAACACAAACTTCAGTTATAAAGTATATCTAAATACATAAGTTAATTCAGAAAAGCACTTTATTCTTACTTCTAACATAACACTTGCCAGATTCTATTGCACACTTTCATTTAGGTGCCTAGTCATTCAATATGACAGCAAGGATTTTATTAAAGTGTAATGAACAAAAAGCATGATATTATTTCAGGTGTGCAGCATCATGACTTGATATTTTATGCATTGTGAAATGATCACCACGCTGTCTATTTACCATCATCCATCACCACATGGAGTTACATAAAAATATTTTTCTTAAGATGAGAACTTTCAATATCTACTTTCTTAGGAACTTTCTTTTGTTTTGTTTTATGTCAAGTTTTCATTTAATTCCTAGTTAGTTAACATATAGTGTAATATTGGTTTCGGGAATGTGAATTTAGCTATTCATCACTTGCATATAACATCCAGTGGTCCTCATGGCAAGTGCCTTCCTTAGTGCCTATTACCCTCTTAGCAACTTTCCAATATGCAGTCCATTATTGACTATAGTCACCATGTAGTACAGAATACCCCCGTGACTTATTTATTTTATACTAGTGTGTTTGTACCTCTTGATCCCTTTCACCATTTTAGTCATCTCCCTCCCCTGTAGCAGCCACCAATCCATTCTCTACATCTGTGAGTTTTGTTTTGTTTTGTTTCTTTATTTTGTTTTCAGATTCCCCGTATAATTGAAGTCATACAGTATTTGCCTTCCTCTGACTTAGTTCACTTAGCACCCCACGCTGTCGCAAGGTCCATCCATGTTGTTGCAAATGGCAAGATGTTTGCAAATGATGTAAAAAAAATAAATATATAATTAACTGAAACAACTCAATAACAAAAAAAAAACCAATCTGTTTAAAAAATGGGCAGAGGGTCTGAAAGACTTACGGATGGCCAATGGGCACATGAAAATATGCTCGACATCACTAATCATCAGGGAAATGGAAATTAAAACCACAGTGAGTTATCACCTCATATCTGTCAGAATGGCTATTATCAAAAGCACAAGAAATAACGAGTGTTAGCAAGGATGTGGAGAAATGCAGTGTTCGGTGGGAATGTAAATTGGTGCAGCCACTATGGAAAATAGAATGGAGGCTCCTCAAAAGAGTTAAAAATAGGGCCACATGGGTGGCTCAGTCAGTTGGTTTCAGCTCAGGTCATGATCCCAGGGTCATGGGGCCTCGACAGGCTCAACACTGAACATGGAGCCGCTTATGATTTTTCTCTCTCTCTGCCCCTCCCCTGCTCATGTTCATGTATGTGCACACAAAAGTTTATGGTCCCTGTCTCTCAAAAAAATTGTTTTTAATTTTTAAATTAAAAATACAACTACCATGTGATCCACCAACTTCACTTCTAGGTGTTTATCTGAAGAAAATGAATATACTAATACAAAATGATACCTAAGTGTCCATTAATGGGTGAATGGATAAAGAAATTGTGAGATACACACACACACACACACACACACACACACACACACACACAATGGAATACCACTCAGCCATAAGGAAATAAAATCTTGCCATTTGCAACAGTTTTTTGAAGGCAGGAACCAAGCAGAATGCCTTTACAGAATGGGTACTGAACAATGTTAGTGGAATGAATTAGTAAATGAATGAAGAGTTAGAGTTAAAGACACAAGTTGTGGGGCACCTGGGAGGCTTAGTAAGTTAAGCGTCTGACTTGGGCTCAGGTCATGATCTCAAGTCATGAACTTCTTGAGTTCAAGCTGTACCAGGCTCTATGCTGACAGCTCAGAGCCTGGAGCCTGCTTCGGATTCTGTGTCTTCCTCTCTCTCTGCCCCTTCCCTGCTTGCGCTGTCTCTTTCCCAAAAATAAATAAACATTAAAAAAAAAAAAAAAGACACAAGTTGCTTAGCTATTACCTCTTGGACCAAGGTCGAAACCATCATTGCTAATCTTTGGCTTCTGCTCCTGCTTCTGTCCAACCTGGCCTTTTCGTGGAGCCCCCGGCTTTTCCTTCCCATGACCTTCCTAGACCATTCAGGACAAGTTGGGAGAGCAATGATCTGTCCCCATTGCTCACTCTTCATCCATATTTTTCATCTCAGCTTGGATAGTCTGGATATCTTTAAGGGAACCTTGCAAATGGACTGTGCTTTCTCTATGATATATATTTGTGTATGTTCATGGGCTCTCATGTGCATGTGCATAATAAAAAACAGGCCAAACGCACAGGCCAGATGTTGAACTTTCCCTCTACCGTATCACTCCTAATTTAGGGCACACTCAGAACACTCACACACAGAAAAATAAATGAAACATAAACACTGTGGCCACTCTCTGAGCACTTTGGTGGGTCTTTAAGAGGCATTTCAGGGACATCTCTAAAATAAATCCAAAGTATAGCGTGTGCTAGGAGGGACAGAGGCCTTTAAGAATTCTAAAAAGGACAATAACAAAAAGAATGTTCAAGGAGTATTTAAAGCAGGAAAAACAAGAAAAGGAATAAAACTACTGCCAAGGAAACATGAACAGATGGCATCAGAGAAAATGGAAAAACCCCACTTTTCCTTTGATTTTCCAAAGCAGCACTTCTCAAAGTGGGTTCCACAGAATGCTAGCCCTTTGATAGATTTTGCAGGAAGAAGAGTTGCATGACCATGACCAATGTTTGGGAAACATTGGGAAAATACTCAGATTTCTTTACTGCAGGACTTTTTGAATGCCTTAAGGTGCTACAGCGTTCTTTGAAATCCTAAGGGAGGGGTAGAGTCTTCACCAGTATTCAGATTTATGTAATAATTGACACTAGTGTTTTGTTGAACATACTTTGGAAAACAGTCTTTAAGGCAGAGAGAATAGTTTCTAGCCAAAACTTGTGGAATAAATACTGCAAAGATGAAACTACATTAGGAAACTTTGGTCTTTGAGGAAACTTTGAGAGATAGAAAAAGACATCTGGACTGTTTTCAAAGATTTCAAATCCTTCAGCCCCCGCAGATACATTCTAACTACTGAAATCAGTTGTGAGAAGTAAAAGAAAAGGTTAAAGTTTCTATTAGATTGGAAATAAACAAGTCATATATCCAAAGAAAAGTTTTTAAAACTTGAGACCAAAATACAATCTCCGCTTAAGACTAAAATAGATTTTCATCCCATTGTGATTTTTCTATTTCAAGCAACAGAAGCCAACACTGACCATTTTATGGAAAAAAAAAAAAAAGTGGATGAACTAGTGGGACTTTTACTGGGAAGAAAAATGAGAGAGTAGAGACCCAGGTTCAAAACCAGGACAGGGAAGCTGAGGGGCACCAGAGCCTAAAATACATACTATCTTTTAAACTCGACCATGGCTGAAATGAATTTCTTTGAACATTTCTTCCCATCATTTCTCTGCTAACGAGACTAAAGTCCCAGGAGAGGGAGTCCAGTTGGAACCTGCCTCTTGGCCACGGGAGAGCTGGCCAGCAAGGAGACACAAGTGGGAAGATGCATTACCTAACATAAAATGAAGGGTTGGCAGAAAGAGAAAAATGAATGGTGAGCAGCCGAATACCAGCAAATTCCTGCTTCATGTCTTCTGAGGACAAGCTATATTGTATTAGCCTAATTGCCTGGGGGCTGGTAAAGCTCTGAAATGGCATAGAACTGTATCATTGATTCATTGTGTGTATTTAATTCATTCATTTATTTGTAAATATTCAGTATTAGCCAATAAACACAAGGCACTTAAGTGCACCAATCACATTAACTTCCTGCTTAAAATCTTCAATGGTATACACTTAGGATAAAATACAAGATCCCTAATGTGGCTTCTAAGACTCTAGAACATCTAGATCCCGACTCTCTTCCATCCCTGTCTCCTCCTGGCCATTTCAACCTGCTCCCCAGCCCCTACCCGGGGTCCACACTTCCCACACACTGTTGTGTCTAGTGGGCACTCTTCTCACTCAAGCCTGAATAGCCTGAGTAACTCCTGAGTGATTTGGGCCTCGGGTTAAATGTTGGTTCCTCCGAGAACTTTGCTAAAACCTCAGTCTGATTCTGTCTCTCCAATTGTTCTGGCCCCCAGAGCCCTGGATTTTTTCCTCATAACACAAATTACATTCTCCTGTTTTTCCTGTGGATTTGTGTAGGACTCTCTTCCTCATAAGATGGAGTATCTCCAAAACGCAAAGACCGTCATCTATTCTGTTCTGCTCTAAAATGTAATATCGATCACAGACCAGTGTCAGAACAGTGTTGGGACACAGCAAATGCTGATCAGTGAGGATTCAGAAGTGAGTTGGGACTCTATTTACATGGGGTCTGTGTTCTAGGGACGAACATTATGATGTCCGCTGTGGAAAGCCCAGTACTGGAGAGTTGTAGAAAGTACCAAAGGAACACCCTGAGGGAGGGTGACTTTGGCCATGAGGCAATTCTACAAAGTTTTTCTTCAGGCCCTCAAAGAGTTCTGCGAGAGGGTGAAGTGGCAGGTAGACAGCACCAGGTAGCAGAGGCACAGAGGAGGGTAAGAGGAAGGAGAAGGAAGTCTGAGGAGAGCAGCCTTCAGCAGGGAGTTACTGGATTATTTATAGCTATTGCCGCATCTGCAGTCAGTATCCAAGACTTGGATGAAGACAGGAAGAATAGGGGCATCTGGGTGCCTCAGTTGGTTAAATGTCTGACTCTTGATTTTGGTTCAGGCCATGATCTCACCGTTATGAGACTGAGCCCCGTGTGGGGCCCTGTCCATGTGGAGCCTACTTGGGATTTTCTCTCTCCATCTCTCTGCTCCTCCCTGCTCATGCATGTGTGCATACTCTCTCTCAAAAGAAATGAACTTAAAAAAAATAAAGAATAATTATGAAATCTGCACATGACACAGAATTGGGAAGAATGATTAATATGCTATCTTGTCTCGAAATTGTTTCATCAGGTTTGCTTTAAAAATGCAGTCTACATTACATTCCTTAATGGAACATTTGCTTTGTATTAATGACTAGTGTCTTTGTGTTTAAGTATATTTGTAATTTAACTCAAATGACTTGGAAAATGGTGTTTCTAAGAGAACAGATCAATGGCTGGGTATTCTGGAATGTTGAATACATTACAAAGCTAATTCACAATGCCAGAGTTAAAAACAAAAACGTAAAACCCAAATGTTTAAGATTCCTTTTTCCAACTAATGTGCTGTCAGCCTTTCAGTTGTTACCATAACACGATTTTTATTAACCTCTTAGTTTTCTTTCACTTGAACAATCAGTCCTCAATTCCACTTGAAGCACGCTATGGAAAGACCATTAACCAATTGATGCTTACTCAATTCTTAAAATGAATAAAAGCCATTTTCCCTTTCTTCCCTCCATTTGTCCCTCACTTCCTCCTTTCTTCCCTTCTTCCTTCTCTCCTTCCACAGACATTTATTAAGATTCTAATGTGTGCCTGGAGCTCTACCAGGTGCATGCATTTTGAATATCTAATACTTGGATTCAGGCATATTTAACCAGCTTTGTCCATGATGAACATGATTTAATGATTTAATTGGTCCATTACAGTACCCCTCCAGAAACCTCTCCTTCATGTTTTGACAGTAACAGAGTTGCCCCTACACACACACACACACACACATACGCACGCATGCACACACGCATGCACGCACACACATTCATCATAGAAAATGACTCACCACCATGCAGTTTTTGGTTAGCTTATTGTTCGCTCCTCGCTCCTACTTTGGCTGAGAGCAGAATAAAAATGTACTCAGCTGACTCTTGAGTGAGTCAGTAAGCCTCCTTTTCATTTCCTAGTTAGAAACAAAGGTGGAATAAGCAGTTCTCCACCCAGCACTTGTAATTAAACCCACTAATTTAAAGAAAATACACATAGACCTTAACATGTCAATGAAAATGGTTATAGGTTGTATCTAATAAAAATGGGAATCTAACAAGCACATAGTTCTGTGTATGACATATTAAATAAGACCAGATGTTTTAATTCAGCTGAATCACTGTAGACCTGCTTCCTCATCCTCTGCTGTTTTTAGAAGTGTTTTCCTTTCCTTGGTTCATTGTTTTCTGTGTTTAGGAGACCACCCTGGTCTTCTTGAGTAAGGACCGAAGACAAACATTTGTTAGCACTGTGCTTGATGCTCCCCAGCACTCCACTGACACATGCAAACGTATCCTGGAGAGGATTATTTAAGTTTGAGTTTATATAAGTCATTTATTTTCAAATAAAGTAGGAAATTCTGTAGTCTTAGCAGAATTACTTTATAAAGCAAAACTGAGGGTAAATGTTAATAGATTGTATGAATGTAGATGGAGATTTTCCTGTTGATAAGAATTTAAGACACTGCCTCAGAGGTGTAGGAGATGAGTGAGAAGCAGCCCTGCATTTTACTTTTTGAATTTTTGAAGGTTTTGTTTATTTTAGAGGGAGAGCATGAAAGTGGAGGAGAGGGAGCATGGGGAGAGAGATGGCAGGGTCCATGCTCAGCACAGAGCCCTACTTGGAGCTCATTCCCACAATGCTGGAATCATGACCTGAGCTGAAATCAAGAGTTGGACACCCACAGGGGAACTTCCCCACAGGAGAGAGCACAACAGCATTTCTTCCCTGCATGCATGGCACATTGCTCTTCCAACCAGAGCCAAGAGAGGGAGACAGTGAGGGAGCCCCTTAGCGACTTGTGAGTGCTATCCTTTGCTGGGCTCTCTCAGTCCTTGGCCAGATGCTTGCTGAGCTTATGGAATGTGTGCACCTCTCCTGTGTTGCGACAGGAGTGGAAGACAAGTGAGAACCCTACTGAGGCTCTCTGGAGTTTGAGAATAGAGAGACAGGAGACTGGAGGCTGGCTGGAACCGCCCTGAGTGGCTGGACGAGGACAAAGGGTTCTACCATTCAGCTGGGTAAGGCTGTGCAATGTTTCTCATGGACCTAGGAAACAAGGTGGAGACTGTCTACCAAAGGAGATAAAAGGGCAGGGCATCCTGTACTAAGAAAAATGGAGAGATTTGAATGAGGTGAAACCTTAAAGTCAATTTAGGCCAGACTGGAATTTTCCATAGCTGAAAATGAGACTCTGCTCACATCTGAAAGTGACCCCAAAGGTAAGGGATCTGCTTGAAATGCCACTGGGGGCAGAGAAGGGAGATCTTGTTTGAAGACAGAGGTGGGTGGGGACATTGGGCTGGCTCAGACAGGAGAGCATGTGACCTTTGATCTTGAGATCCTAAGTTCGAGCCTAACATCAGGTGTAGAGATTACTTTTAAAAATTAAAAATTAAAAAAAAATAAAATAAAGGCTGAAGTGGGAGGAGAAAGCTGTTTACTGATTATAATCACTGACTCAGCACATTTAATGGAGCAGTTACACAATTTATTTTAAAAGTAAGCTATGACACCATGTATGGAACATTCTTGCCAAAACAAACAAAAATTCTGAACCTGAATTTAATCAAGCCTCTTGAACCAACCCCCAGATTATGGGAAAGGTAAGAGGTGGAAGCGCACGCTAACGACACGAGGAGGATGCCAGCAGCCAACTCCAGAATATGAGAAATGGCACAAGACAGCAACTTTTGGATTTCACAAGCGTGATGATTGGGCCTTCAGCCACTGTGTGGGATGTGCCTCCCTCAAGCCTTGTCACAGCATAATTGGCACCTTACCCATCTGGGGCACCTGGGTGGCTCAGTCAGTTGAGCATCAGAGTTTGACTCAGGTCATGATCGCACAGTTTGTGGGTTAGAGCCCCGCATCGGGCTTGCTCATCAGCACAGAGCCCGCTTTGGGGCCTCTGTCTCCCTCTATCTCTGCCACTCCCATGCTTGAGCTCTCTCAAAAATAAATAAAACATTAAAAAAAATTTTTTTTTTATTTGGCACCTTACTCATCTGATGTGAAGAGAAAGAAAAGTCCCACAGGGACAAAATCCCCCTTCTTCTTCACAAGCACATGGCATAAAAGAAAAAAAGTGAAGAGGAATTGTCATAAGGTAAAAGAGACCTAAGGGAATGTCTAAATGTGTAATGTGCGCACTGTTTGAATTTTTATTTGAACAACTATAAAAAGATATTTGTGAGACAATCAGGGAAAGTTGAACTTGGATTGGATATTAAATATATTAAGAAATTGTTGTAAATTTGGGAAGGCATGATAAGGCCATTAAAGTTTTTCTTTCAAGTTCTCATGCACTAGAGAAACATTATAAGGTATTTATAGGTGATGAGATATGATCTCTGGGATTCATTTTTAAATACTATAGGATAAGGGTACCTGGGTGGCTCAGTCCGTCAAGCATTGATTCTTGGTTTTGGCTCAGGCCATGATCTCATGGTTCATGGGATCGAGCCTCACACTGACAGCATGGAGCCTGCTTGGGATTCTCTCTCTCCCTCTCTCTCTGTCCTTCCCCTCCTCGTGCATGCTCTCACACTATCTCTCTCAAAATAAATAAATGAACCTAAAAATTAAAAAAAAATAAGTTATGTAGGATAAAAGACAAATAAAGTAAATTTGAGGAGAGGATTGATGACAAAAGAATGGTAGAATGGGAATAGTTGTTGAAGCTGAATGATGAGTACATGAATGCTGCATTGTACCATTCTAATCTGATATATGGAAAATTCTCCATCATGAAAAGATGGAAAGTTAATAAATTAAAAATATGTTTAGGTATCAAAAAATTTTAAGGGTCTGTGGTATACAGCAGAATGTAAAAAGTTCAAATGCAGAAGTTCAACTTAGTTTTGAATGCTGGATACAGCTGTCATCAGTTATGTGACCTTAGGCAAGCCACTTAGCTTTCTAACCCCCATTTCTCCCATCTCCAAAGTGAGAAGAATAATAAGGCCTATTATTATTGCTGCAAGGGTTTAATGAGATAATACACATAAAACTTAACAAAGTACAGGGTTGCTACAAGTATTAGAGAACTAAGTAATCTCTGCAAATAGGCAGAGAGTAAGTGCAAATATTAGCTTAATCAGATTTAATTTTCACTTCTCTCTCTGTTTCCATTTTAAGCTACTATCTCTGATCCTATAGTTGTCTTGTTACTTTTAAGTCTGAACACTGCAGTGCTGAAGTGAAAATTAAGAAGAAATTCTCAGAGGTGGAGAACTGGTTTTCTATCTCCTCACCTTAGAATACTGCCAGACTTGACCTTTGATCAGTTGGAGTTCTATTGACTGCAAGTCACACAAACCAATTCTGAAAGCTTCAGGGGAAAAAAAAGACACAGTATACAAGGACAGCCTGGATCTGGGAAGGCAGACTAAGGGGAAGCTCAGGACCAGAAACTCTAAAGATCAGAGTAATATAAAGCCATAATATCTAAATTCTTCAGGTCACTATAATCAGGATAAATGAACTTGAATTATTTGAAGTCTCTGTATCACTTTGCTCAAGATTTTGGTTTCCCGAGACAGCGTCGCTGAGTGGCCTAGTTTGGATCACATGCCCATCCATTGGTTGAAATGGGGAAGTGGACTGGGTACCGCTAGTGACTGTACCTGGTGATGGAGGGACTGTTATCTGCATCAGACCACTAGTTGTTTTGTAATAACCAGATTCTTCTGAAATACGGTTTTAGCTGGCCGGCTACCTGCTCAGCTAAACACTACATTTTCTAGCTCCGCAAAAGCTCCAGGCCATGTGACTAAGTGATGGCCTATAGGATGAAAATGAAAATATATGGCGTGTCCACATTCTGCCCATTATAGACTTAGACATATGCTCCTCCTTCCTGTGTGGCTGGAAGAAAGCTAAGATGGGAACAGCCGCCGTGGACCAGGGATAGGAGGAGGGCTGTGAGATTTAGTAAATAAAAACACAGGAGGCCCAATTAAACTTGAATTTCAGATAAACAAGGAATCCGTTTTTAAAAAACCTAAGTATGTCCCATCCAACATTTGAAGACAGAGAAGTTCAACATAAATTGTTTTGAATTATGTCATAAATTAAAAATAGAGCAGGGAGCTGAATAGTATGTATGCACCGGTGAATGACCTGTATGCTAGTGTCTGTTTAGAAAAGAGTCATTTATGTTTAAATATGACCATTCTGATGGTGATATGAACAATGGTTTAGAGAGGAAGGAGATGAAGAGAGACAAGAGATAATGGTGGCCTAGACCAGTTGGCAGCATTAAGAATGGAAAAGAGTAGATAATTAGTGATATGTATCGAATATAAATACATGTGTTTTGAGAATCTGCTAAATCATTACCAGTGGTTTTCACAGGGGAGGATAAAAATATGTGGGAATTTCACATCCTAAATCATATACTCTTAATAGGAAAGATTGATATTTTTGACTTCCTAGAAATAAGAAAAATTCTGCACCATGAAAAACTAAAAGAGGAATGCAAACTTGGGAACATCATTTGTAAAATATATCTTGGACAAAGGATTAATACTCCTAATATATAAAGTGTAAAAATCCAAAGGACAGAGATTAACATACAAGTAGAAAATGAGCAAAAAACATGAAAAGTCACCAAAGAGGGGTGCCTGGGTGGCTCATTCAGTTAAGTGTCTGACTATTGATTTCCGCTCAGGTCATCATCTTGTGGTTCCTGAGTTGGAGCCTCACGTTTGGCTCTCTTCTGACAAGCAGAGCTTGCTTGGGATTCATTCTCTCTCTCTTCCTCTCTCTCTGCCCCTCCCCAGCTCTCTCTCAAAATAAATAAATAAACTTAAAAAAAAAAACCAGAAAAGTCCAAAAAATACATATTTCCAATAAACTGAAATCATTCAAATGGTTAATCAGAACAGAACTACATATGATAACTAGATAGTATTTTCCTCCTAAATTGGCTTTTTTTTTTTTTTTTAAAGGAACAATCTCAATGTTGGTCATGCAATTTGCTTGAGTAAGATTATCAGAAAGTGGGACTTGGGAGTTTAGTTTGTCTACAGTGAAGTAGCTTTGGGTGAAGACAAGTCCAGGGTAGTGCCCAGAGTAGGTCACAATTTGTGAATTGGATAACGGAGCCTATGGAATCGGGAGATCACTGTATCCAATGGATTATCAGTGTCTAACACAAGTAACAGCAACTATATGTTGTGGAGAATTGAAAACGTGCCATGCAAATGCTAAATGCTCACAAAATTCTATTAAAGGAGATGCTAGTGTCCTTCACATCTTACCAGGAAAAATACGAAGTCTTAGAAAAATTAAATGACTTGCTAGCTTGTCCACATTTACATAGGTGGCATATCTGAGATTTAAATTACTCAACAACTCTCCGCTCTTAACTACCACGCTGTACTTCATTCATGCGTACAATATTAATTAAATATCAAGTATTAGACACTACATTAGGAAATGTAAACAAAATCCTCTTTGTGTAGCGGATCAGCTAGAGGGAGCTAGAGATAAGTTAAGTAGACAATTATAATATAGGGCCATATACAGTATCTAAGAGACACACCTGAAGCCAGCGGGGTACTAGAGCTGCCTTGTGCTGGCTCTCACCAGATCACAAGAGCGGATTGTTAGAGCAGCAATATTCATTATCTCCCCAAAGTGGAAACAATCAATGTTCATCAACTGATAAATGGATAAATAACTGTTGTATATCCAAACAAAAAACATTCTTTAATAATAAAGAGAAATGAAGTATTGATATATGCTACAACATATAGGACATGTGCTAAGTAAAAGAAGACAGTCACACACTCACACACACACACCATATTGTATGATTCCATTTAGAGGATGTGTCCAGAAGAGGCAAATCTATAAAGGCAGAAAATAAATTAGTAGTTGCCTAGGACTGGGGCTGGGGGACAGTTGGAGGTTAGTGAGTGTTAATAAGTACAAGGTTTCATTTTGGGGAGGTGAAAAATGTTATAAGATTGTGATGGCGGCGGCAGTTGCACAGCCTGAATATATTAAAATGGACTGATTGGCCATTTAAATGGGTGAATTGTATAATATGTGAATTATATCTTAATAAAAGTTATTTTAAAACAAGTTGATTGTGAACATCTCTTCCCAACTTTGCATTCAATGACATGTTGTTGGGAGTAATGTTGCCAGATTTAGCAAGTAAAAATATAGGACAGCCGGTTAAATTTGAATTTTGGATAAACAGCAATACGTTAAAAATATTAGCATGTTCCATGCAGTATTTGGGACATATTTATATCAAAACTTATTCCTTGTTTATCTGAAGTTCAGATTTAACTGGGTGTTCTGTATTTTATCTTGCAATGCAGGTGGGAACATTGACACAACAGAAGTAAATTCTGCAAATCAGATCCCACTTCCCTCCCCAGAGAGCTAATTGTTGTTAAGTGTCTGCCAGCACACCACTGCCTAAACCATTAAAAAAAGAGAGAAAGGCTAAGAGTTAAAGGATGTAAAAAAATATACTAAGCAAATACTAACCAATACAAAGACAGTATGACTATATTCATATCAGACAGAATTTAAAAATACTTAAACTTGGATGGTAATAAAAATATATATCGAACATACTGGAAAGGAATTCTTAGAGGAAAATGCATAATTCTCCATGCTTACATTAGAAAGAAAAATATACCAAAAGGTTAATGAGCAACACCTAATCTCAAATCTATGAGATTGGAAGAGAGAGCAAAAGAATAGAACCAAATATAATGGGAAAAATGGAAATAGTAATGATAAAAAATTTATAAGGAAAAGATGCACAAATGAACACATTTAGGGAAAATGATTAAAATAAAAATTTGAACTGATATTTTAGAATCTTCCTATGCATGAAAGCTAACCCACCAAGCCCAGACAATTTCAGCGATGAGTTTTAACACACTTGCAAGCCATAGAAAATGAGGAGCTACAGTCTCTGACTCATTTTCTGAAGTTAGGTATAATGATGGTATCAAAAATAAAGAGGTTCACGGACTCCTGGGTGGCTCAGTCAGCTGAGTGTCAGACATTGGCTCAGGTCTTGATTTCAGCGTTAGTGAGTTTGAACCCCAGGTCGGGCTTGCTGCTGTCAGCGCAGAGCCTGCTTCAGGTCCTATGTCCTCTTCTCTCTTTGCCCCTCCCCCTTTCTCAAAAATAAAACAAACTTTAAAATAAATAGACAAGTTCAGTGTAAGAAATGCAATTTATGTGCCCTTGCACTTATGAACACAGATGCCAGAATCCTAAAAGAAAATATTAGCAACAGAATACCATAAGACACAGATAATCAGATGATATAACTTTGCCAAATTAATTATAAGGATGTAGGTTGGTTCAACATTAGAAAATCAACTCATGTGATTTGCCACATGAAGAGATTAAAGGAAATATGATTATTTCAATAAAAAAAAAACATCCAATAAAGTTCAGTAACAATTCATGATCTAAAAAGCAATCTTAATCTGATAATAAGTACCTTAAAAAAGGCATAGAGCAAACAACGTATTTTAATAGTAAAAGTTTAAAGTCATATTTTTAAAATCAAGAACAAGACCAGAATGCTTGTTATTGATGCTTGTATGTAACATTGCAGTGGAGATCTTATCCAAAGCAATCCACAAGGTCAAGAAATAATGACTGGAAATCATTTTTAAACACTGTCATTATTCACAAAGGAAAGGACACCCTATAAAGAAAACACAAATGTATGTGTTGATTTATTATTGGATATAAGACGGGGTCATTAGATTTAGGTTCAAAACATAAAAGTTTAGGGGCACCTGGTGGCTCAGTCAGTTAACTGTTCAACTTCAGCTCAGGTCATGATCTTGCGGTTCATGGGTACGGGCAAAATTGGTTATCCATATGGAAAAAAATCTTGAAAATTGATTTTCTAGTTTAGCCCATAAAATCAATTTCAAATGGATGAAGGAGTTAAATGTGAAAAACAAACCCCTACAATTTTCAGAAGGTAGTCTAATATCTTTATGACATCACCATAGAAAAGGATTTCTTGAACACACAAGGAGAAATATTAATAAATTTAAATTCATTAAAATCCAGATGTTTATTTATCTAAAAATAAACTAAAGAGAGTGAAGAGACAAGCCACAATCCAAGAGAAGATATTTATAACACACATGACAGACAAAAATACTAATATTCAAATATGGAAAGGAATAAGACACATCAACAGGAATTTCACAGAAGAAACTCAAATGTCAAGAAAAGAAAAAAGAAAAAAAAGAAAAAGTGTTCAACCTCCCTAAAAAATGCAGACTAGGGGCACCTAGGTGGCTCAGTTAATTAAGTGTCCAAATTTGACTCAGGTCATGATCTCATGGTTCATGAGTTTGAGCCCCACATTGGGCTCTATGCTGACAGTTCAGTCTGGAGCCTGCTTTGGATTCTGTGTTTCTCTCTCTTTCTGTGCCCCTCCCTCACTTGTACTCTCTCTCAAATATATAAATAAACTTAAAAAGTTAAAAAAAAATGCGGAATAACATCACGCTGATTCTCCTTTGGCCTGGCTCTAGATACTCTAAGTAGATTAGGAAGATTCCAATCCTTTGGGTCCTTGCCATCATCTCATGGCAGGCACTGGAATCACCAGGAGGTCATGGTCATGCTGGTATCACGCCTCACCACAAGGTCAGTTGTGACGAGAATTGCCAGGTTACTTGGGGAAAAGTGGTATGAGGCATCATCACCCCTGTGCCCAACTGTCCACCTCTGTGAACCTTGAAATTGATAAGTGAGCAAAGGTAAAAAGCTGCTACAACAAGATGGGAATTGCTTGTATTGTTGATTTGGTGCAATTGGGCTACTGCAAAGTTCTGTGGAAGGAAAAGCAGCTATAGCAGCCGTTGTGATGAAGACAAACCACATTAGCTGAAGAAAAAAAATTAAGGACATGTATGCCCGATGGTGGTCTCAGGTCACTTCAGAAGGTTCACTACCTGTCACACATGTGCACACATATGCACACACACACAGACACTGAAATACCATTTCAAAACACTATTGTCAAAAAATTAAGACATTTTGTATTATCAAGTGCTGGTAAAGAGGTAGAGCAAAGAGAATTTATTTATCCTGCTAGTGGAAGTATAAATAGAAATAACTTCTTTGGAAAATAATTAGGCATTATCAGGTAAAGTTGTAGATATGCATATTTTAAATTCCAGCAATTCAGCTCCTAAGCATGTATGTTTTAAAATTATTTTTAAGTTTATTTATTTATGAGAGAGACAGCATGAGCAGGGGAGGGGCAGAGAGAGAGGGAGACATAGAATCAGAAGCAGGCTCCAGACTCTGAGCTGGCTGTCAGCACAGAGCCCAACATGGACGCTTAACCGACTGAGCCACCCAGGCGCCCCCTAAGCATGTATTTTATAGAAGCTCTTTTATATATACATTGGAAGATAAGGACAAGAATGTTCATAGCAGCATTGTTTATAGTAGCAAAATCTTGGGAAAAACTCAAATGTGGGTGGATGGAATTACTTTTGTGGTATAATGACCCAATGGTATATTGTGCAGGAGAAAAAAATTAATTAAATATAGCTATGTACATTAGCAATTTGAATCAAAAAACCTTAACTTAGAGCAAGAAAAAAAAAGCAGAAAACAAGAGATTAGATATAGTATAATTACATTTATACAGAGGTATAAATCAGGCAAAACCGAAAATGCATGTTTTGTTAAGGCATACCTTCACATGTATGGTAAATTTATAAAGAAAAGAAAGGGAATAAGTAAAAATATATAGTGAGGGACAGGGCACACAAAAAGATTTCAGGAAGTGTGCTTTTACATTTTTTCTTTTTAAGGTTTTATTTATTTAAGCAATCTCTACATCTAACATGGGGTTCAAACTCACAACCCTGAGATTAAGAGTCTCATTCATGGTCTTTACACATTTAAGAAAAGGAGCAGGGGAATGCCTGGGTGGCTCAATTGGTTGAGCGTCCAACTTTGGCTGGGGTTGTGATCTCTTGATTCCTCTGTGAGTTTGAGCTCTGCCTTGGCATGCTGCTGTCAGCGCAGAGCCCACTTCCAGGGAGCCCACTTTGGATCCTCTGTCTCCCCCTCTCTCTGCCCTCCCATGCGCTCTTCCATGTTCTTCTGACTGAGCCAGCAGCCAGAGGTGGCTCTCCTTTATTTTTTCTTGAAATGTTGTACATACTTTTTATACACTATTGTGCTGGCAAATTATAGCCCAAGGGTTAAATCTTACCTGCCACCTATTTTTGTACAGCTACAAACTAAGAATCATTTTTACATTCTTAGCTAGTTGGAAAAAAACAAGAGTATTTATCACGCATGAAAGCTATATGAAATCTAAGTGTAGTGCCCACAAATAAAGTTTTATTAGAACACAGGCATGCCCATTTCTTTAGGTATTTTATGGCTGCTTCGCATTGCAACAGCAGAGTTGAGTAGTTGACCCAAAGACAATATGATCTGCAAGTCCTAAAATATTTACTATTTGGCTGTTGACAGAGAAATTTCTCCAGTCCCTGCTATACAGCTCATAAATGTAACAATTACAAATAAAATCATACCATAAATATGTTAACATTTAAAAAGTTATGGGAATTACTGCCTTATTTTAACAGATCCCTATAGGGGCACCTGGGTGGCTCAGTCAGTTAAGCATCTGGCTTTGGCTCAGGTCATGATCTAACAGTCCGTGGGTTCGAGCACCACATCAGGCCCTGCTGACAGCTCAGAGCCTAGAGCCTGCTAGAGATTTGATTTTACAACTTTCTATGCTAAAGACTGAATGAAATATTGTATGTTTATGGTTTTGCTGAGAATCAAGGAGCCACTTAAGAGCCACATTTTCTTATTATGATATGAAATAAGTCTGCAATTAAGACAGCAAAATGTTTATACATAAAAAGATGGCCAACTTGGATTTAGCTCAATAAATTGCTTCCTTTCATATAATTATCAAATGTCTTGGACTGAATTGAGTGAATATATTATTGATAAACTAATTTAAGATTAGGTGATAGCCTTAAAAATATTATGTCCAAAATATGACCCCATTTTCAGAGTCAATGCCAGCAAGGGAGATTAGTGGCTGGAAGATATAGGGGAGGAAAGTTGTTTTTCCTCTACTCTCTTAAGTTCTGTGCCTGGAGCCCTGCAAATTGAAATGACCAAAGACGGATAAATCGGAAGATGTGTATGAGAGTCCTCACAGAAATGAAGTGAAAGCCCGGAAGAGAAGGTCAGACCCAAAGGTTTCTATGTCCTTTTAACAAAGAACAATACATCTGTGGAGAACGGACAAGACAAAGGAAGAGGGATTTGAGCTTCTGGGAAGACGGAAGATAAGGGGATTTTGCAAAGTGTGTCGCGCAGGTTCCTCAGGTACCAGCCTCTGGTCTGACGGCAGCCTGGAGGCGTCTCCAGTGATTAAGAGTCCCCGGGATTAGCAGCTGTATTTCTCTTCCTGGTACAGAAGGAGACACCTGTACAAATGGCAGTATTTTTCCTACTTTTAGCTAGATGGGGGGCGGGGAGCAGGGACAGACAGTTTCCCCCCTTGACTGCAGTCTCTTAATTGCCTTCAATTCAAAATAATCATTATGCCAAATAGCACATTTTGGGGTGACATGTTCTAGTCCCCTTCAACAAGTGGCTTCTTGAGGCAGGATTTATCTTGGTGATTTTTACAATCTGGATCTGGTCCCCTCACCCCCTACCCCGGCCCTCTGCAGAGAGCACACACATTTCTTCTCCACTTTCACTTTGGAAATGAGAGAGGCTAACAGGTTTTCCACAGATGCTCCTTATTTTTCTACCTCATCATATGCCATTTCTATTCATCTTTGTGTAGAAAGTTGGGCAGTGACTTTCCTCTATCCTGCCCACTATCCACTATCAAGGACTTGGGTATCCTTCAGGCCACCAATTTAGTTTACTTTTTAATTTACTTTGGGCCTATTTACATTTTTTCAGGTTTTCCTCTTAAAATGGTCTGTGATCTTAAAGCCAAAGTGAACCACAACCTTCTTTGACTTTCCTCCTTTATTCATTCAAGGCATGTTTTTGAATGCCTGTTATGTGCCAGGTACTGTTTTGGGGATTCGGGATACTATAATGTACAAAAGGGGGAAGATACTCTACCTTTATATTCTAATGGAGGGAGTAGACAATAAATAAGATAAATATGTAAAATATGCAATATTATAATGACAACTGGTAACAATGAATGTAAGAGTAGATAGTAAATTATAGAAAACTAGACAGTGATTGGTGCAAATAATTCCTAAATGATAACTATGCAAATAACCTTTGTCCCCTAGAGATGCAAATGATTTCTTTCAGGTAGAAGACTACAATCCAAAGATTAGATATATTGCCCAGTAGGGCGTTATGTAATTTAGTAATCTTATTCCAGCATTTTTTCCCTCCTCAGTGACTAGAAATCCTTTGTATGTCCTACTTCCGTTTGAATTTGGTGTACCATCTTTATGGCTCTCTCATTAATGAGGTGAACAGCTCTTTGCCTCTATATATGCACCCTGAGCATCATGGGCTTAACTTTCTGAAAACTCTATGTAATAATATAGAATTGACTTATATAGCTCTGATTTGCCAACCATCTTTAAGAACAATTTTTTTAACATTTTATTTATTTTTTAGTCAGAGAGAGACAGAGCACGAATAGGGGGCGTGCAGAGAGAAAGGGAGACACAGAATCCTTTGCAGGCTCCAGGCTCTTAGCTGTCAGCACAGAGCCAGACACAGGACTCGAACCCACGAACTGTGAGATCATGACCTGAGCTGAAGTTGGACTCTTACCCAACTAAGCCACCCAGGTGCCCTGACCAACCATCTTTAATGAGCAAACAAAAAACTAATATATATATAATATATATATATAACATATATATATTATATATATATTGAAATATGTATGTTAAAGAAATAAAACTAGAAAAAAAACCCAGTGGGTTGATTTTTAATATTCTCATATTGATGGAATATTAGGCATTAAAAATGGAAATCATGAAGACAATAAAGTTACAAGGGATGAAAAGTTCTGAGAATGTTTTTAAAATATATAGTGTTAAGAGGCAAACTGAGGCAAGTTAAACTTCTTAAGTTTATTCGGGCCAAAATCCATTTGAATCTGTCAATGTCAAATGAGAAGTGGTTAGCAGTGCTCTACCAACAGGAGTAGGGGAGACTTTCATAGGTCAGGTGCACGCGCTGGTGCAGGGGGAAAGCAAGGGAATTATTTGATTGGCTACAGCTTATGTGTTTGCCTTCCTTGGAAAAGTCTATTTGGCTGTTTGCGATTAGTTGTCCTTAGTTGATTAGTTGATTTCTTGATCTCGAAGCATTTCAGGTATAGGTTTTGGTTTGCTTGGGTAGGCTGCTGAGGCACTAAAGCCGCCTCATAAATGACCTCTTTAATTAATTTAACAATAGGCTAATAAATAGAACATTTGAACTTCTAAAATAATACTGCCTACTTCACTGATATTTTATACCAACCCACTAGGTATTCAGGTATTTGAAATAATTAATAGTACAGGCTCTGGAGTTTGACTGCCTGCTTTGGAAGTGCCTGGTGGCTCAGTTGGTTGAGCACTGGACTCTTGATTTTGGCTCATGTCATGATCACAGGGTTGTAGGATGGAGTCCTATGTCGGGCTCCACACTGGGCATAGAGCCTGCTTGGGGATTCTCTCTGTCTCTCTCTCTCTCCCTTTGTCCCTTTCCCCAGTTCATGTGTCCATGCTCTGTCTCTCTCTCTCTCACTCTCAAATAAAATTAAAAAAATAAAAATAAAAATAAGTAAGTAAGTAACTAAGTAAATAAATAAATAAATAAATAAATAAAAGAGACTGCCTGCCTTCAACCCACTGCTCAACCACTTCTTGGTTTGGAAAAGTTTATTTATCTATTTACTTACTTACTTATTTACTTTTTAAAAAAATGTTTCTGTATTTTGAGAGAGAGAGGGTGTACATGTGTGCCCACAGGCATGTGCACTAGAGCAAATGGGGGAAAGGCAGAGGAAGAGGGAGAGAGAATCCTAAGCAAACTCATGCTGTCAGCATGGAGCCTGTTAACCAACTGAACCATCCAGGAAACCCTGGAAGAGTTATTTAATCTCTCTCAGTCTCACAGGATTACTGTGAGGAATAAATGAAATAATGTAAGAAGTTCTGAACAGTGCTAGTAAGTCCTCAATACATGTTACCTTTCTGTTGGGTTACTTTCTGTTCTCAATACATGTTAAGCTTTCTGTTGGGTTACTTTGTCCTTGAAAAGTTATGATACACGAAGCAATGTAGAGCAAGTAAGAAACACTGCAACTTACATCATTATTCAAAAACAATATACAGAGATACTGGATGGCTCAGTCTCTTAAGTGTCGGACTAGATTTTGGCTCAAGTCATGATCCCCAGATTGTGGAATTGAGCCCCACATTGGGCTTCTCACTGAGCGTGGAAACTTCTGTAGCTTCTCTCTCTCTCTCTCTCTCTCTCTCTCTCTCTGACTCCCCTACTCACACACACTCTCCCTCAAATAAATAAAAATAAAATAAAATAAAAACAATACAGTGTTTACAAGTTTAATAGAATGGCATTTCTCAATATTGAAAAATTCTACTTACCAGAGCTTCTTTTAAATCAATATGGGTTCTCAACCACGAAAATAGTCCTGTATTTTATCTTTATTTTATAGAATAACAGGACATTTTACAACCACAACTAAATGTTGTTTTCTAGTCAAATCTATATCTCAGCAAATAATACTTTTTTGCATGAAAAGGAAACCTCCTAAGTTGTTACTTGGGTAAGCGGTTGGCAATACAAACAAAAGATGTGGCAAACATTTCTTTAGAGTGTTTATGAGTGACCCCACTTCTGCCAAATGGTAGCAGTTAATAATTTCCCAAACACTAGAAGAAAAGATATCCCCGAATGAAATACAATAAAATGAAACAAAACAAAAACAGATACAGCCCCCTTTAGACTGTTGACACAGTGATTCAAGCCACCTTCCTAATCAGGTTCAGCAAACACTATGCAGGCTTGAAAAATGACTTCATCTTTCCAAGTGTCGTCAACTTTCCAAGTCAGAGCAGAATATACAACAGACCCCTTTATTCTATTCTACCTCATAGTATTTGACACCAAGCTTGTCAAAATCAAGGGACAGAAATCTTGATGTACATAACAATACCTTTAACTTTCCATTTTATTTATTTATTTAAAAAATTTTTAATGTTTATTTATTTATTTTTGAGAGAGAGAGAGAGACAGCGTGAGCAGGGGAGGGTCAGAAAGGGAGACACAGAATTCAAAGACAGGCTCCAGGCTCTGAGCTGGCTGTCAGCACAGAGCCCAATGTGGGGCTCAAACCCACAAACCATGATATCATGACCTGAGCTGAAGTCGGACACTTAACCAACCTGAGCCACCCAGGCGCCCCTTTAACTTTCCATTTTAAAATGATTCCACTAAGTTGAATGCATACTACCTTAGAAGTTTTCTTCAGTATCTAAAAGGATTTGAAGATGGTTTTTGTCCATTATTTCCCATCACAAGGTAAATATTTATTATTAGCTTTCAGTTTGTTAAAAAGAAACAATGGGCCCCAAATAGAGTCACTTTTGCTAGGCCCTGCCAAGACTTACTACCTAACCTAATGGCAGTTCCAGCCTCTCTGAGGGGTGGAATTTTAATCCAATCAGTCTGGAATGTCCTGGTTAGCACCGGTGAGGTAATCTGTTGGATGCAATCCCCTGCCTTCCTCTGGGGGAAGGTAACCTTGCTTGAAGCCTTAACTTCCTTGTCCCACCCTCCTTCTGCCCATAGAAAGCTTCCATTTGGTACAGCTTGTGGAGAGCTCTTTCTCTTTGCGACATGGGGTGCTGCCTGCTCCACAAGTCATTGCATAAAGCCAATTCGATCTTTAAAATTTGACTTAGCTGATTTTTTAAAAACAAATTTCATCCTAGGATGTTATAATCTAATTGTGTTATAGGAAGTAGTTTTTTGAGTGCACTGTAGGGGGAGGAAAAGTAACTTTCCCTTCACCCTCTGAGTTATTGGCTGGGACACCCTGTAATAAAAGGCAGATGAGGAGAAAAACAAATAGAAGTGTATTAACATGTACCTTCTGTCCACATGGGTGATACCAGGGAGAAATGAACAATCCTCCCAAGGGGGCCTAAGCCACCAGCTTAAAAACCATCTTCAGGGGTGCCTGGGTGGCTCGGTCAGTTCAGCATCCAACTCTTGATTTTGGCTCAGGCCATCATCTCACTATGACAGGGAAAAATAGGATGAAATAGGCAGAGAGGGAAAGGATTAAGACCTGAGGTCCCTGGGTGGGGAAAGACACATAGTTTGGAACTATGCTGGGAATGTCTGACTACAGCAAACTGCCTGGGGCATAAGGTCCCTGTAAGAATGTAACAGACCCCGCCTACTCCCCCTCAGGTTCCCCTCAGGAATTTGACATTCAAAATACCTACTAAACCATAATGCTTATGTTACATGAGGGACAGTATGACGAGTCTGACTCCTCACACAATGGAATTGAGCCAATCAGAAATGGACAGCCCAGCACCTGGAGTTGTCAAGTCAATAAGGGTGGGGACCTGACAAGGAATGGGTGGGGGGACCTTTGCCTGTCTCCTGGGGCATTCACTTTTCGGATGTCCCCTCTCTATAAAGAGAGCTTTGCTACTATTCTTCCTTCCTAATCTTATATTCTAATATACTTTTGCCTGCTACTCATTTTATTTTGTGTCCACCTCTTCATTCTTAGAAGTAGCAAGACAGGGGCGCCTGGGTGGCTCAGTCGGTTGGGCGTCCGACTTCGGCTCAGGTCATGATCTCACGGTTCGTGGGTTCGAGCCCCACGCTGGGCTCTGTGCTGACAGCCAGCTCAGAGCCTGGAGCCTGTTTCGGATTCTGTATCTCCCTCTCTCTCTGACCCTCCCTTGCTCATGCTGTCTCTCTCTCAGAAATAAATAAAACAGTAAAAAAAAATTTTTTTTAAGTGGCAAGACAGTGAACCCTGGGTACTAAGGTAAAAAAACCTGCAACACCACGGTTGTGAGATCTCCATGCAATGAGTAGAACTGCTCCAGATTCTCTCTCTCCCTCTCCCTCTGCCCTCCCTTGGTTGCCCACTCTTTCTCTCTCAACAAAACAAAACAAAACTCATCTTCAGCTAAAGATGAAATAAAAATGGACAGATGTGTTGATTTCTGGAGGTTGTGAGAATTAAGGGAGATGATTCATTTTCAGAAATATGAAATAAAAGCTGTGCTGTCTAGTTAACAGCAGATTTACAACCTATTGGAACTATTTATGAACCCCCTTCTCCCCACAATGGAGTCCAAAACCCTTAGATACTTTATTTCCTGATTCTTCCCTTCTCCTTTTCGAGGGCTTACTTTTGTTGGCTTTGCAATGAGCATGCATCAAAAGAACAAAGGGAGGAGGGACTTAAAGTCTTTGCATTTGCTCCAATCAGACTACTTTTTGCCTTACGTGGGCATTATAATTGATGGAATTAATGATGTAACCACTGGTACTCAACCAATGAGGAACCAGGAGAGGGACTTGCATGCTAGGAGATAAATTGTCTGCTGTAACTGCCCCTCTGTGCCTGTCCATCAGACACTTGATCTTGCAAAAACATTGATTAAAGCCTTGCTTCGCTGTGCTCCAAGTCTCTGTGTCCATCCTTTGATTGGGTCAGTGGGCTTATTTCCTATTGGGTGGCAGAGGGAAGCCAGTTCTGGGAGGCAACCAGGAAAAGCCATATTCCCTCTTCCTGGTACTGAGAGAGGGAGGACACTCTTACAAATAGAGGCTTCCTCGCAAAATGATAACTTGTATCCTTTTTTTTCACAGCTTCTCCATTACTACGTCTTTCTTCTTCTTCTCCTTCTTCTTCTTCTTCTTCTCCTCCTCCTCCTCCTCCTCCTCCTCCTCCTCCTCCTTTTCATTTATTTATTTTTGAGAGAGAGAGACAACGTAACTGAGGGAGGGGCAGAGAGAGAGGGAGACACAAATTCCACGCAGGTTCCTCTTTGGCACAGAGCCCAGTGCAGGGCTTGAACTCATGAAGCGCAAGATCACGACCTGAGCAGAAACCAAGAGTCCGACACTTAACCAACTGAGCCACCTAGGTTGGCCCTGCATCAGTCACTTCTCAAAATAATCAGCTCTAAATAATCCTTCTGACAAAGAGGTATATTTTAGGGTGACATATTCTACTACCCATCAGAACAAAATTCTCATCTGGATTTCAAGTGAATTGGGCAAATGAATCATTCTTTTTGAAGGCCCCTCCATGCTCTACACCTTGAGAAAGATGTATTATGTTGAAGGGGATCAGAACATGCCACTTGGGCATATTGATTATTTTGAGCAATTGAGAAATAAGCAGAAAGAACCAGAAATAAATTTCTGGGCCCAAGATGGAGCTGTGTGGGCCAGGGAGGGGCGGGCACTGCCGTGTAAGCAAATCAAAGCTTAGACAACCTTTCTGGTGAGAGCCTGACCAGAAGCAGAGTATACCGTCAACCTGGCCCTTGATGCCAAGGCAATATGGGCCTTCTCTCTGAAACTGATGATGTGGCCCACCAATCAGACATTTTCTTTCTTTCTTTTTTGTGATAAAGGAATTTAAAAAATTTTTAATGTTTATTTATTTTTGAGAAAGAGAGAGACAGAGCATCAGTGGGGGAGGGGCAGAGAGAGAGGGAGACATAGAATTGGAAACAGGCTCCAGGCTCTGAGCTGTCAGCACAGAGCCTGACATGGGAATCAAACTCACTAACCTCGAGATCATGACTTGAGCTGAAGTCGGAAGTTCAACCAACTGAGCCACCCAGGCATCCCAGGTAGTTTCTATTTGTCTCTTCCTTGTTCTTTATTCTTTATCCTGTAAAAGCCTCTTGTCTTTTGCTCCATTTTGCCTGTCCACTTAATGAAATGTTAAATAAAGTTTGTTCATATAACCTGAATTGTCTATTTTATTTTAAAGTTTATTTATTATTTCAAGGGAGAGAGAGAAAGCTTAAGCAGAGAAGGGGCAGAGAGAGGGGAAGAGAATCTTAAGCAGATTTCACGCTGTCAGCACAGAACCCAATGTGGGGCTCCAACTCATGAACTATGAGATCATGACCTGAGCTGAAATCAAGAGTTGAACACTGAACCAACAACTTAGCCACCCAGGTGCCCCAACTTAAATTGTCTTCTTAACCCTTTTTTTTTTTTATGATTTTTAATGTTTTTAAAGTAATCTCTACACCCAGCATGGGGCTTGAACTCACAACACAAGATCAAGAGTTGCACACTTCACTGACTGAGTTGGCCAGGCTCCCCTTAAATCATCTTTTTAACAGAGTACTCTGCCCTCCTTCTTTCTGCCTAAAAGCAGGTTATAAATTCCCCTCCCTGTTCCAGCTAAGGAAAGATATCCTTACTACTTATTAAAAGATAAATCGAGACATATTAAAAATGTTGACAGTTTAGTTGAGAAAAGCTTATTAGAATCAGGCAGTGGCCAATCAGATGGGGTTGTATTCTACCCACATAGCCAGGGCCAAGACTTATATTTCCTACTGGTGGGAGCAAGAATTCCTGTCCCCTTCAAGAGCCTTCTAGCTGGACTAAGTATCAAATTGGTGTGAGACAGATTAACAGGAGAAAATCAAACTTGAAAGTGTCATATACGGGAAATCCACGCAGATGTGAAAATTCCAAAGACGAGGTATGTTTGAGGAGGAGTAGGGTCTGGGACTTCAAAGAGAAGGAATGCAATTCACAGGGAGATGAAAAAGAGTAAATGTTTGGCAAACAAATGTTTGCCTGGCCTATAGAAGGGTCTCTCGGATAAAATTTATCTCTACTAATGACTCTTATTCTGAAAAAGACCTCCAGTTTAGATTCTTCTATGTGATTAAGGGAGGGCTAAAATTTTCTCTGAGCCCTCAGGGTCTTGACTGCCTTCAGCTCAAAATAATCCACATGCTCAAGTGCCCTATCTTGGGGCGGGCTGCCCTTGGCTGTGGCCCATACACTCATCACTTTCCCACCATTTATCTGCGTGAGAAACCTTAACGTTTTTCCCTTTGTGTAGTTGCTTCTCAAAGTCACCCGTTGTTAAAATGATATATGAGCCTGAAAATCCAACCACTTCTTTGGGGTTTTCTCTTCTTTTCCTCCTCCCCTACCTCTTCCTCTTCCTCCTCTTGTCTTTTTTCTTCATGAAGACCTTATGGCACATATAAATATTAACATCAATAGAAATTGCCTGCCTTTTCTCCTGTTAATCTGTCTTTTGTTACTTTACCTTGCACATCCCCAGGTACTTAAGATGAGAAAGTAGAGGAAATGTTTTCTCAAAATAAATAAATAACGTTAAAAAAGAAGAAGAAGAAAGGGCACATGAGGGCTCACTCGGTTAGGTGTCTTACTCTTGATTTGGGCTCAGGCCATTATCTCAAGGTAGGTGAGATTGAACTCAGTGTTGGGTTGACAGCATGAAGCCTGCTTAAGATTCTCTCTCCCTCTCTCTCTGCTCCTCGTCTCTCCCCTGCTTTCTCCCTGTCTCTCTCTTTCAAAATAAATAAATAAACATTTAAAGAAAGAGAAAGAAGGAGAGGAAAAGTTTTCCCTCCTCTACAAGGTAAAAAGGAGAGAAAGGAGACTGAATTTTCTCAAAGTTGTCTTTAATTTTCTAACCAGATTAATTTGTTTGCTTGTCTGTTTTTATATTTTGACTGAAATCTGCCAAATGAAATACATTTTTGGATCTCATATTTTTAGTCAACTAACCTGTAAAAAGCATTGTCCTTAAAGCAGTTTTTAAAAGTGTATCATGTGTTTTTATGTAATCTTTCAAATGCTGATATTAAATATATGTAAAAATGATAGCACGGATGAGGCGATTGCCCTGAATTATAAGGTAGATTTTTCTCTCCCATAACAAAGAAAAGAGGTTTTTCTCTTTTTTTTTTGAAGTGCAGATAGATATAGAGGAAGAAGAGACAGTGTGTGAGAAAGAGTTTTCCTCTTCCATCAAGAATATTTTTTACACAATAATTTAACTATTAATAATAATAATATTAAATAAAGTTATTTATCATTTCATTCCTTCTCCCACCTTTTCTGTGGCAAGGCATTTTCAGATTGGTATATTATAAAGGACCATTTATTTGAGTCCTGACAATAGTATTCTACTTTAGATTTTCAGACTATTTTAAAGGAATTCATGGTCTTAAGCAACATAGTATTTGAAATAGATGGACTCTGGAATCTTCCAGCACTGATTACATATTCTATCAAGTAATATGGGGAGATGGAAGTGAGATAGGTCTAAATTCTATCCACCTCATCATCCTAATTATGCAACTTGGGGAGGGTAACTGGCTGTCAAGAGACCTGGGGAAGTTCATTTACATTGGCAAATTTGCTATGGTACAAGCTCTGCATCTTTGCTTTGTAGGCTCAAAACTTGAACTTTTGTCAGCACATTGAAAGTAAAGTTTTCTCTCAGCAAACGCATATTATCCAAGCTCACCGAGACCGAAATGTCATTTTATTAATTTACAATGGACAATAAAATATTCATGCGGATTGTTACGCTTGTATCAACAGGACCGGTGCATTTACTCTTTACAGACAAAACTGCCTGGGAAGCCAATTATAATTGAAAAATTGAGGGGGGGGTGGTCTGTATTCAAAACAGAGAAGGCAGTTGAAGGATGTATCTTAGGGACAGACTTGTCCTGTAGCCTAGAGTGCTTTGAGACTGCCAAGGTCTCCTTTCCCCCATAGGATTGAGTGCAAAATTAGGGTGCACATCGGTTGTGTATTTTAGTTGAGGGGGGGTGTGGTAGGGGTCAGAGTTGGGGGTGAGTAGGGGTTGGACAAAGGGAGGAGAAAAGTAGGGAACATTTCAAGCATAGGTAATGCCCAAGAGTGAGGGAAAGACCCATGAACCGGGCAGCTGCAATGGTTCAGCCTCAAGTGTACAGTGCAGCGAAAGTAATGTCAAGAGATAAGAACTCAGGGGTAGCTACAGCAAGAGCATGTGATGGCCTTGTGAGCCACAGTAGGGCACTTAAATCTCTGTCCTCAAGATCATGGGGAACTCATAAGAAATTTTAAGCAAGGCAGTCATGATGATCAGATTTGTGCTTTAGAAAAAGCACCGCAGCAGCACTGTAGAGAATGAGTTAGAAGAATGCAAGGCCAAAACCAGAGACGAGTTGGCATCTCAGGGTAGAACGGACTGACCCGAAAAATGGGAGGATGCGAGAGAGAATTTGCAGGAGTGGGGGGCACCTGGGTGGCTCAGGGTTAAAGTGCCCGGCTCTTGATCTCGGCTCACATCATGATTTCGAGGCTCATGAGATGGAGCCCTGCGTGGGACTCTGGGCGGGAAGCCTGAAGCCTGCTTGGGATTCCCACTCTCCCTCTCTCTCTGCCTTCCCCACTCGTACTCTCAGTTTTTCTCTCAAAATAAATAAATAAACATTAAAAAAAAAGAATTTGCAAGAGTGGGTGATTAATTGAATATGGACAAAAGTAAAAAGAGAACAAAGGACAGTTTCTGCCTTGAGCATGCTGGTGCGAGCACTGACACAGGAACCCTGGAGGTCACAGGAAATTGGATGAAATTGTGAGCAGAAGAGGCAGACGGTGGGGGCACCTGGGTGGCTCATTCGGTTCAGTGTCTGACTTCAGCTCAGGTCATGATCTTGTGGTTCATGGGTCCGAGACCCTAGTCAGGCTCTATGCTTATAGCTAGCTCAGAGCCAGGAGCCTGTGTTCAGATTCTGTCTCTCTCTCTCTCTTTATCCCTCCCCTGCTTGCACTTTCTCTCTCTATCTCTCTCAAAAAATAAATAAAAACATAAAAAAAAATTTTAAAAAAAGAAGAGACAGACGATGAGTCAGTTTGGAGTTTAGACATTTCGAGGATTGAGGATGAGGATTCTGTAGATTGAAGAGGATTTGTCCAGTAGGCTAAATATTTAAGTTTCATATTTAGAGGAGAGAGCCAGACTGCAGATTTGAGGGTCACCAGCAAATAAACAGTGTGTAATGGAAACTGTGAGAACGTCTGGTGACCTACTGAGAAGATATAGGAGGTAGGTAATCATAACAATACCAGTCACTCTCTGTACCTTCTGGCAACATCCTTCCAGAGTCGAGTAGTTCTTGTACATGACTAGAAGCTTCAAGTCCAAGTTCATGACACGATTTTCCAAACAAGGCAACCTCTTGGAAGACTTATTGAGCTAACAGTCAAATAAAACAAAAACATTCCACTTGTATTTGTGAAACAGCTTTAAAGTAGCCTCAGAAGTCACACAGCAACTATTCATTTGGAGCAAATCACTAAGTCCTGCCCAACTTCAAGGGAAGAACGAGAGCCTACCTTTTGGTGGGAGGAGTGTCAAATAATTTGCAGACAATTTTAAAATCAGTACAGTAAAAAAAAACAGAGGCCACATGTTTTGGAGGCTTTACCAGTAAGTTTACTATGAATAATGTGACCTGAAGTTTAAGCCTGCCTGCTTGCCTGCCTTCCCTCCTTCCTTCCTTCCTTCCTTCCCTCCTTCCTTCCCTCCCTCCTTCCTTCCCTCCTTCCTTCCCTCCTCCTTCCTTCCCTCCTTCCTTCCCTCCTCCTTCCTTCCTTCCTTCCTCCTTCCTCCTCCCTCCTTCCTTCCTTCCTTCCTTCCCTCCTTCCTCCCTCCTTCCCTCCTTCCTCTCCCTCCTTCCCTCCCTCCTTCCTTCCCTCCTCCTCCTTCCTTCCTTCCTTCCCACCTTCCTTCCTTCCTTCCCACCTTCCTTCCTTCCCTCCTTCCCTCCTTCCTTCCTTCCTTCCCTCCTTCCTTCCTCCCTCCTTCCCTCCCTCCTTCCTCCTTCCTTCCTTCCTTCCTTCCTTCCTTCCTTCCTTCCTTCCTTCCTTCCTCTTCCTTCCTCCTTCCTTCCTTCCTTCCTTCCTTCCTTCCTTCCTTCTTCCTTCCTTCCTTCCCTTCCTTCCTTCCTTCCTTCCTTCCTTCCCCTTCCTTCCCTCCCCTCCTTCCTTCCTTCCTTCTTCCTTCCTTCCCTCCTTCCTTCCCTCCTTCCCTCCCTCCTTCCTTCCTTCCTCCTTCCTTCCCTCTCCTTCCTTCCCTTCCCTCCTTCCTTCCTCCTTCCCTCCTTCCTTCCTTCCTTTCCCTCCCTCCTTCCTTCCTTCCCTCCCTCCTCCCTCCTCCTTCCCTCCCTCCCTCCCTCCCTCCCTCTCCCTCCCTCCCTCCCTCCCCTCCCTCCTTCTTTCCTTCCTTCTTCCTATCTTACCTCCTTCCATTGGACTTTCAAAACTCATTTACAGATATTGGCTACCATCTTGTCACAATCAAAAAATTCAAAATTCAGTGTACGTATCTTTCATTAAAATATGCTTTTAAACAATGCAAATTTATTACCTTGTGATTGTAGAGGCAAGGCGTCTGCAATCACCTTTACTAGACTTAAGTCAAAGGTGTCTTCAGGGATTGGTTCCTTCTGGAGACTCTAGAAGAGAATGTTTCCCGGCCTTTTCCAGCTTCTGGAGCCTGGCTGTATTCCTTGACTCATGGTCCTTTCCTCACATCATTCCAAGACAAGGAGCCTGAGGGGACTCTGTGGGGAAAAGGCTGTTTTATTTTTCCCTCCTTTTCCTGCTTCCTCTCTACCTAGGACTTGCACCCCTGCCTTGCACATGCCTTAATGTATGTCCTCTTCCCCCCCCCCCCTTTTTTTTGATCCTTCTTATGAAGGTCAAGGAGTTAATGATTTCTTTGGAGTCTTCCAGCCCGACAGATAGAACATCTAGGAAGTGACCAGCTGAGGTCACCGTGTATGTTTTCCAAGACCCCTGACTCCAGAGCATAATTGTATATGGGGGACACCTGGGCAAAAACTTGTTTGATCAGTTCCTGGATGTCTGCGAGGACATGTACCCCAGATGGTCATCCCCAGAAAAAGCCCTACACCCCAAGCAAAGACAACACTCATTCTCCTTTCTTTTCTGAGTCTCCCAGACATTCATTCCCTCTATATTTGTTCTCTCTCTAGGTCTTCAATAAACTCTGTTCTCACTTCCTGCTGGCTCACATTTGATTTTGATCCTGCATGTAGCCAGGGACCCCCTTGGCTGGTCGTACGGGACCCCCTCTGGGGCCTTGGCATGCTGGCATCAATTCCAACCCCTTGATTCCGTCATCACATCTTCCACTTCCTCCTCTGTCTCAAATCTCTCTCTATTTTTTAATTGTGGTAAAATGTCCCTAACATAAAATTTAGCATTTTAATTATTTTTAAGTGGACCATCCGGAGGCATAAAGTGCATTCACATTATTAGATAACCATTTCCACCGTCCATTTCCAGAACTTTTTTTTTTTTTAATGTTTTTTATTTATTTCTAGGAGAGAGAGAGACAGCGTGAGCAGGGGAGGGTTAGAGAGAGGGAGTCACAGATGAAACAGGCTCCAGGCTCTGAGCTGGCAGTCAGCACAGAGCCCGATGCGGGGCTCGAACCCACGAACCGCGAGATCATGACCTGAGCGAAAGTCGGACGCTTAACCGACTAAGCCACCCGGGCGCCCCATTTCCAGAACTTTTTAATTGAAAAGAATTTTAAAATGTTGACCATGATTATTATTTTGAGAGAGAGAAAAAGATAGCACAAGCAGGTGAAGGGCAGAGAGAGAGGGAGAGAGAGAATCAAACAGGCTCCATCCCCAGCACAGAGCCTGACAAGGAGCTGGATGTCACAACTGTGAGATCATGACCTGAGCTGAAAGCAAGGGTGGGATGCTTAACCGATTGTCACCCAGGCGCCCTGACCATTATTTTTATTATTGCCTTCAATGGAAAGAGCCAGAGCTTTGTAGGTATGGGGAAGTTTTCAACTTCTGATCCTCAGGAAACTCACCTACAATATTTAGAAAGAGTTGTAGGCAGCATAGCTGAGATGTCTAGAACTAGGCCAGGCTCTTTGCTTTTAATAGTTTAGATCTAGTATATATGAGCATAGAGAATCCAGTTTATTTTCTTTTTTTAAGGTTTAAAAACATTTTATTTTGAGAGAGGAAGAGAGAGAGAACCGACGCGGGCTCTGTGCTGTCAGCACAGGGCCAGACACGGGGCTCAATCTCATAAAGTGTGAGATCATGATCTGAGCTGAATCGAGCTGAGATTGGATGCTTAACCAACTGAGCCATCTGGGCGCCCCAATCCAGTTTATTTTCCAACACTTCTCCAAAGGGAAGATAGCTCGACTCCTATTAACATGAGATCTTAACCGTTGGGCTTCCCCAAGTGGAACTTGACCTGCTCACTACATCCACAGGCTCTGTTGCTCTACGGCTCCTTGTTTGGCTGGACCAGCGGGAAGCACCTGTGGGAATCCCCGAAGGCGGAAGGGAGAGAGACACCAGGTTCCTGTCCTGGGAACCCTTCCTTGCATGTCTAGGTGTTATCTAAATATTCTTTTACCGAAGGTCACAGCTCCTGTCCTGCCATTGCCACTCTGTCGCAGAGTCCTCCTTGAGTTCTCGCGACAGCTTCCTGCTCTTGCCCCTTTAGACACTAGTTCAACTAGATCTGTGGTAACTAACGTAGGTGTGCTTTCCCATTTCCTGCTGGTTTTCTTAACCTCTGACCATACCCATTTAAACAGTTCCCTCCTGCAAAATATTTTCTGAAATTTGTTTTGTTTATTTATTTTTGAGAGAGAGACAGAGTGTGAGCAGGGGAGGGATAGAGACAGGGAGACAAAGAATCTGAAGCAGGCTCCAGGCGCTGAGTGGTCAGCATAGAGCCAGACACAGGGCTCGGACTCGTGAACTGCGAGATCATGACCTGAGCTGAAGTTGGTCACCCAACCAACTGAGCCACCCAGGCACCCCCAAAATATTTTCGATTATACTTTTCCTTCTGGGCCCCTGGTTGATTCTTTTTATTTTTTCTTTTCTTTTCTTTTTTTTTTTGGTAACAAACCTTACTCAGAATTCTATTGTGCAAAACAGATAAAAGTGAAGCTGCAGCAGCCAATGCAAGGGTGAATAATGCAGGGCCTCAACTGTTTGCTTTTCCTCATCCACTGAGGTGACCTCTGAGAGCTTAGGGTTTGGAGGGACACACTTAGAAAAACATTGGACTGAGAAAACCTAAGAAAATGCCGGCCCTGACCAATGCTTGGATGGCATCTCTCTTCCAAACTCATGAAATAAATTCACTTGACCCCTGCCCCCCCCACACACTTTGGAAGTGTCTGAGAACACACCCTTCGATATTGGTTCCATTTCCACATCTGCACTCTTTTCTAGTAGTGCACATGCCTTACTTATTACATTCGGTTGACCCTTTCAGCTGGGGGGGTGCACAAGTTGGTTTCTCCGTTTGAAGGCTGACAAGAATGATGATCTGGAGGCACCTGGGTGGCTCAGTTGGTGAAACCTCTGACTCTTGATTTTGGCTCAGGTCATCCTCTCACGGTTTGTGGGTTCCAGCTCTGCGGTGTTGGGCTTTGTGCTGACAGCGTGCTTGGGCTTCGCTCTCTCCCTCTCCCTCTGCCCCTCCCCTGCTCTCTCTCTCTCTCTCTCTCTCAAAAATATATAAATATTTTTTTAAAGTGATTATTTGGATTTGGCTTAACATCAATTTCACTTTGATTTCCTAGTGACTTTTTTCTCAAATAGGCAATGTAGAGAATATTCACAAGATAAAAAGAAATGAGTTATGGTAGCTTGCCACTTCTTGCTTCGTTCCCAAAATGTGTGGTTTTGGAAAACCCGTGCAGAATGAGAAGTCTGCCAGGTCAGGAATCACAACCATGCACTTCATAGTGGATGAAGTGTCTGAGCGCTCAGGAGTTCCGCCCTGTGATCATAGATGGGATTTTGTTGTGCCCCCTCTACATGATCTCTGTTTGTTCTGTTATCCACAAACGTGTGGTTTAAATGCAAGAGGTCTGGCCATGGCCTATCACATATATATTTAGGGCATCATTTTCATTACATCTTAAAATATAACTATGATTTTGGATCTCCCCTCAACCTGCCTCCAGAGAAACTCAGCAGTGACCTGATCCTTTTTTGAGGTTAATCAAGTCAACTAGACTATGGAAAAAACCAATAGAGACTTCTGGAGAATTCATGTATCTCCCCACATGTTGGAAGTCCTTGCTTTTGCCTCTCTCTTCATGCTGCCCTCAAGGGCTAAAAGAAGCACAGCTTGATGGTAGGTTTCAATTGGCTCAGGGTTGCTAATATGATTTGTTAAAAGTGAACAATTCAGTTAAGTTAAAAAAAAAATCTACCTGGTGCCAAATAGCTAGCTAGTAGTCCTGTGTATATTCTTTCGAATCTCTGATCTTTTTTTGTCTTACATACACAAGGCCATCACCTGCATTTTGCTTATTGTGTTGTGATTTTTCATGGATTTGCTTTGCTTCTAATTGCACATGAATTATTTGGTTGTCACATATTAAATTAACAAGAAGAAGAAGGTTCTAATTGACAGAGGGTCAGGAATAGGTTGTTTCCCAGAAATACTAGGAAATTTGCAAGTCAAGCAACATACACACACATTAAATGAAAAGAAAAAAGATGACCACGTAGGATCAAAAGATTATTGAATTGCTCTCAAGACTGTTGGATTTGGACCATATCTTCACAAGTAGGAAGATACTTGTAAGACGACCGTTGTAGGAATAATTATATCACCCTCCTGTGCTGCTGTAACAAAACTCTACAGAGCAAGTGTCAGAAATGTATTGCTCACAGTTCTGGAGGCTGGAAGTCTGAGATGAGGGTGTCAGCATGGTTGGCTGAGGGCCATCTTTTGGATTGCAGGCTTCTTGGATCTTCATGTGGAAGAAGGAACTAGAGACCTCTGTAGTTTCTTTTATAAGAACACTAATCTCACTTGTGACGGCTCCACCTTCATGACCTCATTACCTCCCAAAGGCCCCACCTATTCCTGTAACCTTTGGGGTTTAGGATACAACATGTGAATTTGGGGAGGGGCACAAACATTCGAACCATAGCCCCTTTCCTTCCTTTCTTTCCTCCTTCCTTCTCTTCTGACCCTCCTTCCCCTCCCTGCCTTCCTTCATCCCTTTCTTCTCTCTTCCCTTTCTCCCTTCCTTCCTTCGGTCTTCCCTCCTTCCCATCTTTCTTCCCTTCCTTCTCTCCTTCCTCAACAAATACTTATTGAACACTGTTTCAATTATTGAGGATTCAGCAGTGAACAAGAGTCAAGGTCCTTACTCAGGGAAATTACATTCTTTGGGGAGACATAAATAGACAAACAAGAAAAGTCAGAAATGATAGTTTTCTCTGTTATGCAGAAAATTAAAATGGGTGATGTGATAGATTAAATACCACATTAGAAGAGGTGATCCTTGAAGATATCTCTGAGGAGGTGACTTTTTTTTTAAGCAAAAAATTTTTTTGTTAGTAGTCTCTACACCCAACATGGGGTTTGAGCTTATAACCTGAGATCAAGAATTGCCTGCTCTTCTGACTGAGCCAGCCAGGTGCTCCTGAGGAGGTGACCTTTAAAGTGCCATATGAATGACATGAAGTTAGCCATAGGATCTCAGGGAACAACATTTCCTAAATCGGAGCAGATTGGCACAAAGGCAGGAATGACCTTTGTGCAATTGAAGAATGAAAGTTCAAAGAGTCTGGGGCTTAGTAAACCAAGAGGAGAGTGTATAAACAGATGGCAGAGAAGTGGGCAGGGCCAGATGGACAGGGTGTGTGAACCAGGATAAAGTATTTGGATTTTATTGTGATTGTAATTGGAAACTTCAGTGAAGGAGGACAGTGACATTATTCGACTTGTATTTTAAGAAGTTGTTCCTCGTTGCTCTGTGGTTTATGGATGATAGAGAAGCCAAAGTAAAAACAGGGGGACTGACCAGGAAGCTCTTATAGTGGCCTGGACAGGGGAGGAAGGTGCTACGGACTAGGGCGAGAATGCAAAGAAGTGGCAGATTTAGGATTCGCTTTGGAGGTAGACCTGTGGGATTTTCTTTCAGATGGGTTGGCTGGAGGAAGGGGAAGTGATAACATAAAGAGAGAAATCAAACTCCAAGATTTTTGGTTTGATTCACCTAAGTTCCTGGTAGAAGTATATAGAAAGACAAGAAAACTGGCAGAGGAGCACTTCGAAAATAAAAATGAAACAGTTTTGTTTGGGCCACGTTCAGTTCGAGATGCTCATTAGACACCCAAGGAGAACTAGGTAGATGGTTTGTTGCAGGGGCTGGAAATCTGGGGAGAGGTCAGTGCAGAAGATATAGACTCGGGGGTCTTGGGCAGACAGATGAAATTTAAAGCCAGGGGACTGGTTGAGATCACTTCTAGGCTCTGGGGGGCAGGTAAAAAGAGGGGCCCTAGAACAGAGAAGGGACACTCTAACATTAAGTTATGAAGTCAAAGGAGTCTGCGAAGGAATGGTCATCAAGGAGAAAAGCCAGAAAATGTATTGTCAAGGCAGCCAAGAGAATAGAATGATTTAAGGAGAGAGTAGTTGATTGTTCCCAATGTCAGTAAGAGTCAAAGTCAAAGCAATAAGTTGTCTGTGGATTGGGCAACAGGTAGGTCATTAGCGTTAACGTGAGTAGTATCATTGGAGTAGGTGAGAAGGAGGCTTGACTAGAGAGAGTTAAGAAGAAAATGCAAGGTAAGACAGTGAAACCGCCATAGGTGTGAAAGCCGTTGTGGACAAAGACCAGAGAAGAGAAAGAAGTTGGAGGAAGGGTAACAAGAATGCTGCCCATTCATGCTGAGTGGCTCTCTGAACTGTGTGGCTGATTGTTTTTAAGTTTACTTATTTTGAGAGAAGGGGAGTGCAGAGAGGGGCAGAGAGAGAGAATCCCAAGCAGTTTCCCAGCTGTAAGCACAGAGCCCAGAGCCTGACTTGGGGGCTAGATCTCAGGAACCGTGAGATCATGATCTGAGTCCGAATCAAGAGTTGGATGCTCAACTGAGCAGCCACCCAGATGCCCCTGAGCTCTGTGGCTATTAATGTAAAATGAGCACAATAGCCCCAGGGGTATGTGTGTTCCTCTAATGATATTCAGCTGCTCCTGCGCAGCACCCAGAAGATGGAGGGTCAGGTTTGGGTTCTGCTAGATGAAAACAAAGGAGGAAGTAGAAGGAGGTGAAGATGTTAAGCATATTCATAAGGAGGGGAGGTGGCTATGAAGTTGGATCATGGCTTTAAGTTAGGTTTTGATGGAAATGAGGATGCTAGGGAAATGGTTGATGGTAAGAGAGAGGAGCCTCTGGAGTGGAGATCTTGGTGGAGTCAAAGAATTAATGGAATATTGATGTAAGAGAGCTGAATAGATAGGGATGAGTGGCCAGAAAGAGTAAGCAGTTATGGGTGGGAAAATGCTAAATTAGTGAAGGGTATTCTTACATTATTATGTCTCACCCATATTTACTTTTGAGCAACTAAGTCCTCTAGTGTATTATTCCAGTCATAGCATAAGGTGCAGGGGAGCACACAAGCTTTTGAATAATGCATCTAGCTGAGCAGATGAGTCTCTTGTATTATTATTATATTAATTACATAACAATTATATTATTATTTTAATCATATATATTATTATATTAACTATATATAATAATATTATTATATTCCACAGGAGTGGCACCTGTCTGGCTCAGTCAGAAGAGTGTGCAACTGTAGATCTCTGGGTTGTAATTTCAAGCCCCACGTTGGGTGTAGAGATTATTAAAAAGAAAAAAAGATCCCACAGAATTCCAGTGTAGAAGGCCTTAGCATGTGACATTAACAAGCAGCTTTAAACTAAATAAATTTTTGAAAAATAAAAAAAGAAACAAATGTCACTTTAAAAAGAAAACCTGTTTCCTTTCTCTACTTACAACCCCTCCTTTTTAAAAAAGATTTTTAAGTTTTATTTTTAAGTAATCTTGACACCCAACATGGAGCTTGAACCCACAACCCTGAGATCAAGAGTCACACGCTCTACTAACTCAGTCAGAAACCCCTACTTCTAACACTTCTAACACCCAATGTGTGGGGTTTTATTCCACACCAAGTAATTTGCCAACTCTCTAGACCCCAGCTGGGTGTCCTACAATTTAATTCAGTTCTGATACCAACTACCTGGAGCCAGGGCAGACCCTCCAGTCTCAGCGCTCAGTCCCACAAGATTGGCCCCCACTTCAGACACCAGTCACAAGTCGCAGGTTGTCGCCTTTACTTTGGACCAGTTGGCTATAAATTGGGCGTTCCCACAACACCCTCCTCAGGTTTGATACCTTGCTATAACAGCTCACAGAACTCAGGGAAACACTTTACTTATCATTACTGGTTTATTATAAAAGATGCCACTCAGGAGGGGATTCGTAGGGCAAGATGTGGGGGAAGGGTGAGGGGTTCCCTGGTCTCTGGGCATATAATTCTTCTAGTATCTTGATGTGTTCACTGACCTGGAAGCTCTCAAACCTCAGGGCTTAGGATCTTTACAGAGGTTCTACTTCATAGCCATAGTGGATTAAATCAATGGCTGTTAGTGATTAACTCTTTCAGTCCCTCTTCCCTATGGGGGGGTGGGGGGGGCGGGGGGAGGGGCTGAAAAATTGCAACCTAATCATGCCGTGATCTTTCTGGACATTAGCTCCCATTAGAAAGCTATCTAGGGACCTCCAACCACCAGTCATCTCATTAGCACACAAAATGACACTCCAGAGGCACCTGGCAGCTCAGTCTGTCGAGCATCCCATTCTTGACTTCACTCAAGTCTTGATTCCAGGGTGCTGGCACTGGGTCCTGTGTTGGGCACTGAGCTGAGCAGGTTCAGTGTTCCACCCTGATTCTCTCTCTCTCCCTCGCCCCTCTCCCCTGCTCACTCTTGCTCTCTCTTCCAAGGGTCTTAGAAGCTTTGATGTCAGGAATCAGGGTCAAAGATTAAATATTAGAACGAAAGATGCTCCTAGCATCCTGTCAGTCAGGAAACTATGTGGGTCTTAAAAGCTCTGTGTCAGGAACTTGGTACAGAGACCAAGTATATATTTATTATGCCACATAGTTTTATCACTCTATTGTGGTCAAAGTATTTCCCATGTGGTCTGAAAATAAAGCACCCTCTGTCTGGAAAGATGGCGAAGGGTGTGCTTTGCTATGTTTGCCTGGAAATATTTAGGTGCAATAATCAATAGTGATTAATAATGTATTAGTTTTTGGTATGAGTATTTTGCTGCACTGTAGACACACACACTAAAAAACAGAACAAGTTTGGAATAGAAACATAGTATATCATATGCTTTACACTTTAGAAAAAGCACTTGCACATTAATTCATTTGAAAATAGTATTTGCTGCCTCTTTCCTCTTTTCTTCTTTGGAAGTACTTTCCAAAAAGCACTCCATTCATTGCTTGGATAGACAAGGTCCTTCTTTTTCTATTTAAATGATATTACAGTTTTCTCTCTTTTTCCCTGGGTAAAACTTTGGAACCTCTTAGCTTGTGAATATTAGCAGAATGGTAGGACTCTGGAGCTGTGATTTTTGAGTTTAAATAATGCCATGGAGCCTGGAAGTCAGTTTGAAGTCCACGTCCTTGGTATGGCACACTGTTTATCTGTGACCTTATTATTTTTTATGAAACAAACGCATTGTTAATTCAATTCATATACCTATTATCAGAATAGGACTTAGAATTCTTAGGAGACTGGGCCACACAGGTGCTTTAGAAAGACAAAGTGTATTACGTTAGCGACATCAGTCCATTAAATATTGTTGTTATGGTCCAGAAAGGAGAACCCAAAACTTCTCTTGCCAACTCAAATTCCAGTTTCTTCCTATCCTTTATTCCGATTCTTTACTTTCTCTTTGCCTGAAATTAGAAGCAAAAAGGGAGTAGAAAAAGGAAAGCAGGGGTTGAAGAGGAGGAGGAAAGCCCAACAGGCAGGTTAATCCTGTCTGTGATTCTCTGCTTTGGCCCAGGGGCTAAGCGTTTCCAGCAGAAATGAAGATTCAGTCCAGGCTCGGTCAAGACCAGGTTCACGCTCACAAACCTGACCAAGCAGCCTGAGGTGCGGTTGCAGGTACCCTCCCAGCAACCCCTCTCGCCGCCGAGGTCTGGGATCACCCCAGGCCGCAGCCCAGGCCTCCCCACCCGCCTCCCCAGCGGGCACGCGGTCGGGGCGCGGGCACGGCCTCTGACGAAGCGCGGGCGTGCGCTCGGCGGCCGCGGCGTCCCCTTGCCCGCCGGAAGGAGCGGCGGCGCCAGCGTCCTGCCGCCTGTCCGTCACGCAGCCGCCCACGCCACCGTCGCTTCGGATTGGTCACAGGCCCGGGCCGGGCCCCTTAAGGCCCCGCCCCCCGCGGATGGACAGGCCGGGAGGGCGTGGCGGCGGCGGGCGGGTCCGCCCAGCTGTCAGTTACGGGGGCGGCCCGGCCGGCGGGCGGGCGGGCGCTCGCTGGCTACCTCGTCTCTCGCTCGCGCGCGCTCCCTCTCGCCGCCTGTGGGGAAGTCGGGGCCGCCCGAGCGGCTGCCGCCACCGCCTCGCCCCGACCTCCTCCCCGGTCCCTTCCCGGCTCAGTCTTTCCCTCCCGCGCACCCCCGAGTAGTGAGTGGTCCCGCGTAAGGTCCGGAGAGTCACCGCGGCGGCCCGGGTGGTGTTTAAACCATGTTTAGGAGGATTTTGCAGAGGGTAAGAGAGTGAAATCGTCTTTCCGGCAGCACGTGAGCGGGAGAGCCCGAGCCCGGGGCTGCGGGCGCCGCCGCCGCCGAGCTGAGGAGCCCGGGCGGCGGCGCGGGCGCCCCTCCCCAGCGCGGGCTCCTACCTCCTGTAGGCCCCGCAGCCCGGGAGGCGGGTAGGCCTCGGCCGTCCGTCCCGGGGGCGGGCCGCGGAGGCGGGTGGGGCGGCGGCGGGCGGCAGGCCGGAGCCCGCGCCGGCGCCGAGTCCCCGGCTACCCGCGCGCCCGGGCCCCGCGCCGCGCTCCCGCGCGGGGCTGTCAGCGCGGCGGGCGGCGGGGCGGGAGGGTGTGGTGCCGGCGCGTTCCTTCCCGCTCCGGGAATGGCCGCGCAGACGGAGAGTTAGTGCGCCCAGACGGGCGGGGAGCGCCCCGTGGGAGACTGCGGGAGGCTTGCTCAGCCTCTGCATCCTCGGCGCCCCCCAACTCCGCACGCACCTGCCACCCTCGGCTGCGGCTTCTCAGCCGGACGGCGCGGCGGGCCGATGTGGTGAAACCCGGCCTAGCTCGGGCCCCGTCGTGGTACCGACACTTACGGGCAAAGTCAGCCGAGAAAGAAGATCTTACTCACGGCTGGAAACTTTCTCCCTCCCGCCCCCCCCCCATTAAAAATGCGTTTCCCCCTCCCAGCCCAGGACCCTTTTTGAGCTCTCCAGGAATAAATTCGCAGGAAGCCTCATCCAGTGATATACACTTAGTCCTTCACTGTCTGCCACGCTCTCCCTATTGGAAATCGGGGGGTGGGGTGGGGTGGGGTGGGAAGAAAACCCATAAGATATAAAAATAAGAACATCGGAAAGCTGTGGGTGTGTTGTTTAGATATCAGTTCCTGGAATAATAGGGTATCTTTTCCTACAAGAGTTATTGTACTCAAGGTTTTGTTTTGGATAGTTGTGGTGGTTTTTTTTGTTTTTTTTTTTTGGAAAGTGCTAGGGTGCAACCAGATGTAAATGATTGAAAAGTTGGGGCCAAACTCATTAGTCTCAGTTGGTTGCTGAGGGAGTAGCCTCACTGGTTCAAAGGACGAAAGAAATTAGTGAATTTGTAGTATTCGGCCAAGGAATGTGCCAAAGACAGTTGAGTCATCCACTATATGGAAAGGGAGTGTTCTTGGCACCGGCCTGGCTTTGTGAAATGTTCAAGTCATGTGAAACTTGGTCATCCATCAGGGGCAGAAATAGTTAACTTTCGTGCCTACCGCCCTGTATTGACATTTGATGATTTTTTTTTTTTTGCAGTGGTTTTATCGGAGTTTTTAAAAATCTTGATAAGCTGATGATTTTGGCAGCAACAAGGGCATGCCCTTTACCCTCGCTGCCAGTTCCTGTGCTCAATAGTAAAGACATCTGGGCAGGATTTGCTTGTAGTATGTGGAGATTTTTCTTTTATGGGACGTGGAGGAACTGATGATCTCATGCTTCAGATTGTGTTTCTGTCACAGTTCCACATCTGAAAATGGTTTGCTTTAAATTTTATAAATAAAACAAAGTGTTTACTGACTTACACGAGCAGCTTCTGGTAGGGTTGCCTGACTGGCTCAGTCCGGGGAGCATGCGACTCTCGTGCTTGGGGTGGTGAGTTCGAACCCCACGTTGGGTGTAGAGATTAATTAAAAAAAAAAAGGTTAATACATTTTAAAAAAAGAGTAGTTTCTGCCAGTTATAGATTAGTTTTCAGCAATATGGGATACTTTCCAGTACTCTTGGTTTAATGTTGTGAAGCATTACCATTATATAAGGACTATTTTTATATAAAGACCACGTGTTGGCACGTACACATCAACTGTTACAGAAGTTTTAATTAAAATTGCAAAATTGGAATTTATTCTGATTATTATTAAGATGTGATGTAGAGTCATCATATGACTAAGTCAGTTGAAAACTGGCTTTCTTAACCAAGGCACTATTGACATTTGTGACTGGATAATTCTTAGTTGTGGGGGGCTGTCCTTTGCATTCTGAGATGGTTAGCAGCATCCCTGGCTTCTACTCACTTCGGGCCGGTGGCACCCTTCCCCCATTCCCTTTCCCCTCTTGTGACAACCAGAAATATCACCATGCTTTCCCATTTTCCCCTATGGACAAAATCGCCCTTGATTGAGAACCACTGTGTAAAATATGTACACTCTTTTATACATGTAAAATTTGAAATGATGCCCAGTTACTTTTTGTTTCTTGTGTATTTATTGAGTGTCAGTAAATGTCAGACATATGCAAGGGGCTGGGAAGCACTTAATAAATGGGGGTCCGCCCTTTCAAACTCATAGCCACATTGGGGATGTAGACATTTAAAAGTAATTACAAAGTGGCCCTGAGTGCCACTCTGTGTCAGGATGTTGGGACCATCAGGAAAACCTCTGGTAGGAGGTCATGTTCCCACAGTGTATACTTTATTAAGTCCACAGGTGGTATTTACCAACAAGTATAACTAGAATCTTTAAATTATGTAACATGGCAACCATTTTATTTTACCCCACCCTGATAATCTTGTTTCTCAGCAGAGGTAATAAGAAATAAGATTAAGATGGAAGTTGCTGATTTAGAGATTTGTTTGAAATGGTAACCATGCTTTAATATTGTATTCCTTTAACATTCTCTTTTTAGATGACCTTTTCATTTTAGCTGTTATTTTCTTCTGAATAGTGTCCTTTAGAAAGCATTTTTAAAGAAGAAACAGACAATGTACTTACAATCAGTTGTAACTGAGTCACTGAACATCACCAATAAGGTCCCAGGATACTTTACAGAAAATGTTTTCGTTTTCTTCCCTGCCCCCGCCCCCTTTTTTTTCCCCATTAGCTTACTACTATAAGTGATCTTTCTGAGGCTTGAAAGAGTCTGAATTAGAAAAAAAAAAAGTTTTTTTTATGGTAGCTTCAGTATGTATGTATTGACTATTTTGCTTAATGGTCCTTTGAAGAGAAGTATGGATTTACAGTGCTTGATGACCATGGGGCGCCTGGCTGGCTTAGTTGGTGGAGTGTGCGATTCTTGATCTCTGGGGTTGTAGGTTTGAGCTCCACGTTGGGTATAGAGATTACTTAAAAATAAAACCTTAAAGGGGCACCCGGGTGGCTCAGTCGGTTAAGCGTCTGACTTCGGCTCAGGTCATGATCTTGTGGACTGTGAGTTCGAGCCCTGTATTGGGCTCTGTGCTGACAGCTCAGAGCCTGGAGTCTGCTTCGGATTCTGTGTATACCCCTCTCTCTGCCCTTCCCCTGCTCATACTGTCTCTCAATAATAAATAAACATTAAAAATATTTAAAAAATAAAATCTTAAAAAGAATTAAATAAAGTGCTTGATGACCAGATAGATGATCAGCATTAGTACTTTAGGCAGTATGTAAACTTCATTGCTGTTCCTTTCTTAAGGAATTTATGGTGGTTTAGAGTATTAGATTTCCTTTCACCGGTATATACCAATAACATTGCTAAAGAAAAAAGTGGACTTGGGGCGCCTGGGTGGCTGAGTCGGTTAAGCATCCGACTTTCGCTTAGGTCGTGATCTCGCGGTTCGTGGGTTCGAGCCCCGCGTTGGGCTCTGTGCTGACTGCCAGCTCGGAGCCTGGAGCCTGTTTCAGAGTCTGTATCTCCCTCTCTCTCTCTGACCCTCCCCTGCTCACGCTGTCTCTCTCTCTCTCTCCTAGAAATAAATAAAAATATTAAAAAAAAAAAGAAAAAATGGACTTAGTTTTAATTATTCTAGAATTGTAGAAATAAGAGGCTTCTTTTATGGTCAACAGGTCTATGTGATTTTAAAAATGAGGAAGTAGAAACAGATTAAGTGATTTACCTAAGACAACACGGTTAGTAGATGTCAAAACTGAGCCAAGAGCCAGATTTTCCCAACTCAATTCATTTCTCTTTTTCTGGCACTTTGTTGCCCTTCCCCCTACTGCTCAATTGATATGGTTAGCACTCTGTTAAATACAGTGGAAGATATTGGGAAAATATGAAACATAACTTCTTCCTCAAGGATATGATTAAGTACCAAAGAAAATGACATAACGAAGGCCGTAGTGGTGCAGAAAAGGAAAGATCAGAATGATCCTGTGTGAGTGGGTAGTCTCCTCGGGGAAAAGGAGCATGAGATGGGGTTTTGAAGAATGTGTGTGTTTAGGAGAGGTCTTAGGAAAGTTTCCTTTTAGGAAGGAGTTACAGTATAAGTAAGGACGCAGAGATGGGAATGAGTTCATTCTTCCTTTTCTCCCTCCTTCCTTTACATATTAGTTTTCAATAAGCAGATATTTATAACACTATGTACTAGAAACTGGGGAGACAGCAGTACAGTCCTTACACTCAAGTAGCTTAAACCAAGTGACTTTTAGAGAGAAAGGATCTGTTTACAGCACAGAGAAACTGAGAGAAATTTACAAAGATGATGTGATACTCCATTGTGGGGATTCTCAATTGTCTAGCTCATCCCTGTTTAATGCAAATGTGAGTTTCATGTGTAATTTGAAGTTTCTAGTAGGCACATTTAAAGTAAGAAGAAGTAAAAACAAATAAAAGGTGAAATTAATTTTTTTTTTTTACAAATAGTTTATTGTCAAATTAGTTTCCACATAACACCCAGTGCTCATCCCCACAAGTGCCCTCCTCAATGCCCACCCCTCCTCCCCCCACATCCACCAGTCCTCAGTTTTTGTCAGCATTCAAGAGTCTCTCATGGTTTGCCTCTCTCCCTTTCCCCCACCATTTCCGCCCTTCTTCTCCCCCTTGGTCCTCTGTTAAGCTCCTCCTAATCCTCCTATACGTGCACACATATGATATTTGTCCTTCTCTGCCTGACTTATTTCGCTCAGCATCACACCCTCAAGGTCCATCCATGTTGCTACACATGGCCAGATTTCATTGTTTCTCATTGCCATGTAGTATTCCATGGTATAGATAAACCACATCTTCTTGATCCATTCATCTGTTGATGGACACTTAGGCTCTTTCCATGTTTTAGCTATTGTGGAGAGTGCTGCTATGAACATTGGGGTACATGTGCTCCTATGCATTGTATCCCTTGGGTAAATTCCTAGCAGTGCTATTGCTGGGTCATAGGGGAGTTCTATTGTTAGTTTCCTGAGGAACCTCCACACTGTTTTCCAGAGGGGCTGTACCAGTTTACATTCCCACCAACAGTGTAGGAGGGTGCCCGTTTCTCCACATCCTCGCCAGCATCTAGTGTTCTCTGATTGGCTCATTTTAGCCACTCTGACTGGCGTGAGGTGGTATCTCAGTGTGGTTTTGATTTGTATTTCCCTGATGAGCGATGCTGAGCATCGTTTCATGTGTCTGTTGGCCATCTGGATGTCCTCTTTGGAGAAGTGTCTGTTCATATCTTCTGCCCATTTCTTCACTGGGTTGTTTGTTTTTCGGGCATGTAGTTTGGTGAGTTCCTTATAGATTCTGGATATTAACCCTTTATCTGATATGTCATTTGCAACTATCTTTTCCCATTCCGTTGGTTGCCTATTAATTTTCTGGGTTGTTTCCTTGGCTGTGCAGAAGCTTTTAATCTTGATGAGGTCCCAACAGTTTATTTTTGCTCTTGATTCCCTTGCTTTTGGGGATGTGTCAAGTAAGAAGTTGCTGCGATGGAGGTCAAGGAGGTTGTTTCCTGCTTTCTCCTCTAGGGTGTTGATAGTTTCCTGTCTCACGTTCAGGTCCTTTATCCATTTTGAGTTTATTTTTGTGCATGGTGTGAGAAAATGATCTAGTTTCATTCTTCTGCATGTTGCTGTCCAGTTCTCCCAACACCATCTGTTAAAAAGGCTGTCTTTTTTCCATCGGATATTCTTTCCTGCTTTGTCAAAGATTAGTTGGCTGTATACTTTTGGGTCCACTTCTGAGTTCTCAATTCTGTTCCATTGGTCTATGTGTCTGTTTTTGTGCCAATACCATACTGTCTTGATGATGACAGCTTTGTAGTAGAGGCTAAAGTCTGGGATGATGATCCCTCCCGTTTTGGTTTTATTTTTCAGGATTACTTTGGCTATTCGGGGTCTTTTGTGGTTCCATACAAATTTTTGGATAGTTTGTTCTAGTTTTGAGAAGTATGCTGGTGCAATTTGGATTGGAATTGCATTGAATGTGTAGAGTGCTTTAGGTAGTAATGACATCTTAACTATATTTATTCTTCCTAACCATGAGCATGGAATGTTTTTCCATTTCTTTGTGTCTTCTTCAATTTCCTTCATAAGTTTTCTATAGTTTTCATCATACAGATCTCTTGTATCCTTGGTTAGGTTTATTCCGAGGTATTTTATGGCTTTTTGTGCAATTGTGAATGGGATCAGTTTCTTGATTTCTCTTTCTGTTGCTTCATTGTTGGTGTATAAAAATGCAACCGATTTCTGTACGTTGATTTTGTACCCTGCAACTTGGCTGAATTCTTGGATCAGTTCTAGTAGGCTTCTGGTGGAGTCTGTCGGGTTTTCTATGTAGAGTATCATGTCATCTGCGAAGAGTGAAAGTTTGACTTCCTCTTTGCCAATTCTGATGCCTTTGATTTCCTTTTGGTGTCTGATGGCTGATGCTAGGACTTCCAGCACTATGTTAAACAGCAGTGGTGAGAGTGGGCATCCCTGTCGTGTTCCTGATCTCAGGGGGAAAGCTCTGAGTTTTTCCCCGTTGAGGATGATGTTCGCTGAAGGCTTCTCATAGATGGCTTTGATGATGTTTAAGTAGGTTCCTTCTATCCCAACTTTCTCGAGAGTCTTTATTAAGAAGGGATGCTGTATTTTGTCAAATGCTTTTTCTGCATCTATTGACAGGATCATATGGTTTTTATCTTTTCTTTTATTGATATGATGTATCACATTGATTGATTTGCGAATGTTGAACCAGCCCTGTAACCCAGGAATGAATCCCACTTGATCTTGGTGGATGATCCTTTTGATATGCTGCTGGATTCGATTTGCAAGGATCTTGTTGAGAATTTTTGCATCCGTATTCATCAAGGATATTGGCCTGTAGTTCTCTTTTTTTGCTGGATCTCTGTCTGGCTTGGGAATCAGTGTGATGCTGGCTTCATAAAATGAGTCCGGAGTTTTCCTTCGCTTTCTATTTTTTGGAATAGCTTGAGAAGAATTGGGATTAATTCTGTTTTAAATGTCTGGTAGAATTCCCCAGGGAAGCCATCAGGTCCAGGGCTCTTATTTGTTGGGAGATTTTTGATCACTGATTCAATTTCTTCACTCGTTATGGGTCTGTTCAGGTTTTCTATTTCTTCCCGTGTGAATTTTGGTAGTGAGTGTGTGTTTAGGAATTTGTCCATTTCTTCTAAGTTGTCCAATTTGTTGGCATATAGTTTTTCATAGTATTCCCTGATAATTGCTTGTATTTCTGAGGGGTTGGTTGTAATAAGTCCATTTTCATTCATAATTTTGTCTATTTGGGTGCTCTCTCTTTTCTTTTGGATAAGTCTGGCTAGAGGTTTGTCTATTTTGTTTACCTTTTCAAAAAACCAACTCTTGGTTTCATTGATCTGTTCAATTGTTTCTTTGGTCTCTATGTTGTTTATTTCTGCTCTAATTTTTACTATTTCTCTTCTTCTACTGGGTTTAGGGCGTTCTTGTTGCTCTGCCTCTAGTTCCTTTAGGTGAGCTGTCAGATTTTGGACTTGCGCTTTTTCTAATCTCTTGAAATAGGCCTGGAGAGCAATGTACTTTCCTCTTAGGACTGCCTTGGCCGCATCCCATAGATTTTGAATTGTTGTGTTTTCATTTTCATTTGTTTCCATATATTTTTTAATTTCATCTCTAATTGCCTGATTGGCCCATTCATTCTTTAGAAGGGTGTTCTTTAACCTCCATGTTTTTGGAAGTTTTCCAGACTTCTTCCTGTAATGGATTTCAAGTTTCAAAGCATTGTGATCTGACAGTGTGCATGGTATGATCTCTATTCTTTTATATTTATTGAGGGCTGCTTTATGTCCCAGTATGTGATCTATCTTGGAGAATGTGCCATGCGCACTTGAGAAGAAAGTAAATTCCCTGGCCTCAGGATGTAAAGTTCTAAATATATCCGTCAGGTCCATCTGGTCCAATGTATCTTTCAAGTCCATTATTTCTTTAGTGATTTTCTGTCTGGTTGACCTATCCATTGCTGTAAGTGGAGTATTAAAGTCCCCTGCTATTAGCACATTCTTATCTATAAGCTTGTTTCTGTTTGTGATTAATTGTTTTAGATATTTAGGTGCTCCCATATTCGGTGCGTAGACATTTATGATTGTTAGTTCTTCCTGATGGATGGACCCTGTAATTATTATGTAGTGCCCTTCTTCATCTCTTGTGATTGTCTTTAATTTAAAGTCCAGTTTGTCTGATATAAGTATCGCTACTCCGGCTTTCTTTCGATTTCCTGTAGCATGATATATATTTCTCCATCCCCTTACTTTTAATCTGAAGGTATCTTCCCGTCTAAAATGAGTTTCTTGTAGACAGCATATAGATGGATTTTGTTTTTTAATCCATTCTGCTACCCTATGTCTTTTGATTGGAGCATTCAGCCCATTTACATTCAGTGTTATTATTGAAATATGTGGGTTTAGAGTCTTTGTATCTTTTGTAGGGTTCATGTTTGTGGTGGTGTCTCTGGAATCTTTGTTCCTTGCAACCTTTCCTTCAGAGCACCCCCCTCAGAATTTCTTGTAGGGCTGGCTTCGTGGTGACAAATTCTTTCAATTTCTGTTTGTTTGGAAAGGTTTTTATCTCTCCTTCTATTTTGAATGACAGGCTTGCTGGATAGAGGATTCTTGGCTGCATATTTTTACTGTTCATCACATTGAAGATCTCCTGCCATTCCTTTCTGGCCTGCCACGTTTCAGTAGATAGGTCTGTCACCACTCTGATGGGTTTCCCTTTGTATGTGAGGGCCCTTTTCTCCCTAGCTGCTTTCAAAATTCTCTCTTTGTCCTTGTATTTTGCCATTTTTATGATTATATGTCGTGCAGAAGATCGATTCAAGTTACGTCTGAGAGGAGTCCTCTGAGCCTCTTGTATTTCCACATTGACTTCCTTCCCCAGGTCGGGGAAGTTCTCTGCTATAATTTGTTCCAGGACTCCTTCAGCACCTTTCCCTCTCTCTTCCTCTTCTGGGATTCCTATGATACGGATATTGTTGCATTTTACTGTGTCGCTGAGCTCTCGAATTCTTCTTTCCTGTTCCTGGATCAGTTTGTCTCTTTTTTTGTCAGCTTCTTGTTTTTCTATAATGGTGTCTTCTAAATCACTTATTCTCCTTTCTGCCTCTTCAAGCCGTGCGTTGGAGGACTCTAATTTATTATGGATCTCATTTATCGCATTTTTTAATTCTTCATGCCTATTTTTATTTTCCATTCTGTCTGTAGCCATAGTTTCTTTGATGTCCCCTATGTTTTTTTCAAGCCCTGCTATTAATTTCACCATTATTATTCTAAAATCTTGTTCACTTATGCTGCTGATATCTGTTTTGAGCAGTTCATTAGCTGTCATTTCTTTTTGGAGTTTCTTTGGAGGAGAGCTCTTTCGTTTCGTCATTTTAGTTAGCTTTCCGGCTCTTGTTGGTTTTAAAGACCTGTTATGCTCTCTGTTTCTATGAGCACTGCTATATCCAAGAAACTCTTTGACTTTCCAGGGCCTATCCTTTCAGAGATTGTTTTTTGAATGGTATCCCTCGGTCACTCTTGTTGGGACCTTAGTTATTTTATTTTCCTATTCGTAGTGATATTTGGGACTCTTCACCTTGTGTACTCTAGCTTGTTTCTTGAGGTAGCCCTGGAAAAGAAAACAGACAGACAAACACACAGGGAGCAGGAGCACACAAACGCACAGGCTGATTCAACTAACATGCAAAGTGAGAGGGAAAACGAAAAAGTTAATAGAAAAGACGGAGGAGGGAGGGCGAATAGGGAGCATAAAATACATAAAAGGGTCAAAAAGGGGAAAAGAAAAGGAAAAAAGAAGAAAACCGATGGACAAAGAATGGTTTAAAGCATATACCTGGATTTCCCAGCTACAGTTAAATAGCCGTGTGTATGCAGTGCTGGTTGAAGAGCATAGAGAAAAAGAGAGAAGGCAGGGCGAGACAAGGCAGATTTGGAAATAGAATGAACAGGCAGAAGGGATAAGAAACTTTTTTCAAAGAGGTAAAGGGTAGAATATGGTTGGATAGGTGAGAGAAGGATGCTGGAATTATCCACAGGAACTATATAGTCTAATTACTCCTGAGAGAAATAGCTGAAAAAGTCGGTAGGTGTAGAATTTACATTTACAGAATGGACTTGTTGTGATTGTTTAAGCAAGCTGGCGACAAGAGTTAATCAGGTCAGTGTTTTGGGGAAAAAAGCGAGAAAAGAGAAAGAAGAAGAAAAAAAGAGAAAAGAAAGGGGGAAAAAAAAAGAAAGAAGAAAAAAAAGGGAAAAAAGAAAAAAAAAAGGGAGGAGGGCACCTCTCAGGCAGGGATGGGCGTGGCGTGATCCGATGCCTCAGGCGGGGGTTCTGCCTTGGCGATTGTGGGGAGGAGAGTGACGGTGCTCCAGTCCCTTCTTGAACCCCGCTCTGCAGCTCGCTTTTTTTTTTTTTTTTTTGGCGTGTCAACTCCCCGTTCCGGGGACGCAGCCGAAGTTGGTTGCACTCTTCCACCCAGGCCAGTTCCAATCTCCAAATCCCAGTCCGCGTCCCGCTGAAGTTGCCTTAGTCACAGCTTCCCAGACAACCCCCTCGGGCTATTCCAGGCTCCCTGCTGAGCTCTGGGGGCGGAGTCAGGATCGCTGCTTCCTTCTCTGGGTCGGGCTGGTGCGCATGCGCGGGGGCTTGCCTGCCGGGTCCGCGTAGCCTGAGCCCGCTGGAGTGAGGAAAACCGGGTCTCTCTATGGCTCGTCACCCGAAACACGAACTCACAGGCAAATTTCCCAGTTTTTAGCTCTTTGCCTTCCCTCTCGAGTTCCAGCCAGCCAGGAGCGCAGATGCCCGGTGTCTGCGCGGCGCTTTCAGGGGTCCCAGCTGCCCTGGAGCTACAATGGCGGCAGGCGCGCCCGCGCCGCTTTAAAACCCAACCTCCAGGAGCGGCACAAAGAAGCAGTTTGTGTGCTCAGCCTCCCCCAGGACCAGTTGTCGCGAGGGGACCTGGTGTGCAGGTATTTGGCAAGTACGGTCTTTCTATGCACCGAGCGGAGATTTTTCTGTCTCGGACTCTCTCCTTTTCCCCTCTCACTCCCCGTAGAGGGTAGAGGGGGATCGCCTCCCACCCTGGAGGTTCCGATCCCGGCCCGATTTTACCTTCCCCGGTTCGCACTCACGTTAGAAGGCTTTCTCAGTGGATTCTGCGTCCTTTTTCTCCCAGTCTCTCAGGTTTTGTATGGTTTCCAATGGCTTCAGATCTTTTCTGTGTGATGTATGGGCGCAAGTGCAAGTACGGAGCTCCTTACTTCTCCGCCATCTTGCCCCCCCTCTCGAAATTAATTTTTAAAATATATTTCTTTTGATCATATATCTAGAATATTCAATATAAAAATTACTAATGATATATCTTACATTTTCTCTCTCTCTTTTAACTAGGTCTTTGAAATCTGGTGTGTGTTTTGCACTAACACCATAACTCAATTTGTACTAACCATATTTCAACTATTCTATAACCCCATGTCACTAATGGCTACTGTATTGGGTGGTATAGGCCTAGCTGAATACATACTTAACTTTTAACTTTTTATTTGGATCGAGTTTCAAACTTAGAAAAAGTTGCAAGAATAAAATAATACAAGGAACAGTTAAAAAAATTTTTTTAAGGTTATTTATTTTGAGACAGAGGATAGGGGAGGGGCAGAGAGAGAGGGAGAGAGAGTGAATTCCAAGTAGGTTGTCAGATGTGGGGCTTGAACTCATGAACTGTGAGATCATGACCTGAGCTGAAATCAAGAGTCAGATGCTTAACCTTCTGATCACCCAGGTACCCCTGCCAGAAACATTTTTCTTACTTTCTTCTCTCTTCTCTTTTTCTCTGTGTCTTTTCTCTCTCTCTCTCTCTCTCTCTCTCTCTCTTTTGAGGACCAGTTATTTTTACCTCTGAATACTTCAGTGAAGAATAGGGATATTTGTTTACATAACCACAGTATAGTTGCCAACTTCGTAAATTTACTTTGGTTCAGTTACTGTCTATATCCAGTTTTGGCAATTGATCTGATATGTTTTTTGTAACATTTTGCCCTCACCAGTTGAGGGTCCAGTTAGGATTAGGTATTTGGCTGTCATATTGCTACAGTTTCTTTTTATCTGGAACATTTCCACACTATTTGTATTTATGCAGAGTACAGGTCCCCTCCTGCTTTTTCCCCCCACACTGTTCTTCATGTTATGTTTATGTGATATTTTCTTGTGATTAGATTGAGATTATGCATTCTTGGCCAGAACGTTGCCTAGAAGATGTTGCTTCACATCTACAGGCCCAGGGTATCTTTCTGTCCTTCATAGGTGCTGTTAGATTTGATTACCTTGTCAAAGGTCAATGTGTAGCCCGTTTTGGATTGTATAATACTATTTTTTCTTCTTTTGCAGTAAATAGGCATCTCCGTATAAGACTATGCAAATACCTTGCACCTTATCAAAAGTTTTCCTTAAATTTAGTGTCCATTGTTCATTCTTCGTTGTTCATTGCCTGTCTAGCCTTCACCATAATGACTGCCAGAATGATGATTTTCCCACTCTGACATTTCCTTCGCCTTCACCATTTGGTCATTGGCTTTCCTGTTCCTCCTTCCCTCTCTCCCTATTTCCTCCCTGTCAGTTTCCTTTTTTTCTTTACTAATTTCAGTTTTTAAAAATGGTTTGTAAGTGGTGAGTTATTTTAATTATTTTGGTGCTCTTATTGTGTCAGATTTGAACACTGGGAGCCCTGTTAGGGCAGCCCCTGTGTCCTTAACAGTTTCCAATAATTTTTTTTAAAGCTCTTTCTTACTTTCTGGTATAACAGTGTGTTTTAGCTCATCCATTACTCTTTCCTAAACCTGAAATTAGCCATTTCTCTGAGGAGCCCCATTTCTTTTAGTAGGGATTGTTATTAGAGACCCAGATCTGGGGTAGCTTTCCTTCTTGTTTATTTCAGCAGACATATTTGACATTTTGAACTTTATTCTGTAGGCATTATGAAATCGATAAGATTTTATTAAGCAGGAAGGTGCCTGGCTGGCTCAGTTGGAAGAGCATGTAATACTTGAACTTGGGGTTGTGAGTTTGAGCCTATGTTGGGTGTAGAGATTACTTAAAAATAAAATCTTAAAAAAAAAAAGGTTTTATTAAGCAGTAAAAAATATTTGGTATGCAGAAGAGGCAAAATTTTCCTCTACCTTCTTTGGGTGTCTGGCTGGGCCTAAGAATTTAACTGACATAAGACAGATTAACAGGAGAAAACCATGCAAGTTTTATTAAATTTTTACATGTGTATGAGAGGATTCACAAGAGTATGAGGACGCAAAGAAGTGACCAGAACAGGCATTTATACCTTTTAGACGAAGAAACAGTACATTCGCGAAGAACTGACAAGACAGAGGGGTTTGGGTTAGGGGTAGTAAATGGTGAAGAAGTAGCCAAGAAGATAAGGGTTAGTTTAACAAGGTTTGTTTATGCAGATTTCTCAGCCCCAAATTCTCTGTGTCTCCTGATGAGAATATCTTTTTTCCTCCTATTACAGCGAGGATGCCTTTCAGATGAGAGTTTTATCTCTTGCTTTCAAGAAGAAAAAAGAGGGCCAGAGTGTTCTTACACCTGCTGTGTTAGTGCCTTTAATTAAAGATAACCACTCTGCTAAAGTGGCAGATTTTGAAAGGACATTCTGGCTTTCTTCAGGCACAAAGTTGGAGTTAAAAAGTTGTTGAACAAATATCGAAAGGAATGTTTTAGGGAAAATTAATTTGTCAGTGTTGCATATGATGTATTAAAACTACAAGAGAGTATAGGTAGAGATGAGATATGAGAGATTTTGATATTTTAGGCACTAAGAAATTATAATTTGCATTAGAATGACGACAGTGCATGCATAGGGAAGACCTTCGGAACATACCTCTTCCTCACATGTCTAGTATGGGGCCACTGTGTGCTGTGGACACTGATGAGTAAAAGAGACGTGAACCGCTGTGGAGCTTGGTGTAAGAGGAACTGTCCAAAAATCCTATAGCTGTATGGCCGTGTGGGGGGCGTCTTAGGAAGGAAAAGCACAGGGAGCCCCAAGAGCATCCAGCAAGAGGGACCTGATCTCAACTGAGATGTTAGGGAAGCCTTCCTAGATTGGTTACACATTTCAGTTTGATGCAGTTACTACTAATTTATTAAACAAATTTTAAAAAGTGGGATTATAGTCTCTCTGTGTCGGTTTATTTTCAGTGAGTTAAGAATAGAGATTGAGATAGAAAAGACAGAAAAGAACCAGGCCTCGAACAAAGTTTTCTCTTCTTATACTGATGGTCTTTTGCTTGAGCTAAAGAGACAGTGTAATTAGTGGTTAATAGTGTGAACTCTGGAGCCAGACGGTCTAGGGTGATATTTGTTTCCCATTTACTAGCTGAGTAGCTTTGGGCAAGTTACTTGATTTCTCTGTCTCCTTAATATTATTATTATTATTATTAAGCCTCCAACCTCAGTTTTGACTCAGGTCATGATCTCACAGTTTGTGAGTTCAAACCCCACATTAGGCTCTGGGCTGACATTGCAGAACCTGCTTGGGATTCTCTCTCCTTCTCCTTCTCCCTCTCTCTCTCCCCTTGACCTTTCTTGCTCACCTGTGCTCTCTCTCTCTCTCTCAAAATAAATAAATAAAAACTTAAAAAACCCCAAAGTAATGTGTTAAGTGTTAATTGATACACAGAGGAAGAGTTTGTGAGCACAAAAGAAAGAGTAATTCTATGAGGGGAGGGGTGGGTGGAGACCAGGAGTGGAGGCTGTTGAAGGAAGGCCTCCATGAGGCTGGCGGTGACAGGCAAAGAGGAGCAAGGGAGAGAAGCCACCTTCAGAGACAGGGACCAAGCAAATGCAAGAGCATGAAGCAGCTGAGCACAGCATTAGGGGAATTGTGAATTTTTCTGTATGTGGATGGGGGTAGTTACAAAGAGGAGACTGGAAAGGGTTTTGGACGATATACCATAGATGAGAAAGAGCCATGGAAAGTTTTTAAATGATGGAATCTGCAGTAAGGAAAACCCTCCAAGAATTTTTTTCCCAGGTAAAAAATTGGGTAAATTATCCCTTCATTCCTCTGCAGAAGTGCTGCGTTCTGCTCACAGTGTCCTACCGTCACTTGTAGTCCTCTCATCAGTTCAGATGACACTGGGACTTACTTGCTTGCCTTTTTTTTTTTTCCTTCTCCCCAAACATCCCCTCCTAATTAGGAGAACAGGCTTTTGGTGATAGACCGTCATTTAAGCCCTGGGCTCCTCTACTCATGAAGGTGAGATCTCATACAAAATTTCAGGCTCTCTGAAACCCAGTTGCTTTATCTGCAAATGGAGATTATGTACCTCACAGTGTGTGGAAGGATTAAATGAAATAATGTTCGTGAAACACTTACCACAGTATCTAGCATTCAGCACACATATAGTATATAGTAGCTATTACACTTCAGATCTCTAGAAAAATTTTTACTTTATTTATTTATTTATTTGGTCATTTGTTCACTTGACTATTTGTCTACTCGGCTTGAGCTCTCATATGGTGGGGATTTTGTTTTCTTTTTTTAGTGGGTAGGATCTAAGTTAGTGTTTGATGTTTGGGTGGTTTGTCACTAATATATGCTGACTACTTGGTGGCTGTGTAGAGGGGGTGGCTACCTTAGGGGAGAGACTGGCTAGAAAATAATAACTTTTTAGTTCCTAAAATTGTACATTAGAATCATTTGGAATTCTTATCCAAATTCTTCCATTGAATCAGAATTTCTGGATCTCTAGTTTTCAGTTCAGGAGATGATTAAAGCTTGAATTTAGACAATGGCTTTGGGGATAGAGAAAGAATAGAATGATTTTTTAGAAAAATTAAGGTGTAAAATTGATAGGGTTTTTGGACTTGTGAGTAGTTTGGGTAGCTGAGAGGATGATGGAATGGACTAAGGTAAAGAGTAGAGGAGGAAGAAGAGCAGGTTTGGGGAGGAAGATGAATGTGAACTAGAGTTGTGGCCATCACAGTGGAGATGTTTGCGAGGCAGGTGGAAATATAGGTCCAGAGCTCAGGAAATAAGTGGAGGCAAGCATTAGATATGTACAGATGTAGAGAAGTCAAGTCAAATAAGGACTGACAGGTGTCCACTGAATGGAACAGTTGAGTCATACCTTGTTCAGTTTCAGGAGAGTCATAGGGATAAATTGGGAAGTAAGGAAGTAGAAGCAGGGAGCACAGACTGCTTCCTGAGGATTATGGAGTGGAGGAAGCAGAAACTAATTAAATATTAAACACATGAGTGAAATTTGCCATCCTTAGGCCACATTCTAATAAATGATTTTTATTTTATTTTAAAGTTTATTTATTTTGAGAGAGAGAAAGAGAAAGCACAAGTTGGGGAGGGGGGGCGAGAGGGCAGAGAGAGGAAGAGTGAGAGAATACCAAGCAGGCTCCACACTGTCAGCGTGGAGCCTGATGTATAGCTCGATGGCTCAAACCCATCCACTGTGAGATCATGACCTAAGCCAAAGTCAGACGCTTAACCAACAGAGCCACGCAGGCGCCCCCAGATGATTTTTATTTTCAAGGATTCTAAACTTCCTCAAATCAGTTTAAGTTGAGAGGGGGATTTATTGTAACAAAATTTCAAAGTGATCCATGAATAAGAATTGCTGTACAGTTGGGTCTGAAGAGAATGGTGTCAGGGACAGAGGCAGTTTTTCTCTTTGTTTCACTCTTTCATGGACCACTGGCATCTTTGTGTCTCTTTGTCCATCCTCATTGCTGCTTACTCAGTATGCTCAAGATCCCAAATGGTCATCTGACCACACAGTTCTATTTACTTTTCACCTTAAGTTTAGTGTAGCCAACCTACTTAATGTCTCAATTCCCAAAATCCAAGAGAAGACTGAAATGCCCTCTGCGTCTTTTCTTGTTGGGTCACGCATAGGTTTCTGGCCGGCCAACCAAAGGTGTTCATTGATAGTTTCGTCAACTGAGGTTGGAAGTAGAGTTAGCCATGTGATACTTAGGACTCTTGCTTCTGAGAGTGGTACCATTAAACACACATTTTACACATCATCTTCTAGAAATAAGCTTTACCATGGCTCTGAGATAGTGGTAATAGTTATGATTAAGTTCATTGGTTCTAGGAATAAAGCATCCATCAGGTTAGCTCAAAAATAACACAGTAGTGGTTATAAGGATGCCCTTGGCAATAAGAAAGATGGAATTTCATGGAATTTCAAAACCGAACATTTAATATGGTGCTGAGCCTCTCAGACATTTTCACTGGAAGGCTTTGAAGGCTCTAAGGCAGTGCTGTTTGGAACTTCCATGACAGGCCTTTATAGATTTTCACTTTATTTTATTTTATTTTTTTAAAATTTTTTATTTATTTTCTGAGAGAGATAGAGACAGTGTGAGCAGGGGAGGGTCAGAGAGTGAGGGAGACACAGAAACTGAAGCAGGCTCCAGGCTCTGAGCCGGCTGTAAGCACAGAGCCCGACGTGGGGCTCAAACCCACGAACCGTGAGATCATGACCTGAGCCGAAGTCGGACGCTTACCCAACTGAGCCACCCAGGCACCCCTAGATTTTCACTTTAGAAGTGAGCTGTTAATGGACTCAGTGACTCTTCATGTATTTGTGTCCTCTGTATACTTTTGTTTATGCTCTCAGCTGATTTTCTTACCCTCTATTCTGGTCTTTTTCTTCATGGCTTCTGCATACTCAGAATCTATGGTCTTTTAAAACTTTAGCTGGGTTACAGCTTCGATTGGCTGAAGTCTTTCATTCACTCCTATTATACGTTATGACTACACTGTTTATCCGTTTAGTGCCATTTTTTGTGGCTAATTGATCACTTCTCTTCATGGTTCCAGGCCTAATTAAGCATGGAACTCAGCAGTAGTTCATTCTTGGTATTGGGATCCTTTTTTTCTTTTTTGCCACTGGGCCATGTTATTGGTTGCTAGGTAGCTTGTGAGTATCTGCTGTTTGGTCCAGGTGATCACATCTTTTGTCGGTAGATGTGGGGTCATAGAACCTGGCTGTCTTGGACTGTGTTCTCAACCTGGGCTATGGTAGGATAGTTTACTTTAGGATAGAATCATGGCCATTGCCTGCACTGTGATTGGTTGACATATTTAATACAATAACATGAATAATTTAGTTGCATTGACATCTGTTTAAATGTTGCATGGACTGTAGCAGTAGTTGAAATTTAAAACTACTCTTCCCCCCCTTGTTTCAGTTTTAATATCAGACTATGGCTAAGTTTTACATAAATATGCTAATAAAAAAGTTTTTAGAGTTTCAGTGATACTTTATTGGCTAAATAATATTTGGAAAATGTTTTAAGATTCTATGCCAAAATACATTGTCATGTGAGGTGGATTAAGTGGTAAATCATATTGAGTCAGATCTCTGATAAGGAAGTATGAATTTATTTTCTCCTGTGAGACATTTTTGATACATAACCTCATATCTACTTGCAGCTTTTAAATATTTTAAGCAGTGATCTAATTTTAGAATAAAAATATTTAAAAATAATAAATATGTTTCCAGTTATGAAAATAAACCATTTATATCATAGAAGTTTGAGTAGATCAGAAAAGGAAAATTGAGAAGAAGCAACAGTGCTATAGCATTCTGGATGGTTTAACACTAACAGCACAAGCTTTGAAGTCAGATGGAGTCCCAGCTTTGTGCCTTATTACAGTAAAAATTTTTTTTATATTTATTTTTGAGAGAGAGAGAGAGAGCACGTGAGGGGCAGAGAGAGAAAGAGGGAGACAGAGAATCTGAAGCAAGCTCCAGGCTCTGAGCTGTCAGCACAGAGCCTGACCTGGGACTTGAACTTGCCAACTGTGAGATCATGACCTGACCCAAAGTTGGACTCTTAACTGACTGAACCACCCAGGCGCCCCAGTGCACCATTACATTTGTAATCTTAGCTGACAATTTATTCAGCTTTCTTTAACTGTATTTCCCCCTTTGGCTAAATGGGAACAATCCCTTTGACTTTATTCAAAGGACTGTTAAAAGCATGAGGTGATACAGTGTAGACAGAGTGCTTGGCATTATGCCTGTCATAGAGGTTATATGTTAGCTGTTGTTTAATAGAAAGAATATTTCATTTAGCAGACTACCAATGGACATTTCTTTAACTAGTATAGAACTGAAGTTTCTTACTTGGCATGGTTTTAAAAATGCAAATGATCTAGAAGACATGGAGACTCAGAGATTTACACTAAGATTCATGGGTTATTTTGATTTTGTTAAAATTTTTGAGTTTTTTTTTAATTTTTTATTATTTTTTAAAGAGTTTATTGTCAAGTTTTTTTTTTACTTTTTTGTTTTGTTTTATTTTTTATTTTTAGAAATAGTTTGAGTTTGCTAAATTTTTGAGTGTAAAGCACTAGGACGAGTAGAGAGATCATTGAATTTGAATCAGAAGACTTGAGTTCATGTTGTGTCTCTGCAATCAGTGTGATCTTAGGCAAATCATTTGTGTTTCTCTTGGCTTCACTTTCTTTATCTGTCCACTGAGGGCATCACCTAGGCAATTTCTAAAGTGCTTTTCAGGGTAAGCCTGCTATTTGAAAATCAAAAGAGTACCAAGGTTTTGAGTCCGCAGATCATTTTCAGCCCTAAGATAGCATTTTAAGTGTTATATAACAAATCCAAATAACTTTTAACCTGTATTCTAGCATCCTTGCTGAGAGGAAACTGTCTTTAGAGCAAGAATTCAGTAAAATTTGATAGCTCATGTAAGGTTACTGTCACATGTAGCAGTTTCCAGAAGATAGTAGGTCCCCTTCTCTGCTGAGATCTTCTTCGCCCCCAGTGTGTAGCTCTTTATGGGTATCTCAGATGCAAGTAAGGTACGTTTATTGCAGTAGATTCTTTGATGCAGCCCCTAGATCTTCCTTCAGGTCGGAGTCACATTCCCCTAGCTGCCTGGAGTCATGGCTGCTGATGACTCTTGGCTGCGTCCTTTTCTGGGTGTTGCCCTGACAGAAAGAAGCTGCCTGATTCAAGATTATGTCCCTTTCCTGGAAGCAACCTGTACTTTATTACTGGTTGATGTGGAGAATACAGAGAGCCATCCTCTTGCCGTGGTTAGGGATCTGTGGAGGGCCATCCAGCTTCAGGACTCTTGCTGGGATTAACTAAGGCTACTGTGGCAGTTGTGCTACTGGTTAGTACAGTTCGTCTTCTCCCTCTGCCCAGTCGTGTTGTCCTGTGCCCACACAGGTGTTCTTGGGAGCACCGCCCAGTAAAACTGCTTGCAGTTTTCAGAGTCTCAGAGTCTGTTTCCGTGGGAACCCAAATTACGAGTCATCTGCTATTTGGATAGTCTTTCTTAGAGATTTTTGTATCATGAAAGATGATTATATTCAAGATAGATTTTAATTTTATTATCTTTGTGTTCTCCTTCTTTGAAACTGATACTCTATATATCTCTTAGAAAAGGAATCTGTAGTCAGTAGATTAGAGTTCGTTAGGTTCTCAAGTACTGTGCAGGATCATTTGCTGGAACTTTGAGCGTGGCACACTGAGGCTCTGTTCAGGAGCTTTTATTATCAGCACCATTCTCAGTCCCCTCAACAGATTTTAAGACTTAAAAAATGAAAAGTGGCTTTAAAAAAGTTGTTTTTTACTATTTATTTTTGAGAGAAAGAGACAGAGTGTGAGTGGGAGAAGGGCAGAGAAAGAGAGAGGGAGACAAAGAATCTGAAGCAGGCTCCAGGCTCTGCACTGTCAGCACATAGTCTGATGCTGGACTTGAACTCACGAACTGTGAGATCATGAGCTGAGCCAAAGTCGGACACTTAACCACCTAAGTTACCTAGGAGCCCTGAAAAGTGGTGTCTTCTTAAAACTAGATTATGAGCCCTTATTTTGGTATATTTTTGTGTCTGTCTATCCATATTTGTTGAATCAAAACACCTGATACTCTAAATTTGCTTCAAATATGTAGCTCAATTTTAATTATATGTTAGCTATTTTTAAAATGTTAAATATTAAATACTTTTACTCTTTTACTTAATATTGACTTAATTGTATGATGTCTATAAGCCCAATTTAGTTACTAATAACTTATCTGTAATTAGTTTTAATAGTCTCAGTCTCTTACTGATTCGGCTTCTTTTTTTTTTTTTTGACTTGGCTGCTTTTGAGAGATAAATTACTTTCACATAACCCTTAATAACTGGTAAATGTTTTAGAGTTTTCAAAATGTCCATGAGAAAGCAAAGTATATATAAAGATTGGAAATATAGTTGTTTCTGTGGACATGATTTTTTTTCCTGTTTATTTTGAGAGAGAGAAAGAGAGAAGGAGCACAGGGAAGGAAGAGAGAGAGAGAGAGAGAGAGAGAGAGAGAGAGAGAGAATCCCAAACAGGCTCCTTGCTGTCAGCACAGAGCCCGACATGGGCATTGATCTGATGAACCATGAGATCGTAACCTGAACCAAAAAGGAGTTGGAAGCTTAACTGACTGAGCCACCCAGGCACCCTTAGACATGCTTTTAAATTAGCCACTTTAGGACTCAAATGAATCATGGAATGAACTGGAAGGATCCATGATCTTGTCCTGTCCTTGTAATTCTTAATTGAAGAAGTTGAGATTAGAGAAATTGTCTTGATGGGGATCAGATTGGACTAAGAAATATTTTGGTTGTAGAGAGAATATTGAATTGGGACCTGGGAAACCCGTTTTAATTACAACTTTACCATTACCAGAGTGATGTCAAGTAAACTTAGATTCTAGGGCTTAGTTTCGTCATCTATGAAGTGATACAATTGGAACATAATTTCTGAGATGCTTTCCAACTTTTAAACTTTGATTCTAGTCTTAGTAATGATATGAATGACTACAATGTACAGTATATCTACCAAATGCTAGGCACTGGTTTAAACATTTTAAGTGTATTATTTCATGTAATTCTTAAAACAGTTCTGTGAGGCTAACATTATTAGTTCCACTTTACAAATGGGAATTTGGGGCTTAGAGAAGTTAAATAAATTCACAAAGCTTCTAAGTGGGTAAATCGGAATGAATACAGGTCTGTGAGACTCCAACTTCTGTATTCTTGAATCACTGTTCCTAGATTTAGGTGGACTTTTGCTTTTGGAACATTTAACAGGCCCTGCTGAAATAGGAGCCAGTTGCATTAAGTAAGGATTTGATTCTGACCCCCTTCTCTGGCATAGCATAAGACTGTGTGTCAGTAGGTTCGCCAGGAAAGACTCAGGATGCAGAAGTATATTGTGTGTTAGCACTTGGGAAATTTTGGAGAGGGTTGAAATTAGATACAACGGGAGATAGCCTTTTAGAAGCCACTTTGAAAGACAAATTGAATAGATTGCACTCAATTTAGCATTAATAATTTAACAACATGAGTGATTGTGTTTGCTTACTCATTAAAGTTGTAGGATGGCTCTAGGTTAGGTGGAATTGCTCACGTTTCAGAAAATAGGAATTGTTCTCAGTTGAAAGCTGATGTAAATCAGTTAGTTAAATGTGGTATATTGGCAAAGAAGCTTGCTATTTTAAAATTTTATTTATTTATTTATCTTAAGTAATCTCTCCACCCAACGGGGGCTTGAACTCATGACCCCAAGATTAAGTCACACTCTCTATACTGATTAAGCCAGCCGGATGTCTCAAACAGCTTACTATTATTGTATGTGGTTGTGTGACGGGTTGAGAATCATCTGTGGAGTTATTGGTACCATAAGTTTTCTAGGTCATGTTACTACAAAAGTCTGAGTAAGCTTTCTCCTTCAGGATTTAATATGGATCAGGATATATTCTGTTTTAAGAAGTAAGAGAAATAAGAAGGAACTCTCAGGACAAAAAAAGTAATTAGCAAAAATGAATTATGAGACAAGTTTAAAGGTATTAGAATTACAATGGAGATTAGAATGAAGAGTACTAGTGACCATTTTCAAGGTTGAAGATTTAGAGCAAGCGGGAAGGACTTAAAGAGACAAATTTTACATGAAATTTGAGGACGACAGCCAGGACTTAGAATTAGGAGTACAACAGGTATAAAATGAAAAGTGAAAGTTCCCCTCCTTAGTAATCATCAGTAATAGTTTCTTTGTATTTTTCTACAATTTTCTGATGCATATATCCATTAATATTATACAAATATGATCATAGTCTTCATATTGGGTTTGAATTTTTTTCTCTTAATATAGTTTGGAGATCTTTAAGTACCAGCACTTTCAGAACTACTTGTATTATTTGTTTTTAATAACTACATTATATTCTGTGGGTTATCAAAATTTCACTAGTCCCCTGTTGAAAGACATTTAGTTTTGTTTCCAGATTTGCTATTGTAAACAGTACTGCAGGGAACATGCTTGTATGTATATAGGTTGTACTTTTGTGAGCTTGTCCACTGAGCGATTGCCTAGCACTGAGTCAGAGCATGTACTTATTTTGCATTTAGTTATACTCCCACGAACAATGTATGAGAGAGAGGCATCCTTTCCACCAGTGACTGTTGGCAAGAGTAAAAACATTGTGATTTTACTCAAATACCGTGAAAACCAAATTGACTTTTTAACTTAAATAGTTAAAAAAGAAAAGATGGAAAACAGAATGCTGTAAATTTGGGCTAGGTACATTAATCCTTTTTTTTTTTTTTTAATATTTTTTATTTCTAGGAGAGAGAGAGACAGTGTGAGCAGGGGAGGGTCAGAGAGAGAGGGAGTCACAGACCGAAACAGGCTCCAGGCTCTGAGCTGGCAGTCAGCACAGAGCCCGACCTGGGGCTCGAACCCACAAACCGCGAGATCATGACCTAAGCGAAAGTCGGACGCTTAACCGACTAAGCCACCCAGGCGCCCACGTTAATCCTTTTTTAATGTGTGAAAACTATTGGGTGTCCATTAAATTTAGGTGGACACTTCTATTATGTTCTTACTAAGAATTGTGGTGACTACCTCATTCTATATGGGGTTCCCAGCCTCAGAAAAGATCCTTTTCTCTTTTGTGGAGAAGATACCACATTGCGTCTACTGTATCTAATGTTGTCTACTCCATAATAAGCCATCTCCAAATTTTGACTTAAAATAGCCACTATTTTATTTGCTCTCGATTTTGTGGATCAGAAATTTGGGCCAGGCTTGGCTGAGCGGTTCTTCTGCTGGACTCTATTGAAGTTACCCGTATAGTGGGAGTTCTTTGTCAATTTGATTGGGAGGGATAGTCTTAAGGTACTCTCATTGGGCTGATTGTGTGCATTGGGCCACATAAGTCTAAGGCTAGCCTGGGCTTATATGGTAGTAGAAGAATTTCCATCAGTAAGAGAGCAAATCCCACTGTGCAAGCACTTTTCAAGTCTCTGCTTGTATTTCATTTGCTACTCCACCAGTAGCCAAGGCAAGTCTCATGGCCAGTCCAGAGCCATGTGAGAGAGGATTATACTAGAGAATTACAGGGGTATTAAAACATAGGTGTGATTCATTGAAGATTATTATTATAACAATTTAACACAGACATCACTTCTTCCTTATATTATGAATAAGTGTTACAAGAGAAATATAAATGAGAGACATGATAGGATTTAAAGGACAGAAAGATTTATCTGAAGGTGGAGATTCAGGAAAGGTTTTATGTCAGATTGAAAAGACTAAATTTATCAACTCTTGCAATGTGGTAATTTTTTTCTGTAAACTTTCAACACCATGCAGGGCTATGTGGTTACCATGAATTTTAGTGCATGCTGGAAGGGCAGGGTAAATGCTTAATTCTTTTTCTTTAATTACTAATTTTCAGAATAAGAGTTCATTCTCTAGCAGTGATGAACGAGCCTTGCTTATTTGTCTTTTGACTTCTGTCCTTGGAAAAAGAGAAGTCATGGATTTTTAAATATATTTTATGAACTTATGGATTTGTATATATTTAGTTGGTTTCAATCAAAGTCAGGGGGATTTTTTTTTTTAACGTTTATTCATTTATTTTGAGGGAAAGAGGGGGAAAAAAAGCACAAGTCGGGGAAAGGCAGAGAGAGGGAGAGAGCGTATTCCAAGCTGGCTCTGCAGTGTCAGTGCACAGGCCAATGTGGGCCTTGAACCACAAACCTTGAGATCAGAACCTGAGCCAAAGTTCTGCACTTTACCGGCTGAGCCACCCGGGTGCCCCATTCAGTGGGATTTTTTGATGTGCAAATTGCCCCAGTTTTAGCTAGCAGAAGTGCCTTCAAAGTGACTTGTCATTTGGACAGGACCCTATTAGTGTTTGTTAGCTTGTTTGCTTTTGGCACAACAGTGTGTCCCAGGTTCATCTTGTAACATTTCTCCTCCAGGCTGAAATTAGCCATTTCTCTAAAAAGCCCGGCTCCTTTCACTGGAGAATGCTATTTAGATATAGCTGTTTGGGCACTTAGGGTGCTCATTGCTTCTGGGCTGTCATTGCTTTTAAGCTTTTAAGTGCTAAGAACTAGTGTGTGTGTGTGTGTGTGTGTGTGTGTGTGTGTGTGTGTGTGTGTACAAAAGTGTATAATATGTATATAATGAGACATGTATATACTAGTATGTAATATATAGTATAGTGTGTACATAATATATATTTATGTCCACATATATGTCAAAACAAAACATGAGTTCAAATTTAAAATTATAAATTGGTTTTTACTATGCATATATATCTTTTTTGTCTTCTACTGAGTATCTTGGTTCTTAACAGTAACAGTTACTTTTTCCTAAAAATTGATAAATACCTTTAAAATAACAATACTAATATTACTATTAATAAGATTACTGAATGAATTTTACTGTTTTTTAAAAACAGTTATCTTTTTCCTTAATCTATATCTCATTAAGTCTGTGTAATCAAAACACCGTGTTCTTAAATCACTTGAAATAATTATTTAAAAAAAATTTGCTTTTAATCTTTATTTTTGAGAGAGAGAGAGTGTGCGAACAGAGGAGTGATAGAGAGGGAGACAGAGAATCTGAAGCAGGCTCCAGGCTCTGAGCTCTCAGCACTTAAACTCATGAACCGCAAGATCATGACCTGAGCCAAAGGTGGATGCTTAACTGACTCGCCCCAATAATTATATGTGGTTGGTTTTACCACCAACTTGAGATTCATTAGGTTTTTAAAAAATGACAAAAAATTTACTATTTTACCATTTTAAAACATATAATTCTGTGGCATTAAGTACATTCATATTTTTGTGCACTCATCAGAACTATCTGTCTCTAGAATGTTTCATCATTCCAAACTGAAACTCTGTACCATTCAACAGTAGCTCCTTATTTCCCCTACCTCCTAGCCTCTGGTAAAGACTGTTTTACTTTCTGTCTCTATGGATTTGGTTATTCTAGATATCTCATATGAATGGAGCTATACATACTAGTCCCCCTGTGTCTGGCATATTTCACTTAGCCTAAAGTCTGTCTTCCTAGGTTTATCAGTACTGTATATAGCATGTATTAGAATTTCCTTCCTTTTAAAGTCTGGATAATAGTCCGTTGTTATACATATACCACATTTTATTTTTCCATTTCCCCATCAGTGAACATTGGATTGTTTCCAACTTTTAGCCATTGTGAATAATGCTGTGAACATTGGTGTACAAATTTCTAGTTCAGTTAGATTTTAAATGAGATTTTATTTATTTTTAAATATACTTTTTAATGTTTATTTTCTTACAGAATGGGGGAAGGGACAGAGAGAGGGAGATAGAGGATCCAAAGCCAGCTTTGTGCTAACAGCAGAGAGCCCAAAGTAGGGCTCAAATTCAACAAACCACGAGATCATGACCTGAGCCGAAGTCCGACATTTTAGGGAAATCAATTAGAAAGCAACTGGAATGTGGATATACAGTGCTAAATTAGGTCTCTCTTTTATAGTCTACAGAGAGATAATGGCACCTTGAACTAAGTGGCAAAGGAAATGGAGAAAAGATAGATTCAGAATTTATGTAGATGACTGGATGCAAAGGTTAAGGAAGAGAGAGAACTAAGGGTGATGCTTTGGATTTAGTCAAGATAAGGCAACCTGATGTTTCTGTTACTTGAAGTAGAGAATGCAGATGGGTGAAAGGTTTATGAGAAAAGATAAGGTGGTTTTGAGTAAACTGGCTCTGGCGTGCCTTCAGGGCATTCAGGTAGAGATGTTTATGGGATGGGAAAATATGAATTTGATGTTCAGAAATCTGGATAAGATTTAGAACTTTATTTTTTGTTAGTATTGGAGGTATTTAAAATGAAGGGAGTAAATGAGATTACCTAAAGAGTATATGGTGAACTAAGAGGTTGAGCATGAAAACTCCCTGGGAAGCCCTGGAATGCTTTCCATGAAATTAAAAAACAAAAAAAAGTTCCCTAAGAAATAGTATTTGTTGTCATTTTGCAAGTATACTTTCTCATTCATCTGTATGTGGTAAGTTCTTAGCTTGTAATAATATAAGGGCGGTAGTGAGGAACCTAAGAAATAATTTGGTTATCCAATCACAGCACAGGGATCAGGTAATGTATTTAAAGCACCCTTGTCAAGGTCTGCATGTTAGCAGCTGGCTTTTCAAACTCCAGATTTTTAAAAAATTTAATTAATTACATTAATTAGTTAACCAATTAATTTACATCTGAGTTAGTTAGCATATAGTGCAACAATGATTTCAGGAGTAGAATCCAGTGATTCATCCCCTACATATAACACCCAGTGCTCATCCCAACAAGTGTCTTTCTTAATGCTCCTTACCCATTTAGCCCATGCCCCCTCCCACAGCCCCTCCAGCAACCGTTTGTTCTCTGTATTTAACAGTCTCTTATGCTTTGTCTCCTTCCTTGTTTTTATATTATTTTTGCTTCCCTTATGTTCATCTGTTTTGTATCTTAAATTCCACATATGAGTGAAGTCATCTGATATTTGTCTCTAATTTCACTTAGCATAATGTCCTCTGTTTCCATCCAGGTAGTTGTAAATGACAAGATTTCATTCATTTTGATTACTGAGTAATACTCCATGTACCACATCTTCTTTATTCATTCATCCATTGATGGACATTTAGGCTCTTTCCATACTTCGGCTATTGTTGATAGTGCTGCTGTAAACACTGGGGTGCATGTCCTCCTTTGAAATAACACACCTGTATCCTTTGGGTAAATACCTAGTAGTGCAGTTGCTGGGTCATAGGGTAGTTCTATTTTTAATTTTTTGAGGAACCTCCATACTGTTTTCCAGAGTGACTGCAGCAGTTTGCATTCCCACCAGCAGTGGAAGAGGGTTCCTCTTTCTCCGAATCCTCGCCAACATCTGTTGTTGCCTGTGTTGCTAATGTTAGCCATTCTGACTGGTGTGAGGTGGTATCTCATTGTGGTTTTGATTTGTATTTCCCTGATGATGAGTAATGTTGAACATTTTTTCATGTGTCTGTTAGCCATCTGTATGTCTTCTTTGGAAAAGTGTCTATTCATGTCTTTTGCCCATTTCTTCACTGGATTATTTCTTTTTTTGGTGTTGAGTTTGATATGTTCTTTATAGTTTTAGATACTAACCCTTTATCTGATACGTCATTTGCAAATATCTCCTCCTTTTCCATTGGTTCACTTGTAGTTTTGCTCAAACTTCAGATTTGTGAAAATCTTCCTAACTGGTTTTTATGGTGAGGTGGGGATGATCTAGATTAACACAATCAATGCTGAAAGTTACATTTTATAAGAAATTTTTATAGATGTTTTATAAATCCCCAAGGTTTTAGGTTATATATTATTTAATTTCTAATATTAGTATCCTTTCCAGTTTCAGAAATAATTTTGCTAAGTATAGGTGTGTATAGTATCCTACAGCAATGTTTTCTTCAAAGAGTTTTGCAAATGGAAACATATATTTTTAGTCAACTTGGTTGTTACTGTGAATTAGTCTATTATTAACTTAGCTTTTGCTGATTTGCTTGTTTCCTACCTAGTTTCAGCTAGAGTGGTATGGGTTGCACAGTTGCTTATTAAACATTTATTATATCTCTTCTATTTGCAAAGACTGGTATAGTTATCATTTTAGTCAGTTTTAGTGCTTAGCAGTCTGGTAGGATTTAGAGGTGAGGTTATCTTTAGTAGCAATTAGGTTGTGAAACTGATTTATTTTCCCATTGAAATTTTTACTTCCTTTCTGCTTGATATTAGAGTAAAGTCATGGGGCAGGGAGAGTATATTTAGAGTTTGGAAACTCTGATGTGGTATATCACCCGAAACTTTTGTTATTCATTCATAAAATAGTTGTTTCCTGTATGCTACTAGATGCTTGTTTTGTTTCTTTTTCTTTGCTATTAGATTAAGATTCTCAGTCACAATTGACAGATAAGCAGCTGCTGGTTGCTTTGTATAAAGCAGTGCAGTTAATTATGATTTTCACATATAGATTATTTAAATTATGGTCAATAAAAAACTAGTCTGAAATAGGTCAAATATGTATTTCAATGATACTTTATGTTAAAACTTCTAGGATAGTGATGCTTCCTCTTAAGATATTATATACAATAAACAATGATAACTTTTTCTTCCTCCAATAAAGTTCTGTTCTTTTGTCAAAATCCTGTATTTAGTTTTGTAGCAGTTTTTGCAGAGATTAATGCTGCTTTATATTGATCTTATAGTAGTAGTAGCAATCTGTTTTTATATTACCAGTAACCTAGGATAGCCTATATGTTGCAGGCATTTACTCCTACTTGGCTGAAGTATGTCAACTTTTCCCCCATATTTTAAAATGTTGCTCTGTTTGGCCAAAGCCACTGAACATTAATGGTAGGTGTTTGAATATAGTTATCTAGATCTTTTTGTGACCTGAAACATTTTTTAATTTAATTTTTTAAATATTTGAGAAATTAAAAACATAGTGTAACAAAACTAATGAAATTTTTTTGGGGGGGTGGTTCGGTGCTTAACAAAATCCATCAACACAAATCTCATGCTTTTAATAACAAAGGGGAAAAAATAGCAACAACAACAAAAATAGCCCAAACTTATCAGTCTATTGAAAAAAATTTTAAATGTTTATTATTTTTGAGAGTGAGCCAGAGACAGAGTGTTAGGGGCCCAGAGAGAGAGGGAGGTAGAGAATCGGATGCAGGCTCCAGGCTCTGAGCTTTCAGCAGAGCCTTACGCGGGGCTCAAACCTTGAGATCATGACCTGAGCAGAAGTTGGATGCTTAACCAACTGAGCCACCCAGTCATATGTGACCTTTGAATTTCTCTCTATATATACCTTTTTTTTTTTTCTTTTTCTTTTGAGAAAGAGAGAGAGCAAGCACAAGTCGGGGAAGGGCAGAGGGAGAGAGGGAGAGAATCTCAAGCAGGCTCCACACCCATCGTGGAGCCAGACATGAGGATCAGTCTCATGACCGTGAGATCATAACCTGAACCAAAATCAAGAGTTTGACGCTGAACTGATTGAGCCACTCAGGCGCCCCAAAACTTTATACTTATTTTTTTTTAATGTTTATTTTATTTCTGAGAGAGAGAGAAAGTGCGAGTCGGGGAGGAACAAAGAGAGAGGGAGATACAGAACCAAAGAATGCTCCAGGCTCTGAGCTGATAGCACAGAGTCTGACACGGGGCTTGAACTCACCAACCGTGAAATCATGACCAGAGCTGAAGTCAGCGCTTAACCATCTGAGCCACCCAGTCTCCCCACTTCTTTTTTTTTTTTTTAAGTTTATTTTTTGGGAGGAAGACAGAGTGGGCAGAGAAAGAGAAAGAATCTCAAGCAGTCTACACACTTTCAGCATAGAGCCCAATGTGGGCCTGAACTTAGAAACCATGAGATCATGACCTGAAGAGAAACCAAAGGCAGATACTTAACCAACTGAGCCTCCCAGGTGCCCCTCAAACTGCATACTCTTTTTTTTTTTTAAGTTTATTTACTTATTTTGGGATAGGGGGAGAGAGAGAGGATATGAGTGGGGAGAGGCAGAAGGAGAGGCCCAGAAAGAGAGAATCCCAAGTAGGCTTCACACTGTCAGTGCAGAGCTCCATGTGGGGCTCAAACTCATGAACTGCAAAACTGTGACTTCAGCCGAAATCGACAGTTGGTTGTTTAACAGACTAAGCCACCCAGGTCTCCCATCGAATCGTCAAATTTTTAATTGTCAAATTTGTTGAGTGGGTATGTCCTAATTTAGTTAACCATTTCTTTGTTTTGAACATACAGATTGCTTATAACTTTTCACTTGTGCTTGGAACGCCTATTCTTCCCTGTCTAGAAAAGTATTGATCAAACTTCAAGCCTAGAGACAGGGGTTGGTGGACTTTACACCTTTTAAAAAATGTCCTGTTCATGGCAAGGGTAGGATCTTTGCCCCGCTGAGTTTCCACAGTGGGCCGGGCTTCTTGATGCCTACCGCATGTAGGACATTTTGGTCCCTCTCAACCCGTAAGAATTTGGTTGCCTTTACCTATTTTAGGCCCGACATTCTGTACTTCATGTGTTTTTGTTTTATTTTTTGTCTGCTGAGATCTTGTTTTTGAGCATGGTTCTGCTTCTTTAATATTTAAAAATTCTTTATCTGTTATTGATCTTTGGAACGGAGGCAGGCAGCGTGTTTCTGTGCTAACTACGAGTGCTGTCTGGACCGGAGTTGTGGCCCTTCTCGCTCTTCCATGGCGTATTTCAGTGTTTTATATCTCCTGCCTCATTCTCTATTATCAGTTTAACCTATTTAATACCTGTTTGTTTGTGCGTATAACTTTCTGTCTGACACATTTGTTTATTTTTCTTTAAATACAGTGTTCTTATTTCTGTATTCTCTGCTTTTGTGCATTTTTTGGTTCATGTAGTTGGAATGATTGTCACTTAATTAAACTTAACTTTTCCTTCAAGGAATGAGGTTTTTTTCAACTATCACAACTAGTATTGATATATTTTTTTTCTCAAAATTGTGCTTGAATTCAGAGCTATTCCATTTAACATTTAATTTTTTTTCCAGTTGTTTCCTATCAGTTTTTGTTTACATTGGTTTGGTCTCTCCAGCCAGGGTGTAGTCCACCCAGAGGCACGGTCCTCTTTTCTCTTATGCTGTCCCCATACCCAGTGGCTTCCATTAGGCATCTAGAGCCTTACAGAATGCTAGATACTAGATACTTCATGGAAGAGGAACAGATATCTTTTGAAGAAACCATTAAACAAAAATGAATGTACCATGTACTTTTTGGTTACTGTAAAGGGTACCTAAACTTATGTGATATTTTTTTATAAGAACACAATTTGGAAGGTATTTACCTTCACATTACTTTTAAGTTTTGGCACAAATTCTTATCCTTTTGTTTTCATAAAGTAAAACTTTTATCTTTTTAATGTTTTTATTTATTTTTGAGAGAGAGAGGGAGACAGAATGCAAATGGGGGAGGGGCAGAGAGAGAGGGAGGAACAGAATCTGAAGCAGGCTCTAGGCTCTGAGATGTCAGTGCAGAGCCTGACTCGGGGCTCAAACTCACGAACCATGAGATCATGAGCTGAGCTGAAGTCAGATGCTTAGCCGACTGAACCACCCAGGTACCCCCAAATAAAACTTTTATAAGTAGAAAAGTTAGAATGATTTATACTGTTTCTTTAGGGTCATCATTACTGTAATTGGACTTCTCATTGAAGTAATGGGATTTTCATGGCCTAAGAACAGAACAAGAAGCCATTAGACAATTTAGTAACAATCAGGGGGAAGGTTACATTTTGGGAAAATGTGACAGGAATGTGGATCATCTATGTGGAGATGTCTGCTTTTTTTCTTTTTAATATCAAGAAAAATTTCACTGTTAAAGTAATTTGACTATGGATCTAAAATTCTGAAGAAAAAAAAAAGAAACCAAAGAGCAAGACCAAAACCTGAAAAACTAAAAACCAAAATATTCATAACAGTGTCTTGCTACAGAAATCATTATTTGTATTTTGGGATCTATATTCTTTGAATCTCCTATATAAATAGTTTTATACACAATTATATAATTATAGTATATATATTTTCTTATGTTTCTATGCAGCTTTTATAGTCATTTTAATGGATGAATTTCAAAGTAGTATCACTTTTTCCTTACTTGGCATTTTATGTTAAATACTGAATAGTTATGAATAGGATGCTTGCTTGTTGAGATAAATGCATAGTGAATTGCTCTCAGTCTTGGTGCTTAAGGCACATCTCGGTGAAGATGTTCAGCAGAGGAGCAGTATGGTTTAGTGATTGTGAGCTGGATGGCTCAAGTTAAAATCCTTTCTTACATTAATTAGCCATGTGACCTTGGGTAAATCACTTAGTTTCCGCACCTCATTTCTCTCTTGTGTGAAATGGAAATAGTGATAGTATGCACCATAAATGTTTTTTGCTGAGGATTATTAGGTTAGTTGTCCTCTGAATCTGTCTTCTTACCAAGTGTTTTACTAGATTTTCAGTTCCTTTAAGGTAACATCTACATATTAATGAATGATGATATTAGAGGATAAATGTTGCAGGAGAAATTGAAAAAGACCTTTAATCCTCCCAATTGTATGTATCTTTGGGATGGAGTATCAAGTATTGGGGATAGATTGGTAATGGTTGGCATGGATGGCAGATGGATGTGTTGATCTTTTTAGCAACCCTTAAAGTGGTTGTAGTTTAGTTGGTGTAGTAGAGAGAGGAATGCAAGAGGAATCAGATGATGAGCATTTTAGTTCTTTTTTTCTTTTTTTTTTTTTTAATTTATATTCAAGTTAGTTAGCATACAGTGTAGTCTTGGCTTCGGAGTAGAACGCAGTGATTCATCTCTTAATATGACACCCGGTGCTTATCTCAAAAAGTGGCCCTCCTTAATGCCCATCAGTCATTTAAAACCCCCAACCCCCTTCCTGCAACCCTCAGTTTGTTCTCTGTATTTAAGAGTCTCTTATAGTTTGCCTCTTCCTCTGTTCTTATCCTAGTTTTCCTTCCTTTCCCCTATGTTCATCTGTTTTGTTTTTTATATTCCATAGGTGAGTGAAATCATATGGTATTTGTCCTTCTCTGACTGACTTATTTCGCTTAGCATAATACACTCCAGTTCCATCCATGTTGTAGCAAATGGCAAGATTTCATTCTTTTTTTTTTTAATATATATATTTTTTATTTATTTCTAGGAGAGAGAGAGACAGAGTGAGCAGGGGAGGGTCAGAGAGAG